>JARFJB010002265.1:960000-1290000 GCA_036346205.1 Vesta saturnalis | reverse complement strand
ACAAACACAAAACAAAAACACAAACAAAACAACAAAAACAAAAACAAACAAAAACACAAAAACAAAAACAAAACATAAAAACAAACACAAAACAACAAAAACAAAACAAAAAAAAAAACAAAAAAAAAAAAAAAAAAAACAAAAAAAAACAAAAAACAAAAAAACACAAAAAAAAAAAAACACAAAAACAAAAAAAAAAAAAAAACAAAAAAAAAACAAACAAAAAACAAAACAAAAACACAAAAAAAAACAAAAAAACAAAACAAAACACAAACACACAAACAAAAAACAAAACACACAAACAAAAAACACAAAACACAAACACAAAAACAAAAAACAAAACACACAAAACAAAAAACACAAAACAAAAAACAAAACAAAAAAAACAAAAAAAAAATATAAAAAAATACAAAAATAAAAAAAAAACAAAAATAAAAAATAAAATATTAAATAAAAAAAAAAATATAAAATAAAATATAAACAAAATAAAAAACAAAATAAAAAAAAAAAAAACACAAACAAAAAACAAAAACAAAAACACAAACAACAAAACAAAACAAAAATCAAAAAACAAAAAAAACACAAAACAAAAACACAAAACACAAACACAAAACAAAAAAAAAAAACACAAAAAAAACACAAACAAAAAAAAACAAAACAAAAACAAAAACACAAAAAAAACAAAAACACAAAACACAAACAAAAAAAAAACAAAAAAAAAAAAAAAAAAAAAAACAAAAAAAAAAAAAAAAAAAAAAAAAAAAAAAAAAAAAAAACAAAACAAAAAAAAAATACATAAAAAAACAAAAAAAAAAAAAAAAAAACAAAACAAAAAAAAAAAACAAAATAAAAAACAAAACAAAAACAAAACAAAAAACAAAAAAAAAAAAAACAAAACAAAAACAAAACAAAAACAAACAAAACAACAAAAACAACACAAAACAAAAACACAAACACAAACAAAAAAAAAAAAAAAAAAAAAAAAAAAAAAAAAAAAAAAAAAAAAAAAAAAAAAAAAAAAAAAAAAAAAAAAAAAAAAAAAAAAAAAAAAAAAAAAAAAAAAAAAAAAAAAAAAAAAAAAAAAAAAAAAAAAAAAAAAAAAAAAAAAAAAAAAAAAAAAAAAAAAAAAAAAAAAAAAAAAAAAAAAAAAAAAAAAAAAAAAAAAAAAAAAAAAAAAAAAAAAAAAAAAAAAAAAAAAAAAAAAAAAAAAAAAAAAAAAAAAAAAAAAAAAAAAAAAAAAAAAAAAAAAAAAAAAAAAAAAAAAAAAAAAAAAAAAAAAAAAAAAAAAAAAAAAAAAAAAAAAAAAAAAAAAAAAAAAAAAAAAAAAAAAAAAAAAAAAAAAAAAAAAAAAAAAAAAAAAAAAAAAAAAAAAAAAAAAAAAAAAAAAAAAAAAAAAAAAAAAAAAAAAAAAAAAAAAAAAAAAAAAAAAAAAAAAAAAAAAAAAAAAAAAAAAAAAAAAAAAAAAAAAAAAAAAAAAAAAAAAAAAAAAAAAAAAAAAAAAAAAAAAAAAAAAAAAAAAAAAAAAAAAAAAAAAAAAAAAAAAAAAAAAAAAAAAAACAAAAAAAAAAATAAAATAAAAAAAAACAAAAAAAAAAAAAACAAAACAAAAAAAAAAAAACAAAACAAAAAAAAAAAAAACACAAAAAAAAACAAAACAAAACACAAAAACAAAAACACAAACACAAAACACAAACACAAAAAACAAAACACAAAACACAAAACACACAAAAACAAAAACAAAAACACAAACACACAAACACAAAACACAAAACACAAAACACACAAAAACAAAAAACACAACAAAACACAAAACACAAAAAAAAACAAAAAAAAAAAAAACAAAACAAAAAAAAAAAAAAAAAAAAAAACAAAAAAAAAAAAAACAAAAAAAAAAAAAAAAAAAAAAAAAAAAAAAAAAAAAAAAAAAAAAAAAAAAAAAAAAAAAAAAAAAAAAAAAAAAAAAAACAAAAAAAAAAAAAAAAAAAAAAAAAAAAACAAAAAAAAAAACAACACACAAACAAACACAACAACAACACACAAACACACAAACCACAAACCAGAACAACCACACACCACCCACCACAAACACACAAACACAAAACAAACAACATAAACACACAAAATAAACAATAACACAAAACACAAAAACACAAAACACAAACACAAAACAAAATACAAAAACACATAAACACACAAACATACAAACACACACAAACACAAACACACAAACACACAAATACTACAAACACACAAACACAAACAAAACACAAAACAATAAAAAAAACACAATAAAACAAACTACAAATACACACAACACAAAATCACATACAAAATACACAAAACAAACAACAATACAAAAACACAAACACAATACAAAACACAACACAAACAAACACAAAATACAACACAAAACAATAAACACAAAAACACAAACACACAAACATAAAAAACATACAAACAAACAACACAAACATACAAAAACACAAAACACCAAACATCAAAACACAAAAACAATAACACAACAAAAACACATACACACAAACACACAAACACAAAAATAAAATAAAATAAAAACAAAAAAAAAAAAAAAAAACAAAACAAAAACAACACACAAAACAAAACACAAAACACAAACAAAAAAAAAACAAAACACAAATAACAAAAATAAAAAAATAAAACAAAATAAAAATAAAAAAACAAAAACAAAAAAAAAAAACAACAAAAACAAAAAAAAAAAAAACAAAAATAAAACAAAAATAAAAAAACACAAAAACAAAAAAAAAAAAAAAAAAAACAAAAACAAAAAAAAAACAAAAAAAAAAACAAAAAACAAACACAAAAAATACACAAAACACAAAACATAAACACAAAAAACAAAACACAAAACACAAAAAACAAAACAAACAAACACAACACAAACACAAAAACACAAAACAAAACACACAAACAACAAACACACAAAAAATACACAAACAAAAAAACATAAAAACAAAAAAAAAAACACAAAACACAAACACAAAACAAAAACACAAATAAAAACACAAAACACAAACACATAAAACAACAAAAACACAAAACACAAACACAAAAACAAAAAACACAAAACACAAAACAACAACAAACAAAACAAACACACAAACACACAAACACACAAACACACAAACACACAAACACACAAACACACAAAAAACACACAAACACATAAACACACAAACATACAAACACACAAAGACACAAACACACAAACACACAAATACTCAAACACTCAAACAAACAAGCACACAAACATACAAGCACATAAGCACACAAACTCAGAGACACACGCACACACGCGTACGTGCGCGCACTCATATGCACACACACAGACGCACAAACGCACACACGCACACAAGCACACACGCACACACTCACGCACACACGCACACACGCACACACGCACACACGCACACACGCACACACGCACACACGCACACACGTACACACGCAACCACGCACATACACACACACGCACACACGCACACACGCACACACGCACACACGCACACACGCACACACGCACACACGCACACACGCACATACGCACACACGCAGACACACACGCACACACGCACACACGTACACACGCACACTCTCATCCATTTTGGATTTTACTGTGACCGATAATGACAATTATGGCCATTAACATTACCATTATTATGAAATCTACTTTTATCACTCCATAATATTTTTTCTAAGGAAGAAGGATCATCAGCAATTTGTACAGACATTTCGTGGATTTACCTGCAGATAAACCAGAATATTAATAACATTGTAATCGGTGTGAGCGGTTTTTCGGCGAGGAAATCGATTTTTACCGCTTGGAAAAGAACTACCTCTTAGCTCTCGTTCCACAGACGGAAAAGTATTTTTACTTAGAGTTATTCTATTAGGAAAACAATTTCTGTACAGATTTTGAGCATTATTTTTTCCACATTCTCCATAAATATGTAGCAGGTCAACATATTTGTCGTAAGTAACAAGAGAAGGAAATATTTATTAATTATTTCAGTGTAGATTTCATAAAATGGTATTGCTAATCGCAGTCATTGTCATTACTGATCACAGGAAAATCCAAAATGGATGCGATAAACCAATTTCCAGACAATATGGGGTGTCAAAGTTTGGTGTGGTTTATTTAACGGTAGGTTGATTGGTTCCTATTTTTATGAAAGAACGTTAACAGGAGAAATATATTTGGATTTTCTTAAAAATGTTCTCCCAGGAGTTCTTGAAGATATTCTCTTAAATGAAAGGCAAACAATGTGGTGGCAGCAAGATGGAGCATTTCCTCACTTTTTTGGCCAAGTACCGCGTACCGTGTATTATGGTTGAATTTGTTTTTGACAGGTCTACCAAAAAATGTAATGTTATACCGGTTGTTCCATTTAAAAAAATTAAAATAATTATGAGAGGAGAACCGGAAATCTTTTTATGGTTGATACAAGCATCCGTTTCGAAAGTTTATAACTGTCAAATTTCATACTTGTCATTTGAACAGTTTTCGAGATATTGGACTGTCAAAATGTCGTAGGACACCCTGTATACGGTAGGAAGTTTATGTTTTGTTACTGGATCATTACTTATACAAATTACAATACGGGCGCTATGCCAGTAATTTGCTAACATAATGTGTAAAATTAGTAAAAATGTTTATAAAGTATAAAACTGTGAATAAAGAGAAGTATGTATGGTGTGGCACAGTATTGCAAACTTATGACAAACTTAACACCTAAAGACCCAAAAGGTTCTTATAGTTTTGGATGGAGTAGATTCAAATAACTGAAAGTGGGAAGTTTTTTGAATCAGTTAACTCAATGTTTTGGTTACCGAACGATATTAGTGATTTATGAACAATAATGTATTAGGAAAAGTTTATAAGCAAATGTTGAAATTCCAATTTAGTGTTATTTGATAATTAATTCATCATTTGAAAATTGTATTAATTATTACTTATTAGATCTAATTCCAGAGATTAAAACGAAATAAATATACTTGCGTTGAAATTAATTATTTACTAATTTGACGAGTTCGTATGTACTTTCTTCAAGCTAATTTTCATCATTGAAACTTTATAAATGATAATAAATGGGAAGGAAAACAAATTAGTTTACAGTTTGGGTCTCCTACTTTATACGAATTAAGTTAAATTTAGCACTAACTACATGAAAGGCTTGTAATAAGTTTGAACGGTTAGACTTAGAAGGAAACAGTTTGAAAAGTTTTTTTCGAGCTACACGCACAAATTGTGCAAAGTATTCAAAAGTTATATACATATTATATTAAAATGTAATTCACCAATAAGAAAAAAAACTTTGAAAACGACAAAAAGAAAATAAAAGGGGATGTTTGAACAAAATTATAGAGCTGGTTCTGTAGTATGTATTCAAAATGGGTACCTACCACTGTTTTATTTATGTTAGGTATAATACATAGACGTTTATTTGTGAACTTAACTTTTTAACTAAAATGTATGTAGTCGTTTACGATACTTGTTATTAGTTTACTCGATAAAAAATAGTAAATAAACAAAGGATTTTAGTGAACTAAAGGTTTTAAGGGTTATTGTGTAAACTTACAAGATGAATTAGTTACAGATTTTTTTAGACTCACTAACCTTGTAGCAAATCTAAAATTTCAAGTCATTTAATTTTATTTTGTAACCATGTGTTTCTATTCGTTTTATTTATTATGATTACATAATTCATCACAAATTCAGCGATTAGCAATTACAAATTTTACATAGGTACCATATATTGATAAACGGATATACCTTTGACGACGTGGGTTAATCACTTCGGTTTTCCGATGGGTCCAACAAAGCAAAATTAGTGAATAATAATTTATATTTCAAATATTACTTACAATAATTGTACGTTCAATGTTAATATAATAAATGATAAGTATAATAATTTATTGTTATTATTATTATTATATATATATATATATATATATATATATCTACATATAGTGGTGCATTTCATGTATGGCACTGACAGAATAAGTAAGGCCCTAAGGAAACGCAAGATTCGAACCATATTTACGACCGATATTAAGATTTCAAGTATATTACCAAATACGACAACAAAAATAAATCTAGAAAACCTTGGAGTATACAAAATAACATGCCAAGACTGTGAAAAAAAAGGTACTGGGGCCAAACAAATAGGAGGATTAATGTAAGAAAAGACGCACATCAACATCATCATCATCATTGGTACAACATGTCAACAGCACAAGTCATGAGATTTCGATAACACGAGAATGATTGCCACTATTGAAAATAAAACAAGCCGGATCATAAGAGAAGCAATAGAGATAGCAAATCGACCAATAAACTTGCATACAAGAGACGATACGCAAGGACTACCAGAAGTATGCAAATCGATTCTACGGAAGAGTTCCACATCTAAGGAACCGAAAAAATAATAATAGAGAACACACCAAAAGAGAAAACACCGAAAGACGAAGTGAAAGTTTAGAGTATAAAAAAAAAGAATAATAAGTAAAAAATAAATAGAGAGAAACGAATATGAAGGAATGCAACCGAGCTGGTAGCGTACTGGTGACACAACCTGCTTAGCATTCGGGAGGTAATGGGTTCGATTCCCGTTACCGTCTACCTTGTATGAGGTTTTTACAGGGAGTTTTCCTCATACACATGTAGCAGCATGGTCACTGCGTCTATGCACACCAGGTGCGGCTACTTAGGCGAATGCTGGGGTAGTATTTTCCCCCTCAGAACCCTAATTCCGTTCCTTACGATCCTATCCTGACCACACCCATCCTTAATCCCACCATTCATTTATACGTAATGTATGTATGTATGCTGGGAAGGCTCTAGCAGCCCGCCTTGCCCCTTGGGGAGGGAATGAAATACGTGGCCTTTTCCATTTTCTGAAGGAATGCAGTAGTTCTATTCGTATTACACGGAGTAGAGCAAAGTTACTAAACACTTGATAATGGGAGATGTGATTCTGACGAAACGTCGCCGATAGACGAGTAAGTGAAGTTAGAGTTGCGCCCTAAAAAATTTAGCGTTTGATTAAATCGCTTATTGTGGGTAGTTTACATTTCCAACACACATTTTTTTTGTATCGTTTAGGTCTCTTAGTATTTTAATTTTCCCCCCTAAAAAAAGTTATTGTAATAGGTTAAAAAATCGAAATTAAACTGAGACTGTAAATATTCGTTTTGGGTCCAAAAGAGTGGTTTTGAAAAATGTCAAGAATAGCTGTGTGTGCATCCAAATGTTTAAGGACTAAATGTGATTTTTTTTCAGCTGTAATAACTCACTCACTCACTCACTACTCACTGACACCCACCCACCCACACAGCCCCCACCCTGTTAAATAAACAGCTATAACTCCTAAACGACTGAACTAATTTTAATGAACTTAGTCTCGTTGGAAACAGTATTTATTGCTCCATCAAATCCATCTTACCTGTAATATGTTTAATTTTTAGTGATGCCGATGGAGCACGTTTTTTGATATAATATCAGAAAATTGCAAAATTCTCTAAAAAGTTAAATGCAACAATATGACTTTTTTTCATAAAACTGAGATGAAATCATCTCTAAATAGATTAGTGAAAACCGCATCTCATTCATACTCTAAAATATCGAAGAAAGAAAATTTAGTTATTATAAAATTTGAAAAAGTCGGTATTACACAAGTATTTATTCTTACTTATTTGTCTTTTTTCAAGATTCAATGAAAAATTTCATCATTTTATAATTTTTAAATAATAAAAGTTTTCATAATTTCAAAAATTAAAAAAAAAAACATGTAGAGGCATAATAATCAATGCATCGAATATGCAAGTGCAGAATAGGAAGAATATTAGAAGTCATTGAGAAAAAACAAATACCTATTTTTAAATAATAAAAGTTTTCATAATTTTAAAAATTAAATGTAATAATATGTTAATATTTATTATTGAAATGTATTATTCCAAATTTGCGGAATTTTTTTGATTAATTTAATGTATGGCCCTAAAAAGAACCGATTGTGCAATAATGCCTACTTGAGCAGGCATTAAGTAGGCATCAAGTACCTAATTAACTCCTGCTTAAATGCTCGAATTGTCTCCCATAGACCTCGATGCATTGTTGGAGTCGCTCATGCATGGACATTACAGCAGCTTTAACTTCTGCTCTTGACAGGCTACGAATGGCCTATCGAATTCGTACTTTCATGTCGTCTCTCGTTGTGGGCAAGGAAATAGATTTCCTCGTCCAATTTATCTCTGGTGATATAATAAATTTAAGTCCTCTCGCACATTTATTGAAAAATGTGCTGGGCAATCATCTAGTTCTAAAAACATATTTTGCCGTAATTGCAAGGGCACATCTTCTAATAAAATAGGCAATTGGTTTACCAGAAAATCAAGAAACACGGCACCATTTAGTGGTTCATCAAAGAAATAGGGACCTATAATAGTTCCGTCCAGGATGCCACACCACACATTAACACTCCGACGACCTTGATGTTGGACCTCGTGCAACCAGTGAGGATTGGTGTCTCTACCAATAATGCATATTATGCAAATTAACGTTTCCATCACTTTTAAAAGTGGCCTCATCCGTCCAAAGAATTTCGGATAAAAATCCTCTATTTTCCCTGATCATGCCCAACATCCAATGACAACAATCTATCCGTCGGTCAAAGTCTTCGTAAAGTAAGGCTTGATGTAAAACCATATGATACAGGTGCATTCTATAAATTTGAAATTACAAACACGTTGTGGAACATGTAAAGTAGTATTTTCAGTGACATAAGAACTTACCTATGATCTACTAACGTGGGGATTCAAAGACATGTATGCTAAGACAATAACAATATTGTCTTCCATTCTTCTAGTTGAGTCTCTTCTCAATTTTGGTCGAAAGTTTTCAGTATTGTGCAAATTTTGCACTAAACGCGGAAAAATTCTCACACCGCGTAGAATCCGACCTGGATATCGAGATGAGTACGCTTTCTTATCCAATACCGCATTTTGAAGACATTCAAAATATCCGCAATCATATCAACAGCTTCATAATTTGTAAAAGACATTACAGGTAGTTTTAAGGACTTACTTGTGCAACAAACATAAATTACACTGTCTGTCAAATTTTAATATTTGTTTACAAGTTGATTTTAAGGCGCGTCCACACTATGTCGATCGACACCGATCGACAATGTCGAACAAGTTTGGACGTGTCGCTCGACATTGTCGAATGGTGTCGAGTCGAGTTGAACGCAACCCGCACCAGGTCGGTCCGGATCAAAGGCAGTCGAGTCGAAAGCACCAGTGTGGACGATCTTGTAGCTGCTCTTTAAAAAAAAGTTTAGTACTGTGCTGTTGTTCAAGTGAGTTACATTTTTATTGAAAATGAATTGGAGTGATAACCAAACGTCAAGCTTTATTGACATGTACCGTGATCGTTCTTACTTATGGGATGCAAGTGCAAACTATAAAAACAAAAACAAACGGCACTATAGTTTGGTGGAACTCGCGGTGTCATTTGGAATTGAAAAAGTGGAGGTGGAAAAGAAAATTAGAAATCTGCAAAGCCAATTTGCAAGGGAGAAAAAGAAAGAGAGCAAAGCCTGCACAAGCAAGTGGTTTGCCTACAAAAGTTTGATGTTCTTGGCAGATAGGAACAAACTAAAAAACACTCAGGATACAGAGGTAATTTGATATTTATATTTTTCAATCCAGGAGCTGCCAGTTGACAATCTTGTAGTGCCAGGGAGTTTTTGAGTTCTTTGCCCGTATGTTTTAAAAAATCAACTAAAAATTCAATATATATTACTATATACATCTCCCATGAATTCATAGTTATAAACAAAGTAGCGTCGCATTTGTGACTTACGGCAGCTCCTGGGTTAATATACAATAGTTATGATTAAATTACCATAACTTTTTCACACTAAAGCAAAATACTTACTAACATGTTTCCAAACCAATAGGGTTTCAAAAGAAGAGCCAAATACAGAATCTAAATATCACTAATTTAATAATCAAAATTACAAAATGTGTAAAATTACTTATCATACTGGAAGTGTAGTTCCTTGCGGAGAGACAAAGTATTCTGCAAATTTATCCCTAATTTGCTGAGCATCAATAGAACTTCTCCTTGGGACGGCAGGCAACTTACTTATCTGGCAAGTGGCTGGATCACGCCTCCATAGGCCTGGAAATACTTCTCCACTCTCAGGTGATTCCCTATCCAACATCCCAACTGAGCTGTAAACGTTTCTCGATCCGCTTTTCCTCAAGTAGTTATGTAAATAAACTGCAGCCAATGTCACTTTTGTTGCTGTATCTGGTTCCAATAATAATGGTTTTCTGAAGACACGAAAACTGGAAGACATTATGCCAAATGCATTTTCGGAAACTCTTCGAGACGTACTTAGTCGGTAGTTAAATATTCTTTCTTTTGTTCTTTTATTATGCAGTCCCGAGAATGGCTTCATAACATTAGATGTAAGTTTGAAGGCTTCATCTCCTACAAAGACGTATGGCATCAGAAGGCTTGATTGGGGTAAAGGGTGTGGCTGGGGAAGGTGCATCATGTTGTCACCTAAACATTTTTTAAAAAACGTACCATTGAAAACGCCACCATCTGAAATTCTTCCCTGGCAACCAACGTTCGCGTATATTAAGTTATAATTTGCATCAACTACAGCAAGCAAGACAATGCTAAAAAACCCCTTGTAATTGAAAAATTCTGTTCCGGAATGAACTGGTGCTTGAATGCTTATGTGTTTCCCATCAGTGGCTCCCACACAGTTGGGGAAGCTCCACTTCCCATTAAAACATTTTGCAACGCTTTCCCATTCCTCTGCATTTCGCGGCATCTGTAAAGAAACAAAAACAGTCCAAGTAAATCCAATCATAATTCATTTTCTTTTTATCAACTCAAATTACATTGAAAAAAGTATTTTTATAAATAGTGTTTGTATAATTGTGTTTTTCTAGGGATCACAAGAGCCAGAATGTGAGGAACAACAGAAAGAAAGTGACAATGAAGAAAACGTAGGCCAGGCGGAGACATCAAAATCGAAAGACAACAATGACAGTGCAAGCACACCACTGCATAAAGAGACATTTACCTCCCCGAAGACGCCAATTAAAAGGCGTAAAGGAAGTTCAACTTCTGCTGCCAATGCACCTATCATGAATGAAGCGGTTAACCTATTGAGATCTATCCAATCGAAGAAGAAAGACAAAGATGAGTATGATTCATTTGGCGAACAAGTAGCCATGAAACTGAGGAAAATTACTTCACCTCAAGCAAGGTTTGTAGCCTAACAAATAATTAATAAAACATTATTTGGGGCAGAGATGGGGATGGTAGGTTACTCGTACAATGCCAACATACCTCAACAAACATCTCACAATATCTTCCCATCTACAAATCAAAATTATCAACCTCAGTTATCGCCCTACCCACTAACACAATATCCCACGTTAAATTCACCATATTCATCTTCATCCTTTTCTGCCTCTCAGTCCCCTGCATCTGTTCGATCTGAGTATACTATAAACACGTTTTGTAACCTGTAATTTAAATTGAACAAACAAAATATTAAAATAAAGTATTGCTATTACTCAAATGTGTATTTAACTTTCTTATTTTGACATAATCCTGAAGTGCTTCTACCAGGGCATCACAAACTTCTGGAACAATAATAGAGATTGCTTGTTTTGAGATCTTCAACAGGTAGCTCAATGAAGTGTATGAATCGCCAGTAGCCAAAAAGGGCAGGGTTACTGCAAGGCGCTGATTCACTGGAATTGCTTTTCTGAATGGTGTGTCTTTTTTAATTATGTTTGGTGCAATCATCTTCAAAAGATTTTCAAAATTGGAACTTTTCATCCTGAAAAAGTTTTTAAAGCCCGCATCACATCTATATTCTAGATTTAACTCGTCAACCTCATCCAGCAATAAATCTTGCATAAATTCCTCCGTACTATACTTTTTTCTGCCTCGAACAAGGTTAGGCCGTACTCAAAACCTCCGCGAGCGACGACGAGGATTTTGTTGGATTCCGATGGCAATAAGAATTGCAGCAGAAGCCGCTACTCCAGCATCTTCATTCACTCATATTTTATATTATGTAAATTAAATTCACAATGATTATTGTCGGTCGACTTGTCCACATATACTGAGGCTAAATTGACAAAGTATCGAGCGATATTGTCGATCGACACGGTCGACAGGGTCGATCGACATAGTGTGGACGCGCCTTTAGGTATTTGTTTTTTCTCAATGACTTCTAATATTCTTCCTATTCTGCACTTGCATATTCCATGCATTGATTATTATGACTCTACATGTTTTTTTTTAATTTTTGAAATTATGAAAACTTTTATTATTTAAAAATTATAAAATGACGAAATTTTTCATTGAATCTTGAAAAAAGACAAATAAATAAGAATAAATACCGGTGTAATAGGTACCGACTTTTTCAAATTTTATAACTAAATTTTCTTTCTTCGATATTTTAGGGTATGAATAAGATATCGAGATGTGGTTTTCACTGACCTATTTAGGGGATGATTTCATCTCATTTTTATGAAAAAAAAGTCATATTGTTGCATTTAATTTTTTAGAGAATTTTGCAATTTTTTGATATTATATCTAGCGGCATCACTAAAAATGAGACATATTACAGGTAAGATCGATTTGATGGAGCAATAAATGCTCTTTTCAACGAGACTAAGATTATTGAAATCAGTTCAGTCGTTTAGGAGTTACAGCTGTTTATTTAAAATCACTGAATCACCCCCCACCGCTTTATTTTAATAGATACGTCTAACAAAAATTACTCGAATAAAGCTGAGCTTTAAAAAGCATATAATTTTTTGGTACATTTACTAGGTGGATTTCAGTAAAAAATCACTTTGAAAGTTTAGGATGGCGGTTACGCCCTCTGGCGGTCATCTTGGAAATTCGAAAATATTTTTCACTGTCTTTTTTGGCCGCTTTAGTCATAAAATTTTTTACCGCAACTCTCTACGACGAATAGTTTCCGAGAAACAGCAGTTTGCATTCTTATCTGGCCACCCGGTGCAATATTTTTAACAATTAATAATGGCAATTTTTACCAATACTTCAGAAATGAAGTCTTTAAAGATTTAGTGGAGGTGTAAAAATTGCATACCTCAGATTTATGCCTAGTTTGATAATGCACCATCATGTAGGTATAGATTTCGTAATCGTTATGTAATGATTATTTTAATTATTTAATTTCTACTTACTAATTGGTATGATATTACTTAAAAAATGTTAACACCGATTGAAAATTGCATTTAAATCAGTGAGTTTCTAAGAAATCACTTACTTGATTTCAATTAACTTGCGTGTATATGCAAAATTGGAAATAAATTTCTTGATTTCATCAACGTGTGAATGATTACTATGTAATAATGTAATTTTGCAATTCAAATTTCTTTTCTAACTTTTGCATTAAAACGGTGCAATTTTTTTAATTACACTAATATAATGAACATGAAACATATAAATATAAAAACAGAAACCATTATTATATTATACAGTTTCTAACAAACAAAATGAAAATTTTCGTTCTAATTTCAAACATTAAGTACTTAATAAATTTTTAATTGGATATTACAGCAAATTTATGGTATATTTTATGAAAGCACAAGTGAGTGGCTACTCTTTTAATGTAGTATGCAGGAGTTGGAGATTTGCTTAATTAGAAACAAATTTAGCAATTTCCTTCTATTTAAAAATTTAAAAATCAATTTCTCTACATTTACGAAAAACCACATGAAATATTCACAACTTTTAATTTTCGTTATCAAGAGTTGAATAGCGCCACTTACATGGTTTCTGCACTCGTTTATGCACTGTCAACTCGCATCCTTCTAAAGGAAATAGGGATTTTGATATGTAGAATTTAACAGTACTGTTTTACTAGTGTTTCTTAATGGTACTGTTTAGAATTTGTCAATTAATTATTACCGTATTTATGCATAAAAGGAATGAAATTTAACAAAAGTGTTATACGATATTCAGTAATTAACAAAAATTCTAGCATTAATTGTAAATCAGAAAAGCAACCTGTTTACGCTGTTTTATTGAATCAATTGGAATTTACCAAAACTGTTATGAAATATTTGCGTTATGCTGCTTATTTATCCGTGATTGTATTTAGCTAAATTATGAGAATCGATAATACACATCGGTGTCGCAAACACAAAACGTTTAATTTTATTAACAGAATGTCTTGTCCCTGTATGTTTCATTTTAAGTTTTTATAATTAAAATACAATCTTAAATTATAAGGTGAAAAAATTAATTATACTAAAATCTTGAACTCATACGGCTTTGTATGTAGTGACATTATAGTAAAAATTGTCATTTTTAATTTTTAGCAAATAATTATACATAATTAAAATATTTATCTTTTGGGTGATTAAATCGTGTGATTATTTTTATTTATCTTTTATATAAATTAATCGTTTCGGTAACAATTACAGTATAGTCCTCAGTAAGTAGTAATACCTTTAAGAATGTTGAGATGTTAAAACAAATTTATGAAATATGAAAAATATGAAAAAGCAAATATAAACCTGCTATTAATAGTAATTAGGCTTTGCTGACGATAGCACTCTTCACAGTAGTTCATCTCAGTCTACTCATAGTGATAATCCACCTTCTATGTCAAATCAAGAAATCTAAAGCTGAAATGGCAAATTCAATCAACAAAGACATTCAACGTATTCTCGAATAGGGAAGCAATAATCTAGTTAAATTTAATGCTAACAAAACTCAGTGTTGCCTTGTGTGCCCCAAAAAAGATCGATCATTTCTTGTTCTAAGTATGAATGGCTCAGTTCTTAAGCTTTCAGACTCTATTAATCTGTTGGGTATGACTATCTTCAAATCACTTATGGGTTGACCATCTTCTGTTAGGTACCAAAACAGCTGCTCGTAAAATAGGCTTTTTGTACAGATCTAAGCAGATCTCTCGACAACTCCTTCTGCTGTATAAGGCCCAAATTCGGCCTCATCTGGAATATAATTCTCACCTCTGGGTTAGTGCTCCCCAATACGCTCTCGATATTGTTGATCGTATTCAAAAGAGAGCGATTAGGCTTATAAATGACCCGTCCTTAACTTCTCACGTAGTCCCTTGAGCATAGAAGGATGGTTTCAGTTCTTTCTATGTATTATCTTTATTACAACGGCATCAGTATGCAGTACAAATCTCCACTTGTCGTACCAAACGGGCGCAATCCATATTTTTCTACACGGCTTCAAACACTCTGGAATGATCTCCCTAGTTCCTGCTTTCCTCTCACTTATGATATGAGAAAATTTAAGATAGCTGTTCATAGGCAATCTATTGGCAATTCATTATCCCTCTATTCATCTTCTTAAGTGTTGCCGAGTGCTTTAGCATGATAGACCAAATTTAGCCTGTTCAGGTCCACAATCATAAAAAAAAATAATTTAAATATCTTATACAGGGTCCGACAATAGTGCGTGGACGAAGCTTTATGAGTGTATACAATATCGTTTTCAAAATTATTTGTTGCAGGATTGTGTGGGATCTTTCGGGTTACAATTAGAAAATATTTTCGCAAAAATTACTACTCGTATACAGGGTATTTACAACACAAAGTTATATTTTTTTAATTGGAACATACCGTATATTATTATAAATTTGGATTCCCTGGTTAATTTTAAGGGCACTTTATTCACTATATGAGGTATCTTAAACGCGCAATTTAGGCGCTGCATTCCATTTTTTGAAAATTTAGAGGTTGAAAAGAAAAATTGTAACAACCATATTGAGAAATGTGTAACACTAAAATTTTAATGGTTGATTAGTCATAGACTGTGCTACATAAAATCGTAAAAATAGTAATATTATCTTTTTTAATTTTCGAGATATCGTAATGCAAAGTATAAGATTTTCAATCATAGATAACTTGATTTTTTTAAATGGAAAGGTATACATTATTTTACATTGTTAGATAGGACATTTAATTACATTTTTTTATGATATAACATTGTTGGTATTTATGTTTTGCCGTTTTCTGATAATCCAGCTTTTTTACTGAATTTTCAAAGTTTAAGAGTTTTAATCATAGATAACTTGATTTATTTAAATGGAAAGGTATACATTGTGTTACATTGATAGATAGAAAATTTAATTACAATTTTTTTGATATAACATTGTTGGTATTTATTTTTTGCCGTTTTTTGATAATCCAGCATTTTTACTGAATTTATCGATTTTGGAAGAAAATAATATTAAATTAAATGTTCAAATTGTCGACCACGCTGATTTAGACAATACTGAATTCTTTTAATAAAAGAAGCTTCAACCCGATCTAACATATTAGGAGTAATTGTAGCAAAAACATTTCTAATTCGCAATTTCATATTCTCAGCAGTTGTTGGTTCTTCCTCATATACTTTATTCTTCACAAAGCCCCAAAGAAAAAAATCCAATGGAGTTATATCGGGAGATCTAGCTGGCCAAGGTATCGGTCCTTGTCTTACTATCCAATTTTCGTGAAACGTCGAATTTAACCACTGGGTTACAAATCTGGCATGATGAGGAGGTGCCCCGTCTTGTTGGAAAAACATACCTCTTCTTTGAGCCAAAGGTACATTCTCCAATAAATGATATAATTTGTATAATTTGTATAATTATGTCTGTTCACAAATCCATTTCGATGAAATGTACATTCGTCGGTAAATAATATCCCCGATATAAAATTTTCGTTCGCATTTAACTGTTGTTGAACCCACTGGCAAAAATTAATTCGATTTTGAAAATCTTGTTCTTTCAGCTCTTGATGTAATTGTACATGATAGGGGTGAAATTTATTTTTCTTTAACATTCGTCTCACGGAAGTTTGACTGATTTCTAAATTGTCACTTAATTTCGGAATACTAACGTGGGGGCTTTCAACTGTAGCTACAAGTACACGAAATTCATTTTCTTCATTTGTAACAACTTTAGCTCTTTCGTTTTTAGGATATCCAACACTTCCAGTACTTTCAAATCTTTCTAAAAAATTGCGAAACGATTCTTCTCTTGGTTGTCTTCGATCAGGATAACGCTGCCCGTAGATTCGACGGGCCAATAAACAATTTTTGTTTGATTCTCCAAGCACAAATACCATGTCAACTAATTCATTTTGCAAAAAATTACTCATTATAATTCTTAAATAAACGTATTACGTATATGATGTTCGTAAAGTTAAGCGTCAAACATTCACACTGCAATCAAGTAATTAACTCAGTTACGTTTGAACACACACGCGAAATGACAAAACAGATACTATTGCTGAATTTTGTTTCTAATATTCTTTTGTTTTCATAGCTTGATGTGATTTAAACAATTATACATACATATGTAAACCTACGAAAATCGACAAATTCAGTAAAAAAGCTGGGTTATCAAAAAACGGCAAAAAATGAATACCAACAATGTTACATCAAAAAAATTGTAATTAAATTTCCTATCTATCAATGTAACACAATGTATACCTTTCCATTTAAATAAATTAAGTTATGTATGATTAAAACTCTTAAACTTTGCAAATTCAGTAAAAAATCTGGATTATCAAAAAAATTTTGGAAATTCTCGTGTAAAGGACGCGCAATTACAAAAAAATGAGAAACCGGAGAGCATAATCATGCTGGTCTAGCTGCAGAGATTGCTGCAAAAGTGGCCTATAGCGACATGAAGGAAACAGCCGTTACAAGCCGAGATACTCCTCACTACATTGTATCGGAAGCATCATCTCAACTATACCCAGCAACAATCTCCAAACTACCTTAGATAGAAACTATTAAACTAACAATTAGAAATGTAAAAGCAAAGAATGCCGGCGGTCTAGCTCTTCCACAGAATCGTGCCGATAACCAGTTTCAAGAACATTATCAAAGAACGCACAACAACGAGAGGTTCTTAATGTTTGATAGTGGTATGACCGAAATGCGGATTGTTGTATTTACAACACAAAGAAATTTGCACTTCTGGTGGATAACGGCAATTGGTACGCTGACGGGACCTTTAAGACTATGCCACTATTGTTTCAACAGTTATATCCCGTTCATGGAATCCGTGAATATGTAGCAATTCCATTGGTGTATCGTTATTACCCAATAAATGTGAAGCAGTGTATCGAGAATTTTTAAAAGCACCTAAAAACTTAGAACCGCGGATTAATCCGAATTCTATTATGATTGACTTTGAACGGGCCATGATTAAAGCTATTGCAACAGAATTTCCGGAAACAGTGATACGTGGTTGCTTTTTTCACTTTACGCAGTGTATTTATCGACGAATTGAAGCAGATTGAAACGCACATACGACAATGATGTGGATTTTGCTTTGAAAATGAGGATGCTATCGGCATTGGCGTTTGTTCCTTCTGCAGAAGTTCAGAATTTATTTGAAGCTATGATTGATAATGGAGTATTTACAGAGGAAGCACAACCAGTGGTTGACTACTTCGAAGACACGTGCATAGATCGCCGAAATCGACGTCGTGAACCACGTTTCCCGATTACTATGTGGAACTGCTTTGACTCTGTGGTAGACGGCCTTCCAAAAACGAATAATTCAATAGAGGGATGGTATCGCGGGGATCAGGGACAGATTGGGGCTGAGGACCCGACAATTTGGAAGTTCATCGACGCCTTAAAAAGAGAAGAGAGTCTAAATTATATGCGGATAGAACAACTAATCGCAGGTCACGGCATGATAAATGGTAGAAAGAAGTATAAGAGCTGCGCTGCGCGGTTATTAAATGTTGTTAATAGATATGAAGAGGAATGTGATATTGTTACTTATCTGCGTGGCGTTGCTCACAATATTTCATATTAAAATTCATTTGTTGTACAATGTATCTCTAATTAAATAATATCTACATTATATAAAATTATACTGTTATTATTCATCTTCTGTTTTTCACGCATGACCTGTAATATACCTAGATCGCAGTTAAATTGAAAAATTAATTTACTCAACAAAATTTACTTCATAATATATTTCATAGGATAATAGGATAATAGGGCGGTATTGTTGGTGAGGTGAAGGGGGAAATAACGCACAGTACTGGTTTTGGAACGACGTAAAATATATTATTTTTCGAACAAATTTACTGTCGCATATATTTGCATTCGAACAAATTTACGTCGAATATTTTTCCGTTCGAAGGAATTTGTTTCGAACAAATTTCGGTCGAATAAATGTTCTTCGAAAAAATTTCGTTGAATCCATTTATACGGCTTATAACTCTTTTTTGGATGAGGTTTACCGTATCAAGGGCGTATAGGGGAGCACTGGCCCTGAAGTTGTATTCCAGATGAGGTCGAATTTGAGCCTTGTACAGCAAAAGGAGTTGTTGCGAAGTACTGTTTAGGTCTGTATAGAAAGCTCAGTTTACGGGCAGCTGTTTTGCTGGCTGACAAAAGGTGGTCAACCCATGAAAGCTTCGATGATGCGGAACATCCCTAACATAGAAATAGAGTTTGAAAACCTGAAATCTAAGCCATTCATATTTACAGCAGGAAACGATCGGTCTTTGTTGGCGGATACAAGGCAACACTGGGTTTTGTCGGCATTGAACGTGAATTATTCCTTCCACATTCAAGGATGTTTACTTTAACGTCCTGACTAGACTTATTGTTGTGGGAAAACTGAGAAGAACTACAATGTAGAGTGCTGTCCTCTGCAAAGCAATGGATCGGGTTAGTTGTCGAGGAAGTGGGGGTATTTATGTATAGCTGGAAAAGTGTGGGAGCTATCACTGATCCTTGGGGTACGTCCGCGTCAATAGCAATTTCTTCCGAAAAGAAGCCATGGACGACAGCACTTATAAGTCTTTTGTCAAGAAAGTTGGAGATCCAATTAATGTGCGTATCGGATAAGCCGAACGAGGTGAGTTTGGCAAGTAGGCACTTCTACTAAACCTGGCCAAACGCCTTTGAAATATCTAAAGCTTCTATGACTGTTTCACCGGACTTTTCTAATGTGTTATTCTAAAGTTAGGTGACATCAAAGAAGATCGCTCGTTAAACAAGCCTGCCTGAACCCATACTGGTGGTCGTTTAGGAGTTTATTGCACTCGAGGAACGAAAGTAGTTGGTGGCTGATGACTTTCTCCATGATTTTCGATAGAATGGAGGTGATAGCTATTGGTCTATAGTTTGAGGGATCGGTTTTATCGTCCTTTTTAGGAATAGGTTGGACATTTGCCAACCTTCACGATGAGGGACACTCTCCAGATGACATGGAGATCGAAAAGAGTTTATTCAATACTAGCTCGAGGTAGCATTTTTTAAGGAGGATAGCTGAAATACCGTCAGGGTCAGCCGCCTTGTTTGACACAAGTTTATTGATAATTGATTCTAGGAGCTTGTATCGAAAGTGGATTGGCTTCATGGCGTGTGGGGTAGATTTAGGCGACGGCACAATTTTACCAGAATCATTGAGATATGAATTTGATGCAAAGTAATCGACAAATAAATTGGCTTTGTCAGCAAGATCAGCTATTACAGCTCTGTCATGGGAAGTCATGGGAAGAATGGAGGATGTACTAACGTTTTTACTGATGGCTTTAGCTAATGACCAAAGCTTACGACTACCCAAAGGACATGAGACTAATTCTTTGCAGTTACGTTTTTGAAACATCTTTTTGGCCTCGCCAACGATTGTTTAGTATTCGGGCACCACCGCGAATTTACTTCAAATTTTTCTTATAAGAGAGAGTATTCTAGAATGACATTTTACCCTGACCTACTTTTTTGCATAGACTGAACTGATTCTATTTTTAGATTTCTAAGAATTGTAATATGATACTCCTGCAGATCAATACACTGTAACCTTGACAACTCTATTTTTTGATTTCTCACCACTAGAGGGCGAGTGAACTGAGGTTAAAATTTTTATTTCCCGCCAAAATTGAGCCGTCCGAGTGACCTTGAACTGGTTCATTAACCTCAATGCATTTTCGATCTCGAATTTTCACAGAATTTCGTGTCGAAATTAACATTGCTGGAGTTATAGACGCGAAAGCTTCTGTAATTCTTCTCTTAATTTCATTCCTTGTGGTAACAGGTTCAGAATAAACTTTTTCTTAAAAAATCACATGGTGTATATTTTGGGGATAAATTTATTGTTATTGTTAATTGAACTTAAAGATTTTCAAGATTGAATTGACGTCTATGTGTTTGTTGTTTTGGGATTAAGATAGATTTAATAAGATTACTGAGACGGAATTTAACGTGTTCTTTTAAAGTGAAAGTGTATTGTAAGAATTGAATTGTGTACGGCTTTACCGAATACGCTACTATTCTTCCACAGTCAGATAGGATTAATTTAACAAGTCGCCTGGGACCATTTATTTTAGAGAAATTTCAGATTGTGGTGGCGCCTAGAGACTATTTTTTCGGGATTGAAGGTTGTTATTTATTGCTTTATGATAAGTGTAAGGTTTTTGAACCTAAATTTCAACCATCTTACGGTTTATATCGAACCCGCCCACTTCCACAGACGTTAGCTTGGCAACTTGCTTATCTTGGTAAGCCTTACGACGCCTAGTGCGGTTTGATCGTAACAATCGCCTTTTGTTACAGTGGATATATTGCTATTTTAATAACTTTGTGAATACAAAATATACATAGCCATAATTCGGAAATTTATTTATAATAATTGTTCATGATAGGTTTATGTAATAATTCATAATTATCCCATCATTTATTTAAACTAATTTAAATATTTCGTTTTACTCATGTCTAACTTTAATAAATGACTTTCTATTATAGGTACTTTCAGTTTCAAACCCAAACTTCGAGTACATTACTGGGTCAGGTTAAATTAATGATAGTGTTTAAAATTATTTATGTCTTTCTTAGTTCATCGATATCTAAACACTTAAAATACACTCACTTCACGTTATATTTAATTAAGTTACTAAATTAATCTACTCATCTTAATGTAACCATTTAAATAAATATAAATCAACTCAATACCTTTGTGCAACGTTTACGAAACTCATTGAAACTTAATAGTAGCAATTATTCACTTAATCTAAAGTAAATACCTGTAGATTGTTTAATTATTGGAAATAAATTTTTATAAAGAATGTACACGTATAAATAAAAATATAGTGTGTATAACTTAGATACCTAAATTGCATTGAGTAACTAAGAAGAACACATCATAAAATTCTGTATTAATTCAACCATATGGGATAGTAAAAACAAAAATTGTTATCATAACAGTATTAGGTCTTCAAAATTAAGTTTTGATCCACTTGAATGTCTATAAAGTAGTTTTCAAAGTATTAATATTAAAATAAGTAATAATAACGTAATTACCATTTGAACGTTGTAGTACTAATATCGAGAATCCCCTTTTCTGTTTGGATTGATTGAACATGTTTATCTTCTACGTGTACAAAAATAATACTTCAGGCTTTACGCAGTTTTATATGTGTCCATTGTCCATATAGCAGTGTTAAAAAAACAATCGATTTTAAGTAGCGGTAGATGCTGTTTATCGTTTTTACACAAATATTTATTTAACAAAAATATGTGTCTACGTTTACCGTTATTTCAGGTTGTTTGGTTCATGAGTTTATTAAGTTTGTTACAGATTTCTGCCATAGTTGCAGCAAATAATAAATTATTTTTTACTCTGGATGTAGTGTGCCACATTACGCGACTAACTGGTCACGTCCAAACTCTGTATGGATTTTGACAGCATATTTCATAATTAAATTGATATTCATTTTTATTTTATTTTAATTAAGGTAAAAGGGTACGGATTTGCCCTTTAATATTAAGATCTTATGTCTGGATGTTTTATTTTATTCTTAAATAATCTTGACCTGAGATGGATTATAAATAGTTTAACGGATCTTAATTTTTCTTTATTTTCAAGGATTATTAGTTGTTTATTAAAAAAGTATTGCTACTTTTTCATTTAAACGGTAAAATAAAAAAAGTGTAGTGTCCAGGACATATATATATATATATATATATATATATATATATATATATATATATATATATATATATATATATATATATGTATAGGCGCATTAGTGTGACAAAGTCCCATATCTCCTTTATTTGAAGAGATACAAAAAAAAATTAAATACAAAAGTTGTAAGATATGTTCTGGTGCATGTTCCAAAAATATTTTTAATTATACAGGGTAGATCATAAAAGCTTAGAAGTAATTTTAAATTTTTTTTTAAATAGAAAACCCTATACAAGGTCCGCCAATAGTGCGTGGACGAAGCTTTATGAGTTTATACAATATCGTTTTCAAAATTATTTATTGCAGGATGGTGTGGGATCTTTCGGGCTACAATTAGAAAATATTTTCGCAAAAATTACTACTCGTGTACAGGGTATTACAACACAAAGTTATATTTTTTTAAATAGAACATACCGTATATTATTATAAATTTGGATTCCCTAGTTAATTTTAAGGACACTTTATTCACTATATGAGGTATCTTAAACGCGCAATTTAGGCGCTGCATTCAATTTTTTGAAAATTGAGAGGTTGAAAAGAAAAATTGTAACAACCGTATTGAGAAATGTGTAACACTAAAATTTTAATGGTTGATTAGTCATAGACTGTGATACATAAAATCGTAAAAATAGTAATATTATCTTTTTTAATTTTCGAGATATCGTAATGCAAAGTTTAAGATTTTCAATCATAGATAAATTGATTTTTTTAAATGGAAAGGTATACATTGTTTTACATTGTTAGATAGGAAATTTAATTACATTTTTTTTGATATAACATTGTTGGTATTTATGTTTTGCCGTTTTTTGATAATCCAGCTTTTTTACTGAATTTGCAAAGTTTAAGAGTTTTAATCATAGATAACTTGATTTATTTAAATGAAAAGGTATACATTGCGTTACATTGATAGATAGGAAATTTAATTACATTTTTTTTGATATAATATTGTTGGTATTTATTTTTTGACGTTTTTTGATAATCCAGATTTTTTACTGAATTTGTCGATTTTCGTAGGTTTACATATGTATGTATAATTGTTTAAATCACATCAAGGTATGAAAACAAAAGAATATTAGAAACAAAATTCAGCAATAGTATCTGTTTTATCATTTCGCGTGTATGTTCAAACGTAACTGAGTTAATTACTTGATTGCAGTGTGAATGTTTGACGCTTAACTTTACGAACATCATATACGTAATACGTTTATTTAAGAATTATAATGAGTAATTTTTTGCAAAATGAATTAGTTGACATGGTATTTGTGCTTGGAGAATCAAACAAAAATTGTTTATTGGCCCGTCGAATTTACGGGCAGCGTTATCCTGATCGAAGACAACCAAGAGAAGAATCGTTTCGCAATTTTTTAGAAAGATTTGAAAGCACTGGAAGTGTTGGATATCCTAAAAACGAAAGAGCTAAAGTTGTTACAAATGAAGAAAATGAATTTCGTGTACTTGTAGCTACAGTTGAAAGCCCCCACGTTAGTATTCCGAAATTAAGTGACAATTTAGAAATCAGTCAAACTTCCGTGAGACGAATGTTAAAGAAAATAAATTTCACCCTATCATGTACAATTACATCAAGAGCTGAAAGAACAAGATTTTCAAAATCGAATTAATTTTTGCCAGTGGGTTCAACAACAGTTAAATGCGAACGAAAATTTTATATCGGGGATATTATTTACCGACGAATGTACATTTCATCGAAATGGATTTGTGAACAGACATAATTTTCATTTTATTCAAATGAAAATCCACACCAATTTCGGTTAGTCTCTCAAAATAAATGGTCAGTGAATGTTTGGGCAGGTATATTCGGCGGAACTATTGTTGGTCCTTTTTTTCAATGGCACACTCACTGGGGTAGAATATCATAATTTTCTAGAAAACGAATTATATCATTTATTGGAGAATGTACCTTTGGCTCAAAGAAGAGGTATGTTTTTCCAACAAGACGGGGCACCTCCTCATCATGCTAGAATTGTAACCCAGTGGTTAAATTCGACGTTTCACGAAAATTGGATAGGAAGACAAGGACCGATACCTTGGCCAGCTAGATCTCCCGATATATTTCCATTGGATTTTTTTCTTTGGGGCTTTGTGAAGAATAAAGTATATGAAGAAGAACCAACAACTGCTGAGAATATGAAATTACGAATTAGAAATGTTTTTGCTACAATTACTCCTAATATGTTAAATCGGGTTGAAGCTTATTTTATTAAAAGAATTCAGTATTGTCTAAATCAGGGTGGTCGACAATTTGAACATTTAATTTAATATTATTTTCTTCCAAAATCGATAAATTCAGTAAAAAAGCTGGATTACCAAAAAAACGGCAAAAAATAAATACCAGAAATGTTATATCAAAAAAATTGTAATTAAATTTCCTATCTATCAATGAAAAATGTAATTAAATGTCCTATCTAACAATGCAAAACAATGTATACCTTTCCATTTAAAAAAATCAAGTTATCTATGATTGAAAATCTTATACTTTGCGTTACGATATCTCGAAAATTCAATAAGACAATAGTACTATTTTTACGATTTTATGTAGCACAGTCTATGACTAATCAACCATTAAAATTTTTGTGTTACACATTTCTCCATACGGTTGTTACAATTTTTCTTTTCAACCTCTAAATTTTCAAAAAATGGAATGCAGTACCTAAATGTGCCCTTAAAATTAACCAGGGAATCCAAATTTATAATAATATACGGTATGTTCCAATTAAAAAAATATAACTTTGTGTTGTAATACCCTGTATACGAGTAGTAAATTTTGCAAAATATTTTCTAATTGTAAAATAAATCCAATAATTTTGAAAACGTATTCTCACCTAAACTTTACTTTGGCGGACCCTGTATATTATTACATATTTAGATTCTACATACAATTTTAGACACATTTTATGTATAATGTCCTATACCTAAGTCTAACCGTTTTTGACAAATTTCAAATTTTTTGTCAAAAATGACGTTTGCAAGCCAAAACATAGGTGGAAATATTTTCTAAACGAAGCCTTTATCAATTAGTTATGGTTGATCTCCTTGGAAATGGGGACCTACTCTAATGGGCTGTATTGATATTTTTGTAATACATTCATACAGGGTGATCAAAAATGGACAATAAAAAGTAGATTCAAAAAAACCTATAAAGTCATTTTTTTTATGGAAACCCCCTATTTTTTTAATTCTATCTTATTTAGCATTAAAAATAAGGGTGACTTTGTATAAGAGTGTATATTCTAAAAAATTCTAGTTTTTGAAATAATGACAATTTAACATTTTTTATTGTAAAAAGGCTATACGGCTTTCAAGTTGTTAGTTGGCCGTGACGGCGGGGCGCGACGAAACAAAAAAAATCGAGCACTTCAGATCGAAATATTACAATTTATTGAACCCCATATAAATAATTATTTTATTAAACGAAAGTAAAGACAATATTTTTTGATTCAACAAATTATGTCCTAATCCTAATAATAAACTTAACACCTCTAATGTAACTAAACCTGTAACTAATTATACAGATAAAAGTACGAGAAACACGTCAAATACGTACTACCTAATACGTTGTTCGAAATGTCCGCCTCTTCCTTGAATACACAATACTATACGTCTCTCAAATTCGCTGCTTAAATTTCTACACATTTCAACACTAATGTTTTGAAAACAGTTTCTAATCCTAATCTTCATGTCTTCCTTTGTTGTAGGCGGTATTTTATAAACCTGCTCTGTGACGTAACCCCATATGCTAAAGTCCATTTTAGTAAGATCTGGGGATCTAGCAGGCCAATCAACAGGCCCTCCCCTCCCAATCCAACATTCTGGATATCTAGCATTTAAAAAAGTTATTATCGGACATGTATGATATACTGGGGTCCCATCATGAAGAAACCACATTTCTTGTTGCGTATCCTGTGGCACTTGACGCAACAAATTAGGTAGATGGTTTGCAGAAAGTCTAAGTATATTCCCTGTTACTCGTTGATCAAAAAAATATGGGTCCAATTACATGATTACCGACAACACCGCCCCAACCATTTAAAGACCATCTAGTTTGAGAAGCATATCTTACAAAATGTAGATTTTCGGTAGAATAGTAATGAAAATTGTGTCTGTTTACACTTCCGTTTCTGTGAAATGTGACCTCATCTGTAAACAAAATCAAATCATCGTCTTTGATAATCTTCAGGAACTAACTCTTGCAGTAGTTGAATGTGATAGGGGTGCATTTTTTGAGACTTCAATATCCGCTGTACCGTACGTCGTTCAACACCAACCTGCTGAGAAATGGGTCGTTGTCCAATATATGGATTTTCGGTAACTGTTAATAGTACATTTAATTGATTTTCCTGTCTGTGCACGTTTTTCCCTAGTATTTTTTTCATATAACACATTCCATTTCTTTCAAAACGTTCCAAAAGCTTTTCAAATGCCCTTCTTTCAGGTTGCCGTCTCCCTGGAAATCGTTGTTGATACAGTCTTCTTGCTAAGAGCGTATTCTTATCACGAGATCCCAAAACAAAAATCATATCAACCATCTCGGCTTGCGAAAAATTCATTATTTACAATTTTAATTCAAGTTTTAAATCAATTTGCTATAAAATACACTAATGCATCACACAAATTATCAACTGACAATAAATAATGACGTTTCTGATGATCTCTATTATTTTTATATGCCATGCCTCGCCGTCACGGCCAACTAACAACAAAACTTGTAAGCCTTTTTACAATAAAAAAATGTTAAATTGTCATTATTTCAAAAACTACAATTTTTTGGAATATACACTCTTATACAAAGTCACCCTTATTTTTAATGTTAAATAAGATAGAATTAAAAAAATAGGGGGTTTCCATTAAAAAAAAATGACTTTTTAGATTTTTTTGAATCTACGTTTTATTGTCTATTTTGATCACCCTGCATGAATGTATTACAAAAATATTAATACAGCCCATTAGAGTAGGTCCCCATTTCCAAGGAAACCAACCATAACTAATTGATAAAGGCTTCGTTTAGAAAAGATTTCCACCTATGTTTTGGCTTGCAAACGTCATTTTTGACAAAAAATTTGAAATTTGTCAAAAACGGTTAGACTTAGGTATAGGACATTATACATAAAATGTGTCTAAAATTGTATGTAGAATCTAAATATGTAATAATATATAGGGTTTTCTATTTAAAAAAATTTAAAATTACTTCTAAGCTTTTATGATCTACCCTGCATAATTAAAAATATTTTTGGAATATGCACCAGAACATATCTTGCAACTTTTGTATTTAATTTTTTTTTGTATCTCTTTAAATAAAGGAGATATGGGACTTTGTCACACTAATGCGCCACCCTTTATATATATATATATATATATATATATATATATATATATATATATATATATAAGCATTAACGTGTGGAACTCACCACACGACCTTCCAACCTACAAAATGTAAATTAAAAGAAAAATTTAATAACATCTATTTCAAGATAATTATGCAACCTCTTTATAAGTTCATTATGAAAATAGGCAACATTGTAAAAACAAAATCAGTAATCTATGTCAAACAGACGTTTAAACTTCATGTCAGACAGACGCTAACTTAAAAAATTAAAAGAAATGAAATAATTTTAATTATGATTTTTTCGAGTAACCATAATGAAAGTAGGCAACATTGTAAAAAAAAAACAACAATCTATACCAGAATGACGTTTAAAACTTTATGTCAGATAGAGATTAATAAACGTAAATACATGTTAACTTAAAAAAAAATTCCAAAGTCGCCCACTTCTATAAGATAACAATACTACAGTTTAACCATTTTTGTTGATATTTAATAAATCTTTAGACTTACCTTGCGTTATATTAAGAAACGTTATAAAGGACAGTTATGTAAAGTTAAATTTTCTTTAAAAAATATGGCTACACTTTTCCTTATAAAATTAATCGTCATTCAAATATTAAAATATTTGAACTAACACTTAAATTCTACCTTACGAATTTTTTTACCGCTAATTTACTCGTCGTATCAAAATATTGCATAGAACATTATTAATCGATATGTTTAAGGTCTATATCTAGGAATTTTTATATCTTTGAAATATGCGACTATTTTAGAAATATTTGTTAAAAACCGAAAATTGCCTATAATAAACCTCCTTTCTACGCCGCTGGATCTCTCCCAAAATCACTCACTCACGCACGCACGCACGCACGCGTTTGAGTAAGCTGACTTGGCAGCCGCACATTAGCGATTTGATGTTGAACTGTGACAGAGCTTTAAATCTAGTCAAGTGTCTGTGTACTACAAAATGGGGTGCAAATGCAGCCGCTTTGATCAAAATATATAAATCCCTGATATTGTCGAAAGTTAATTATGGTTGTTTTGTCTACGGTTCTGCTAGATCTTCTCTGCTGTCAAAGCTCGACAAAATTCAAAATCGCGCGTTGAGACTTGACCTGAACAGGCTAAATTCGGCCTATCGTGCTAAAGCACTCAGGAACACTTAGGCGGATGGATAGAGGGATAATTAATTGCCAATAGATGCCTATGAACAGCTACCTTAAATTTTCTCATATCATAAGTGAGAGGAAAGCAGGAACTAGGGAGATCATTCCAGAGTTTAGAAGCCGAGTGTTTCTCGCAAAGATAGCCCGAGAAGGTATCAAAGAATATAATTCTGCAGCACAATAGCCGTTGTAATAACGATAATACAAAGAAAGAACTGAAACCATCCTTCTGTGCTCAAGGGACTGCATGTGAGAAGTTAAAGACGAGTCATTTATAAGCCTAATCGCCCTGTTATGAATACGATCAACGATATCGAGAGCGTATTGGGGAGCACTAACCCAGAGGTGAGAATTATATTCCAGATGAGGCCGAATTTGGGCCTTATACAGCAGAAGGAGTTGTCGAGAGGTAAAGTACTGCTTTTATCTGTACCAAAAACCTGTTTTGGTAGTTAACGGAAGATTGTCAACCCATGAGATATTTGAAGATACAGTCATACCCAACAGAGTAATAGAGTTTGAAAACTTAAGAACTGAGCCATTCATACTTACAACAGAAAATGATCGATCTTTTTTGACGGGCACAAGGCAACACTGAGTTTTGTTAGCATTAAATTTAACTAGATTATTGCTTCCCCATTCGAGAATACGTTGAATGTCTTTGTTGATTGAATTTTCCATTTCAGCTTCAATTTCTTGATTTGACATAGAAGGTGGATTATCACTATGAGTAGACTGAGATGAACTACAGTGAAGAGTGCTGTTGTCAGCAAAGCAATGGATGGGGTTAGTTGTTGAAGAAATAAGGTCATTTATGTACAGCAGAAAAAGTGTAGGCGCTATAACGGATCCCTGCGGTACGCCCGCGTTAATGCTAACTTCTTTTGAAAAAAGCCATCAACTACGACGCATATTCGTCTTTTATCAAGGAAACTAGAAACCCAGTTGATGAGCGTATCATTTAACCCAAACGAGGTGAGTTTGGCAAGTAAACACTTATGCAAAACTTGGTCAAATGCCTTTGAGATATCTAAAACGACTACAACTGTTTCACCGGACTGCTCTACTGTATTGTTCCAAACTTGGGTCACATATGAAAGAAGATCACCTGTTGAACGACTTTTGCTAAACCCATATTCGTGGTCACTAAGGAGTTGGTATTAGTTCCAAGCAACGTGAGAAGTTGCTGATTGATGGCTTTTTCCATGATTTTAAACAATATGGAAGTGATGGCAATTGGTCGGTAGTTTGAGGGATCGGTCTTATCACCTTTTTTGGGAATAGGTTGAACATTTGCTAACTTCCATGATGAAGGGAATTCCCCAGAAGATATAGAGATCGTATAGAGCTTAGATAGGACTGGTACTAGTTCGAGGGAACATTTCTTTAAGACAATAGCTGGGATACCGTCTGGGCCAGTCGCCTTATTGAGATCAAGCCTACTGATGATCGATTCCAAGAGCTTGTACCGAAAATGAATTGGTTTCATAACGTATGAAGAAGAGTTGACTAGGGGCACATCTTTTCCAGAATCATTGAGACACGAGTTTGATGCAAACAAATCCACAAAAATGTTGGCTTTGTCTACAGAATCAGCAACTACCGATCCGTCAATAGATGTCAGGGGGGGGAATGAATATGTTCGAAAGTTTTTACTAATGGCTTTTGCTAAAGACCAAAATTTACGACTGCCTAATGGAGATGTAGCTAGTTCATTGCATTTTCGTTGTTCGAACAACTTTTTAGTTTTAGTGATGTCACTTTTGCAGATATTTCTAGCACCAACGTATTCTACATGACTGTCGCCCGATTTATTAGATTTCCATTTAATGTAATATTTGTTTTTTAAAGATATTGCATCATCACAAGCCTTATTGAACCAGGGTTGGGAACGCGAATGACCTATACGGTACTGTTTTTTGGGAATGTATAACTCCATTCCCATGAGGATGACTTGAGATACTGAAAGTGCGATGTCCGAAGAAGATGGCAACTTAAAACAATATTCACGCTATGGAAAGGTTGCTAAGAAATCCCACAAATTACTCCATCGAGCTAACTTAAAACACCACAAGGTTCTATCGGTTTTGCGAACAACAGTGGAATTAGGTACAGTAGAAATGCTTTCTATTAGACAATGGTCGGAAAGACCTAATGACGAAAGAACGGAAGAACAAGAGGGTTTGATGTAAGAAAGAGATCTAAAAGATGTGGAGTATGGTTAGGGTTATCAGGGATTCTTGTGGGTTCAGAAATCATTTGTGTGAGATCACATGAAATAGCAAATGTTTCTGCACTATGACCAGCAGGATTTGTAGTAGATGAAAACTGAAGCCAATTAGAGTTATGAACATTGAAATCGCCTACAATTGAGATATCGCAAGATGGATACTGAGACAGGAGATAGTCAACTTTCATACTAAGATAATTGAAGAAGTCTTGAAAGTTATTGTCATTAGGAGACCTATAAATGCAACAGTAAAATTTCGCAAAATTAGGACTAGAATGTTTAAACCAAATCACGTCAAAATTTTTATTTTCTAAGGAAGAAACCCTCTTGCAAGCAATTCTGTCCTTGATGTGGGCACATACGCCTCCTTTATATCGCAAGTTAGAGTGAATGTGGTATTGAGGAAATTGCAAGTCGGGTGACTCGGAGCTTTCAGAGGAGACTTGTGTTTCAGATAGAAACAAAATATCAGGTTGTAATTGTTCAAGATGTTGGTGAATAGCATTAAGATTAGACCTGATACCGCGGATATTGCAGTAGTGGATCAGAAAGTTGATACTTTCGATGACTGAAGTCTCTTGGGCCCTGCCCTTCCGGACATCCGATTGGGGCAGGATTTTACGTCCGGAATTTATTACCCTAGAAACCACAACCATCTTATTTTTTAATTTAGGACTTTTAATACGATAGGAAGACAGTGAGGGCGAGAAGGAAGAATAAGGACGAGAATAGATTAAGGATGAAGGAAAAGGCCCTTACCGACCTCAGAAAATAGGAGACCCAATATTAAGGAGCAACTATTCTAGCAAACATAAGATACGTAATTGTCAAATGCAAAGCAATTTCTGATTTATTTAATTTGGTTATTACTGAATAATGTAGTCGTTTACGTTAATGCAAAATATTTCTAAAACGGGTGCCGAATCGAAAAAATACCTAATATGATTTTATTTGCAGAATTAAATGTGGAATTTAACAAAAAAATATTTCTTCAAAAAAAAACAGGGACGTGCGTTTTTTCTTACTTAAAGTGATTAACTTAACATATTCTACGCCACTGGATGGAGCCAGTTGACTCAAACTCACCTGATTAAGTGTACTTAATTAGACATTTAGGTGTACCAAATCTCAGTATAATATCTTTGTAGTTTTGAGGAATCTTAAAAATCTTAAAAAATTATTTTTTAATCAACCTGTATCTCGGTAGGAAGCATTTTCGGAAAAGCGTTTATGATAATTTTTGTCTTATTTTGAATCATAGAATCTCCAGTTTTCGTTTGTCGGTGATTTTAAAATACACCCTGTATAAATCAAATCCCCGTCACTAATAAGCAAAATTAGAAGGATGCGCTTGAAAAAAAATGGTACATTTAGACACTTATGTGATTAATAACTATTTTTAACATTTGTTTTCGTCGTTTGTGCCGATTGACCCTTTCTGTAATTGTTTTCTAATTCACTGTTGCAGTAATTTGCATTGTTGTGGATGAAATTGTAAACTGTTTCTAAAAAAGCTTTTCTTGACAAGTTTTTTGTAGTTTGAAAAAAATAGATTTACAGTTATCCCCAAAGTATTTAGTATTCAGTCTTAGCTAATGGTAAATATACTACAGTTCCATTTTAAAATTTTGAGAAAAACTGCAAAAGTCACAGATTTAAAGAAAAGCGCACTCTATCGACCTCTAAGAGAAGTACAGAACAATAGACTAATGAGTTATAGACAAAAAATGTTTTAGAATTTAATCCGGATATCTTTGAGGTATTTTAACTTGGTATAGAAAAGCTTGATTTTCTGATTTTGGCCATCCTACGATCTTGAAAAAAAGGGTCTAGTTTTTTTATGATTTTGTTATGATGCTTCTTGTAAAATTGTGCGATAAACTATTACCACGGTAGGACCGCTGTCTGACCTTCTATAATACTGTGTTTAATTCTTCAAGAATCCTTTTTTACTAAATGGTTTAAGTTTTCTTGTGCAAAGTATGTACCCCAAGGAATATGGCGGACAGTAAAAAAAATAGCTAAAAACCTTAAAGATTCTGTATTATAAGTGTTTTGTATCTGTGGTTTCATATTAGTTGAGTTGATCAGCCTATTTCCACAGTTTTTGCTTTTTGAGCGCGACGTTTCGGAAGCGGACTCGGCTGTCGTCATCAGGCTTAGCCCTGATATATATATATATATATATATATATATATATATATATATATATATATATATATATAAGTAGTACACCGGCACCATCCGCCATCTTGGATTTTTTGGGGAAAACCCACCATTTTTTATATGCCCACGTGGTGATCGTATTTTTCACCCCCTTTTTATGACTCCTTTTCGGAGACCTTTTTCGACCCCTCGCCATGTGTTAATTAATGTGTTTACAAACATTTTAAAATTTTGATATCTTGGATGTTTGTGACCCTGGGACACCTTGACATCCATTTTTTTACATGCCCACGTGGGGATCGTATTTTGGTCTATTTTTTAAAGCTAATAAACAATTAGATTATTTTTTATATTAAAGAAGCTAATCAAGATAAATATAACATATACAATTGATGTTTAAACACACCGTTAAATTCTATGTTATGATAATAAAACAGTTAATGGGTATTGCGTAATCATTTAATTAACTTGTTATACAAAAGTGAATGTACGATTTCGTAATTGGACGTACATATTTTACGTACATCTGGGCTTTTAGCTATCACAGGCTAGATTACTTAGAGAGATGCAATGCAATTGCGAAGCTGTTATAATTAAATTAAATTACTAACTTAGAATAAAATGTCTATCAAACTCTTCGTGTAAACCGTCAACAGCCAAAACCAAATATATATTTGCGTAAACAGGTTATTTAATATTGTGACCTATGCAGCGAATTGCCTGTCCCTTCTTTAAGCTAGATTCTGCCACTACTTTATTTTACATACGGTTTTACCGATAATGGGGTTGTGATACCATCACATAAGCCTATTTTACATACAAGCTCTGCCTTAGCAGAAACACCCCTGTCAAAAATGAACTTAGATTTATAAAAAGGCCCCTATGGAAGATATTAGAGCGCGGTTACAGAAACAAGTAGCGTACACTATACATAAACCTGTATTGAGAAATTTATTCGAAATAAATATATTGTGAGCAACATGTACGAGCTGTGGCAAGCGGATCTTTGCGATATGAGAAATCTAAGTAAATATAATGACTGGTATAATTATATACTGAAGCTGAAAAACTACATGCTCTATAACCGACGTATCTTCGGTTATTTTTCGAAGTATACAGACGGATAAGGGCATGGACTTTATTGTGAAAATTGTGCAGCAATTCTTTAACAAACATCAAATCTAATCACACAGGCGAAGTTTAGCGATGCGATGCTTTCATATAGGTATGAATTGCAGTAACGAGGTTACAGTTAATGCGAAAGTCAATAACCTTTACACATTATCTTTCTCAAGGCTATATTTGCAGTAAAACCTACGATGCATCGTTTAGGTAACTGACCCAGGAAGACATTATCCAATGATTTTCGCTGTATACCTACAAGTATAGGCAGCTCTTTTACGTCGGTCCTTGTAACAGAGTATTTTGCTGCAGTTGTTCCTGAGGCTTTATCGCATGAAATTAGAATGGTGGGATTGATTCGCATACGTCTCACCAGTAAACTAGCGTTCATAATTCGCGTTTTGTAATTTGAACCGTGCGCCGCCATTAGACTAAAAATATCTTGATCGTACAAATTTAACCTTTAACTCAACACCACTTATGAGAAACTTTTTCTGATTAAATAAAATCCAGTGCACGTGAACAATCATCTCAACCGTTATTTGCATGTCTCATGTAGGTAAAATGTTGCAACGCGAGGCTTTCGGCCAAGGCTGTTTCGGCGACCCACTCTAACCCTCCCCGAATATAACCGAGATTGTAAGACAGGTGTAGGGCGTCGCAACTTGTTCTCGGGTCTTCGCCCCTTGTGATCTGGACTTGTTCGGGGGCCATCGTGTATTGTCGTCGTACCCATGGCGCAAAATTTGAATTTGTATTATAATAAAGAGCCTAATGCTAACTTGTAAGACAACTGTAGGCTGCGCAATTTGCTCTTGTGGCTTTGCCCCTTGTCGAGGCTCCATTGGCGGAAAATTTGAATTTGTATTTAAGTCTCTGCAGGTTACGGCTGGAAATATGAATTTGTGTTGTAATAAGGGATATAATGCTAACTTGTAATGCAGATGTAGGGCTTAGCAACTTACTCTCAGGCCCACGTCCCTCGACCAAAAATTTTAATTTGTTTGTGGTGCCATCTATGAGGAAAATTTGAACTTGTATTATAATAAGAGGCCTATTGCTAACTTATAAGACAGACATAGGCTTCGCAACTTGCTTTCGGGCCTTCACACCCCTGCCTTGCCACCCCACCATGTCTGGCTGGAAATAGTATTCTAATAAGGGGGCCCTAATGCTAACTTATAAGACAAATACAGGAACTTGTGTTAGGTCTGCGCCTCCTGTCGTGGCCCCCTTGTTGTGAAATTTGAATTAGTGTAGCCATCTAGTTGTGTATGGACTAATGAAATTTTTCTGTAATAAAGGTGGCACCACCTAGCGTTATATTTCTAGGGCTAATTAGGGTTTCGTTTGTGTCACCATCTAGTGGTATATTTATAAATCAGCGAGTGATTTTTGTAATAGAGACGGCGGCGCCTAGCGGTATATTTCTAGGACTAATTAGGGTTTTTTGTGCTGTCATCTAGTGGTGTAAAGACTAATGAATGTTTTCTGTAATTGAGGTTGATCGTGTTCGTCTCTTCATCGTTTCTATCGTCTCTTTCTCAAACATACACCAATGGGGCCTCAACAAGGGGCAAAGCCCCGAGAGCAAGTTGTGCAGCCCTACACCTGTCTTACAAGTTGGCATTAGGCTTCTTATTATAATACAAATTCAAGGGTACCACGATAATACGCGATGGCCCCAAACAAGTTCAAATCACAAGGGTCGAAGACTCGATAACAAGTTGCGACGCGACGCCCTACACCTGTCTTACAATCTCGGTTATGTTCGAGGAGGGTTGTAGTGGATCGCCGAAACAGCCTTCGCCGAAAGCCTCGCGTTGCAAAATTTTACCTATATGAGACATACAAATAACGGTTTCTCGAAACGTCAAGTACTTGCAGCGACCATGAAACAGGTTGAGGTGATTTTTCACGTGCACTAGGATTTTATTTAATCAGCAAAAGTTTCTCATAACTGGTGTTAAAGGTTAAATTTGTACAATCAAGAGATACCTTTAGTCTAATAGCGGCACACGGTTCAAATTACAATACGCGAATTCTGGACGCTAGTTTACTAGTAAGAAGTGTGCGAATCACTCCCGCCATTCTAATTTCATGCGCTGAAGCCTTAGAAACAACTGCAGCAAAATACTCTGTTAGAAGGACCGAAGTAAAAGTGCTTCCTGGGTCAGTTACATAAACAATACATCGTAGGTTTTACCGCAAATAAAGATTTGAAAGAAATAATGTAACCCCGTTAGTGCGATTCTTACCTCTATTAAAGCATCGCATCGCTAAATTTTGCTTATATGATTAGATTTGATGTTTGTTAAAGAATTGCTGGACACTTTTTGCAGTAAAGTACTTACCTTATCCGTCTGTATACTTTGAGGTATCTTTTCGAATCTTTGAAAAATAACCGAAAATACGTAGATTATAGAACATGTAGTTTTTTTAGCTTCAGAGCTCGTGTCCACGCCTTCTTGCTAAATACATCGATAACCGACAGTATATAATTATACCTGTCATTATATTTACTTAGATTTCTCATATCGCAAAGATCCGCTTGCCACAGCTCGTAAATGTTGCTCACAATGTATTTATTTCGAGTAAATTCCTCACTACAGGTTTATGTATAGTTACACTACTTGTTTCTGTAACCGCGCTCTAATATCTTCCCTAGGAGCCTGTTTATAAATCGAAGTTCCTTTTTGACAGGGGTATTTCTGCTAGGGCAGAGCTTGTATGTAAAATAGGCTTATGTATTAGTATGACAACCCCATTATCGGTAAAACCTGAAAATTTAATAATAGCACTCTAATAAGCGGTCAGCATGCCTGACCTGATTATAAAATCTAAGGCCGTTTTTTTTTTTGGCAGAGGTATTTCTGATGAGACAGAACTTCTATGTATGTAAAATAACAAAGAGGCGAAATCTACCTTAAAGAAGAGGACACAGGTAATTCGCTGCATATCACAATATTAAATAACCTGTTTGCGCAAATATATATTTGGTTTTGGCTGTTGACGGTTTACACGAAGAGTTTGATAGACATTTTATTCTAAGTTAGCCAGTAATTTAATTTAATGATGACAGCTTCGCAATTGCATTGCATCTCTCTTACTAATCTAACCTGTGATAGCTAAAAGCCCAGATATATAGATGTACGTAACATATGTACGGTGTCTATTATTATTGTTTACGTCCAATTTTGTATAACAACAAGTTAATTAACTGATTACGCAATACCCATTAACTGTTTTATAATTATATAGGATTTAACATCGTATTTAAAATCAATTGTATATGTTATCTTTATCTTGATTACCTTCTTTAATATCACAAATAATCGTATTGTTTATTAGCTTTAAAAAATACACCAAAATACGATCCCCACGTGGGCATTTAAAAAGAAATGGCTGCCAAGGTGACCCAGGGTCACAAACATCCAAGACATCAAAATTTTAAAATGTTTGTAAACACATTAATTAACACGGTGTCGACGGCTGCTTTCTACTTTCCAATTCATACATAATGAAGTATAACAGTTTAATAATAATAAACACAGATTAAGAAGCCCGCGAACAGACTTTCGTCTTACAAGACTAGGACCCTTATTAGAATACAACCACCAATGCATAAATAAATTAGGTCACACTCTGTAGAAGGGATTAAAAGAAATGTAATAATAATTATGAAATCTCCTTTGATAAAAACAACCCTAATTAATAACAGATTAAATCTTTTTTCACTCAGAACACTGCATGCTCACGCATTTACCTACCTTGCGAGGGCTGAACTGCCAAAAAGGTTCTTAATACAACCAAAATTAGGGTGAAAATTCCATAAAGGGACTGAAAATGACCACCGAAAAGAAACCATAAAAAGGAGTGACCTGCCAAAAGGCTCTTAATACAACCAAAAGGGTTCTATTAGGGTAAAATTTCATCAAGGGGTTGAAAATGACCACCGAAAAGAAACCATAAGAAAAGGGGTGAACTGACAAAAAGATTCTTAACACAACCAAAAGGGTGTCGGTCGTGATTCACCCTGTACATGTACATATATATATATATATATATATATATATATATATATATATATATATATATATATATATATATATATATAACTTTTTCGTAGTTGCGCAGAAGTTTATTGCACAGGTGTATTGTGCTTAAGCTCTTCGCGCGTTATTGGAATCCATATAGGTTTCACACTAGCTTGGCTTATTGAATTTTCTGCTAGTGCGATGTATGTGGCTTCTTTGAGTTTCCGACGAATTGTATCCTCGTCCTTTGCCATTATCTGTATGTTATCCCATTGGATGCCGTGGTCTTCGTCTTAAAGATTCTTACATTTCTTTATCAGTTTATTTTTTGGCCTTATGATAACTACTAAACTCAATGAAAATCACCCTAAGCACTTATTATGTAAAGTTAGTACGAGGTTTCTCACGTCTCACGTAGTTATAAAACTATACTACTACGATTATATAATTTTATTTTTGTATGTACCTTCAAATCACAGATTAAAACAGTCTGTGCTTAAAAAATAATTTTTAGGCAGTTTATATATGGCACGGCAAGTATTTGGACTAATTTATGATAAAGCCGGAGGAGCTTTTGTACTTTAAAATTTTAAATCTGTAGCCATAAATCCAAGGGTGCCGCCACTTAATCGTTCATGTGGAGTTTATGTATTGCTGTTCTCATAATCATGATAGATAGCTAAATGAAATGTGTTACTAGCTTTAAGAGTTCGTAATAAGTCGTTCGTCCGTTCCCAGATTTATTACGTTATGAAGTGTTCATTTATGTATCAAATGAAAATTAAACATTGATTGCGAATGTTACACTTTGTAAGGGCCTTTTAGTTTAATAGCATATTATAATAGTATATTAGGAAACTAGTTATGCAAGAGCACAGCGAATGAGAAAGCTTTATGAATGCCATAATCCTGCATTAAAAACGAGTTTGATGTGCTATTTTATCGCCGACTAGCAGCTTTTGAAAACACAATTTAACTTTTTAAATAAATAATTTTGGTACTAGTAAAAATCATTCAAAAGCAATTCTTGAACAACTAAGGATTTTTGTTAATTATGTTTTTTTATACATAAAGTCACGTAAGTTTAGGTGAAGAAATTCTTAAGAAAGAGGAAAAAGGTGTACAGCTGTTTAGTGGATACGAAAAAACGTTGCCGAAATAATGCCGAAAAAGTTGCAACACTTGAACGTAACTTAAGGACAACTTCAAAAACAACGGGACGCTTATAGAGAACTTAATAATAAATTTTATTTTATTACTAACCTGACGAAGCTAAGCACGTCAGAAGTTGAAGAAAACGCCAAAGCATTACAAATGGCTTATTCTACTGACTTAGAAGACAACTATTCAGAAGAATGTCTCCATTTTCGTTCTCACTGTAGTTTAAAAGATGAGAATCGGAAGAGTGCTGTCAGTTTGTTGGAATAACTACGAGCTGAAGGTCTTTAAACCATTTACCCAAACGCGGATATCGCTCTCCGTATATATGTGTGGGGGGGGGGGGCGTGCGCGCGTCGTGCGTGTGTGCGTACGTACGTGCGTGTGTGTACTGCAGTAACTGTTCTGGAGAAAGATCATTTTCTTGTTTGCGACGAGTTAAAAACTATTTGCCCACAACAATGGCAGAGCAAAGTTTAAAAGATCTAGCTTTGCTCAACATAGAAGTACAGGGTGGCCAACTAAGAATGCGAGGTACTGTATCTGGGAAACTATCCATCGTAGAGGCTTGCGCAAAAAAAAGTTATAACTAAAACGGCCAATACAAAAACCTGGAAAATATTTTCAAGTTTCTGAAATGGCCGCTTGGGGGCGTAACTACAATCTTGAATCTAAAAAAGTGATGTTTCTGTGAATTCTGCTATATTAACCTAATAAAAAAATAACTGATCTTTAAAGTCGAGGATAATCTGAACTTTTTTTGTTTGACACTTTTTGACGTATGTCTAAAAATAAAGTGATGGGTGGTATTCAAAGGTTTCCTTAAATAACCTCCTGTATCTTCGAAAAGGCTAAGCCGATTTTAACAATCTTAGGCGCGTTGAAATGAGCTATTCTTGGGCTACAAATATTATAATATTTGAAGTTTTTTTAGTTTCACATGTCGTCGCTAGAGGGCTTTGTTCGACAAAGCGGTTAATTTTCGCAAAAAAAATTAAATGCATTGGTGTGACTTTTTTTTCATGAACAAGTAGCTAAATGATGCCTAAACAAGCTCGCGAAAACCGCATCTTGATATCTTGTTCCTAACCTAAAATATCGGCCAAAGAAAGCTTTATACGAAAATCCCTTAAATTTTAATTTTTTTTTAACTGTATTTTTCTGGAATTGTTTCTATTATGTAAGTTGTGGCCCTAAAAAGAACCGATTTAAATGAGGAAGGTTTTTAATGCCCTCGTAAATGCTCTAAATGCTGACCATCACGCTCTATGCATTGCTGAAGCCTCTCATGGCATTATTGCATTACGAATCCGGTTTTGCATATCTTCTCTAGTAGTAGGTTGAGTCCGAAACACGACGTCCTTTAAGCGCCCCCATAAATACAAATCGAGGCAAGTTAAGTCTGGCGATCGCGAAGGCCATTGAAACAGACTTCCTCTTCCAATCCACCGCTGTTGAAATACTGCATTAATATGCTCTCGCACATTAATAGCAAAATGTGCTGGGCAACCATGCAACTGCAAAAACAATTTTTGCCTTGCTTCCAGAGGCACATCTTCAAACAACAAAGGTAATTGATTGGCCAAAATGTCAAGAAATACATTGCCATTTAGGGGTTGCTCGAAAAAATATGGCCCAATAATTCTGCTTCCTAGTATGCCACACCATACATTTAAACTCCAACGTCCTTGGCGCTGAACTTCACGCAACCAATGGGGATTTTATGCAGACCAATAATGCATATTGTGCAGATTGACTCTCCCGTCACGACTAAAGGTGGTTTCATCGGTCCAAAGAATTTGAAATAAAAATTATCTATTTTCGCGTATCATGCCTAACATCCAATGTCAATAGGCCTGATGCAAAACGACATGATATGGGTACATTCTTAAAGTAATTAAAAAAAGTTTAAACGAATACCTATATATTTTGATGGCCATTAGAACTTACCTATGGTCCTTCAAAATATTTTGAACCGTTGTCCGTGATATGCCCAACTCAGTGGATAATGCTCTTGTGCTAACATGAGGATTTCCTTTAATATAGCCCAGTACAGGATTAATATTTTCTTGTGTTTTTCCAATTCTTTGCCGTTGAAAGGTAGGCCGAAAACTACCATTGGCTCGTAAGCTCGCCACTAATCGGGGAAAAACTTACATCGCAAGGACGCCGATTTGGATATCGAGCCGCGTAAACTCTTTTAGCTACTGCGGCATTCTGAAGACATTCAAAATAAACCGCAAGCATATCAACAGCTTCATTATTCGTAAAACGCATTTTGAAAGCACAAAAAATTGCTCAAAGTAACGCAAAAGTATTGACAACTATTGACAATTTGAGGATTATGCATGTTTTGTTTAAGTATCTGTTTCCATTGCCTGCTTCTATTAATTGTATTTTTCGTATATATCCATAGTGAATATGCATTTAAATAAACAAAAAATAGGCCTTTCGTATAACTTTTAGCATTGATACTTACTTGCCCGTAGTAATTTCAAAAAGGACTTTATTTTTAGACATACGCCAAAAAATGCCAAGCAAAAAAAGTTCAGATTATCCTCGACTTTAAAGATCAGTTATTTTTTTATTAGGTTAATATAGCAGAATTCACAGAAACATCACTTTTTTAGATTCAAGATTGCAGTTACGCCTCCTAGCGGCCATTTCAGAAACTTGAAAATATTTTCCAGGTTTTTGTATTGGTCGTTTTAGTTATAACTTTTTTTTGCGCAAGCCTCTACGATGGATAGTTTCCTAGATACAGGTCATCGCATTATTAGTTGGCCACCCTGTACACACACACACACACACACACACACACACACACACACACACACACACACACACACACACACACACACACACAATATATATATATATATATATATATATATATATATATATATATATATATCAATATGAGCAAAAAAAATATTTTAATATACTCTGAAAAAGTGGCATAAAATTATGTTTCTTTAAATGACACCCCGTATATTATGGCATTTTCGAATTTTACATAAAAATAAGTAGCACTTTCATAAGGGTTCCCTATACCTACGTACAGAGTGTTTCAAATTATATCAATTTTTCTGAAAATGTAGGGTTTTAGGAAAAATTAAATATCTCCTAATAAAACTAAGTCAAACAAATTTACTCTTAGGTTTAAGTAAAATACTGTTCGCTTAGTCTATTTATTGACTGAATAGTAAAGACCTCTTTACAGGGTGTTCATTTTTTTCAGTTAAATTAGTAGAACATTCATCCTGAAATATTCGGCTTATTTTAAATGGAACTCCCTTATGAAAGTGCTACTTATTATTTATGTAAAATTCGAAAATGCCATAATATACGGGGTGTCATTAAAAAAAACATAACTTTTATATGGCACTTTTTTTGAGCACCCTGTATATTCAAAAATATTTTTAAAATGTTGCTTATATAGACTTACACAGTATCACTGTATTAGAAATTAACGATTATGTGCCGTTACGCCGTAGAACTCCGCGGTGTCGGTCGTGATTCACCCTGTATATGTACGTATACCGGGTGGTCCGAATTTTATGCTCATAACTTCGAGGGCGTATTCTACTTTAAAAAATAATATAAGTTTTCGATATAAACATATATTCAAAAATCCTTCGTTTCCAAGATACAGGGGTCAAAGTTTTTAAAATTTTTCGATTTTTTAATAGCTTCACAGTTTTTCAGATATTGATTTGAAATTTGGTAAAGTTATTACCTTATCAAGAACCATTAATTTGAGTATATTAAATTTTTAAATTCTACAGTGGTCCATTTTTGGGAGTGTCGGTACCTTAATCACAAATTTTTAGTGGTACGCCCTTGTGTATTTTGATTGCAGATTTAGATTTCTTATTCAATTTAGAAAAATTGTGTTTCTTGATTTTTTCGTAAAGTGCACGAATTTCGAGATTTTTAACTTTAATAAACGAAATTACAAACACCAATTATTTAATTAACTACAATAAATATGTACATACATATTATTTAAAATTTTATAAATTTTGTTCAAAATGAAATCCATTTGAATTAATGCACATTTGGCAACGACGATATGTTGAGTTTACAGCATCGGATAATTGATCTGGTATATTGCGCAGGGTCTCATGCTTCCTCGATCCTCGCATGTAGCTGCTCTTTTGTATCAACTGGAGTAGCATACATTACGTCTTTAAGATACCCACAAAAAGTCGAGAACGGTCAAATCGGAGACTAGGCGGCGCGGCGGCCTATTGCTGTACATGGTCCACATCTCTTCCTAACCGTCCTATCCACTTTTGCGGAAAATTTATAACGCACCATTCGGTACGTTTCTTCCAAAATGTCTGTGACCATCCATTTGTAGCCAAGCTTCGTGCCTTAAATCTAGTGGAACATTTTCCAAACAAATGGGCAAATCATTTTCAAGAAAATTCAAAAATAATTGTGAATTTACCGAAGGAAAATGGACCACACAAGATATTATCAATGACTCTCAACCATACATTTAAGCTAAATTCGGTCTGAAGGACCGGCCTGATTTGACGTGGGTTTTGATTGCTCAACATGGAGTTATGGTAGTTTACCCTCGGCGACAATATTTTCCGTAAAATGAGTTGTCTTTTAACCGATCTTATAATCCAGTTGCAAAATTCAATTCGTTTTGGACCATCTCAGGCCTTAGATGTTGCACGGGTTGTAAGTGAAATGATTTTCTTTATCCTTATGCAATGTTCGTAAACTTTACTTTTGGATACCGTAGGTTTTGAGCATTCAGTTGTCTTGCAGCAGCACGAGAACTTAAGCGATTATTTTGAAACAAACGCAATATTTCAGGTCTATGTCTGTCATTCCGTATTCACGACCTCTTACGTTTTCTTTAAACCACCTTCTCAAATCGACGATGTACCTCCTGAACACTTTTATGTCAGGTTGTCTTCTATTGAAATCTCCGACGATATTCCTAAGCACTTCAGAAGAATTTCCATTAGTGAAACCGTAAATAAAATGTATGTCCGCATATTCGGCGTTTGTAAACACATTAGGCATTTTAAAAAACACGTGAACACTTAAATAAATTCAACTGCATTGTTTACACGCAAACGCAATTAAACTTTATTTACGTTTTAAGTTGTCAAAAATGTCAGATATCAAATGATAGCTATGCATCTTCGCAGATTTACTAGCAGGGTGTCCTATTTTTTTGGGTTTCAGAACCTCTTTTCCCCCTAAACTTCTTCGGGGTGCGACACTGATTAAAAAAAAAAACTTGGTATGTCAATTACATTTAAACAATTCTTCATAAGTTACATTTGTTCGAGAAACGCATTGTTTTTGAGAAAAATGCGAAAAAGCGGTAAACTAAAATTCCTGTTTTTGAACAGTTTTTCTCATTTAAAACTCAAGAGACAATTTTTTTTCTAAATTGAATAAGAATTCTAAATCTACAATCAAAATACACCAGGGGCGTACCACAAAAAAGTGTGTGGGGGATTAAGGTACCGACACCCCCAAAAATGGACCACCCTGTAGAACTAAAAAAATTTAAAATACTAAAATTAATGCTTCTTGATAAGGTAATAACTTTACCAAATTTCAAATCAATATCTGAAAACTGTGGAAGCTATTAAAAAATCGAAAAATTTTACAAAACTTTGAACACACACACACACACACACATATATATATATATATATATATATATATATATATATAATATATATATATATATATATATATATATATATATATATATATATATATATATATAATATATATAAATATATATATATATATATATATATATATATATATATATATATATATATATATATATATATACAGTGTCCAGTTTAAGATGAAATGCATGGGGATATTGAAACCGTTAGAGATACGAAGATGGTTAAATGGAGAAAAAGTTGCGTCATTATATGCCCAAGAAGTAACCATGGTTACATGTCAAAAATCCTTCCATTTACTAGACACAGGGTGATAACTGAAAATATGCGTTTTCTAAAATCGCTATTTCTTGTTTCTTGCAAGAGATACATCCACGATTTTTGCAGGATGGGGTAACAGGTAGCGAGGATTTCAAAATGATTTTGAAAAAATCTAGGCCTACTAGATTTTGAGATAATGCACGCAACTTTCGATTTTCTTATGGACGCCATATTGGATTTTTGCATTTTGAATTCTTCATAAAAATGCTTTTCAACCATATATCATATGTTTATAATCTGCCAATGAGAAAGTGTCAAATTACACAATTAAATTTATATCAAAGCAACCTTGACATATTATGTATTTTAATTAAATGAAAATTAATCTACAAATTAAACTAACTATTGAGAACAATATTATTGATTATTAACATAAATCATAATAATAAAAGTGACAAAAACAACAAAAATAAAATTTAATATTATACTGAATTTTACTATTAATTAATCAAATGCTCGAATAAACCTCCATTCTCTTGCAATAATTGAATAGATGGTTGATTGGCAAAGGCCTAGTTTGATATAAATTTAATTGTGTAATTTGACACTTTCTCATTGGCAGATTATAAACATCTGATATATGGTTGAAAAGCATTTTTTATGAAGAATTCAAAATGCGAGATGATAAGGAACTCTTGTGATGCAGTGCTAACTCGATGCAGATGGTGTTTGCAGGAGAATGAAGGTTTATTCGAGCATTTGATTAATTAATAGTAAAATTCAGTATAATATTAAATTTTATTTTTTGTTGTTTTTTGTCACTTTTATTATTATGATTTATGTTAATAATCAATAATATTGTTCTCAATAGTTAGTTTAATTTGTAGATTAATTTTCATTTAATTAAAATACATAATATGTCAAGGTTGCTTTGATATAAATTTAATTGTGTAATTTGACACTTTCTCATTGGCAGATTATAAACATATGATATATGGTTGAAAAGCATTTTTTATGAAGAATTCAAAAATGCAAAAATCCAAAAAATCAAAAGTTGCGTGCATTATCTCAAAATCTAGTAGGCCTAGATTTTTCAAAATCATTTTGAAATCCTCGCTACCTGTTACCCCATCCTGCAAAAATCGTGGATGTATCTCTTGCAAGAAACAAGATATAGCGATTTTTAGAAAACGCATATTTTCAGTTATCACCCTGTGTCTAGTAAATGGAAGGATTTTTGACATGTAACCATGGTTACTTCTTGGGCATATAATGACGCAACTTTTTCTCCATTTAACCATCTTCGCATCTCTAACGGTTTCCAATATCCCCATGCATTTATCTTAAACTGGACACCCTGTATATAGGGTGGTCCGAATTTTATGCTCATAACTTCGAGGGTTATTACTTTATCAAGAAGCATTAATTTTAGTATTTTAAATTTATATATATATATATATATATATATATATATATATATATATATATATATATATATATATATATATATATATATATATATATATATATATATATATATATATATAGTATGTGTGTATACAGTGTATGTAAAAATATTTTGATGTAACTTATTTACAACCACATTATTAAATTTAGGTTACATTAATATAAAATACTAAATACAACTTAAAAAGCGTATCTATATCCTGAGTGGAATACAAAATTATAAAACTCTAGAGAATAAGAGAATAATAGCTAATTACTTACAAATTTTCCAAAATATAATGATAGTTGGAAGGCAAATTTTTAAAAAAATTTTACTTTTGCATGTGAATGTATTATTAATTTTTATATGTAACATCCCCAGAATTAAAGGCTTTTTTTTTAAATTTGGTTCAATGTTTAACCTGTTGAACTATCTTACTATCATATCCAAATGATATAATTTATTTACTTATGCAAGTGTATTAACTTCAATTAAATAGGTATGACTTCATTAATTACACTTTTGGTTTATTGTGATCAGAGTACGTGGTTTTGGCTTGATAAAACTAATTGAATTTGGTTGGCTCATCAGGTTCGAACTGAGCGGTTCTAGCCCTTTGGCAAGACCAGATTTTATATGTGGCGCTTAATATTTTAAAGACTTTCAACTTTATCTTATATTGTATCATGAACGAATATATTAAAGAATAAAAAGTAAGTTGTTGTTTCTGTAATAAAAGTATTTCAGAAAGTGATAAAAATTCCGTTACTTCCTGCTAACGTAATTAAAAAATAATTTTAATCAGTGTAAAAAATATAGTCGATATAATTCTTAATGGGAACCATACATATGCGTTAATGTACCAAGTCCGAAGTGCATAATCAAAATACATGTTCGTAAGCACAAACTACCTTTAATGATAAAAATCCATATTTAGAGGTAGTTCCGACCTGCGCCTTGTAATCGTCGGCACGTTTGTTGGGGAGGGAGGATAGCAGTCTCAGCGTTTCTGTTTTGCCACTACTTTTTTCGCTATCAGTACCGGTTCGAAGTTCGGAGTGGTAGGTACGCTGCTCTGTGTCGTGTTTTGTGATTATGTTTTGTTTATAAAACGTTATCAATTATAACTGGCTCTTTACTTCATTGATGATCGAGTATAGGTAAGTTTCTTTATGGATTTCAATCTAATAATTCATTTAGGGTTTTAGTATTTATAATGTTTAATGCAAAACGTGTATTTTTAATATGCAATAATTTATTATCAATGCTATCACAATTGGATGCAGTAGTACTACAAGTACCGTTACTGTTAACAGTTAGTTATACTAAAGAATGTGATTAACAAAACTTGTTCCCAAGCCTGATCACTTTTATGTGACTTGACAATAGCATTTGAGGTTTCTTTTACACTTACTAATTACACCTACCTCGTGTCTTTGCCCTTTGATCTTTGTATTCTAACCGTAAGTACCCCTATTTCACACATGCAGGCTAATTTTTAAGATTAAAATAATACAGATATGAAGCGGGTTGTATACTTGAAAACGTGGAATAAAAACCTACACACATCCTTCGGTTACTTACTGTTAAAAGGATGGATGGTATGCATTCTTAATTCACTTCCTTTTCCTTTACACAATCATTCTTTATTTGATCAAGCAGATAGGACTTTTTTTAACTTCGAAATACTAACGAAACGAAAAAAAAGTAAAATTTTAGCACACTTTCAAAAAAGTTATAATCGAAAGACGTAATTGGAATAATTGGAGAAAAGGTCACATCTGTTTTCATAGTTATAGAGTGTTAGAAACGTCATGTTTTTGGTAGGTCCGGATGTATATATTATTAAAACAGGGTTATTTTTTCTCCGCATTTAGTTTATTAACGCAATTTTAATTTATAAAATAATGTAATTTAAAATCACATCTTAATGTAAACAGTAAGTGTATTGTTTGCTACCAAACCAAGGGTAGCCCTTTGACCCGATTTGATGCTTCACTTTGGTGTGTGTACAAGGGGAGGTTTATAAGTATTTCTATAAGTTTAGGTATATCAGTAAAAGCTTTGAATATATACATATTTAGAGATAAGAGTGAGTAGGAGTTAAGTAACAATCTTTTTTCTGTCTTTGATTGGAACAGGTTGAACACGTGCAACATGCTTTTACAGATAAAATCTGTGTGCATGTGTGTATGTTTTATATGTTAGATCAGTGGTTTCATGTGCTAGCACTCAATGTACGGAATACAAAATCTCAGTAGGTGTTGGATATCTGTTGATAATTTTGATCAAACATGAATTTTTATTTTTACGGGGAACAGACTACGTTAATTTTACATTAATCCCATCAGGGGCGTGTTGCACAATCAATCTGTTGGTAATAATATTAGTCTTGTAGTTTGTAATTTGTAAAATCCTGTTGCACAACAGCCTCAGTAATAATTTAAATTTACAAGTTTTAAAATATAAAATATGTTTTCACGACTTTTACAAATGCACAATGACAGAAATAAATAAATTAGTAACTGACAGTTGTAATATTTGTTGTCTGATTTGTACAAGTGAAGGTTTGTTAATAATTTATGAAAAGTAAAGTTACAAGTCGACACAATTTCAAGAAAAATGTGAGAACTGTTATTTCATTCGAGTAGTGAAGATGATGAGGATATTAACGTTCAACGACAACGTAGAGCTAAAATTTTTCGTCCTAGAATTAACTTTCAGTTCGAGTCTAGAGTAGAATTTGTGGAGAGATTCAGAATGTCCGCAGAGAAAATGGAAGAATTGATACTAGAGGTATGTCGTGGGGTGCGACATAGCAGTGTAAGAAGCAAAGCACCGACTGTTAAACAGCAATTATGTACAGACAGCACTGTATTGGTTTGGAAGTGGTAGTCAATATCATACAATATCGAATGCGCACGGAGTAAATAAGGCCACAGTCTGTCATGCCATAAGAAATGTGGTTAGTGCAGTTAACAGAATTTTATTTGACCGCTTAGTGAGTTGGCTAGAATATGTTGAAGAAGAAATACGTAGATTCTACAGAATTGCGAATTTTCCCCATGTATGTGGAGTTGTTGACAGTTCACTAATTCCAATAGATGCGCCTTTTGAACATGAAGCTGTATTTGTAGATGGTTATGGTGATCGCTCCCTAAATTGCATTTTTGTGTGTGGTAACAGAAAATTTTTTTACGTAAGCGCCCGATGACCAGGCAGCGTTCCATGACGCACGTATTCTACGAAATAGTAGTCTTTACAGGAAGCTGTAATATTAATAGCAGTAATATTAGGTGATTCTGTGTATCCCCTAAAAGAGTGGCTTATGATACCTCTTCTATAAACCAAACAACATAACGGAAGAGGGATGCAATCGTCGCCATAAAGGAACAAGGCAAGTAATAGAACGAGCTCTTTGTATTTGAAAGGAAAAATTTCCGTGGCTTAACCATATGCGAGTGCAACCCGCTTATGCTGGCAATATTGTTAAATGTTGGCGACCCTTTCCAATTTTATTCGTGCAAATGAAGATTTGGATGAGAACAATGTAGAGTATAATAATGAACAAGATGTTGCAAATGAGGACTAGGCTATTAGAGACGAGATAAACGAGCAACCCTAGCCAGCGGCACGTTTAAGGCAACAACAAATATTAAATTTGATGAACGATTAAATTATATTTATAACATGTGGAAAAATAAAAACATTAACATAATAACACAACAAAAGTACCTAATTTAAATAACAAGATTTACAAAAAAAGAAACAAATAACTAAACAACACAGCATATTGGTGATCTCTTTCTTATTACATAATTGATAGGTAATACCTAATCTATTAATAAGAAAGAGATTATCACCATTAACGCATAAATCGCGGGCATGTGAGTACATCAGCGGTATATACACTTTGAGCAACCCTATCGAAACCTCGAGCCTTCCCGTCTCTAGTTTCGTTTTATATATTTGCAGCTTCTAATTGTAGTTTCCCCTTTTCATCCACAGGTGATGAGACTGGTTGAGTCTCCTTTCGTTTCTTGCGTTTCAAAACAACTCAATTAGTATTGTATGAGTAGTGCTTTTCTTGACTGTTATCCGTGGCTTCTTCTTTTTCTGGTTGAATGGGTTGGGTTCTTCGATTGGGATAGCTTAGATTGGGGACACTAGTAGATATACTATACACATCCTAATCAACTTTTCTACTATACTTTTTCTACCACTATTTTTGCTCAAGGTCAACTCATGACCATTCTGACGTCCAAGTACATGGTTTTTCAAGGTCATCATACACATTATCTGCATCAAAGTATATTTCTCAAGGTCACTTTTGTCACTAGATTTGTCACCAGATTTGGAAAAATTCACCAGAAAAGTCACTAGATTTCAAGGTCACCGCAGGCCACGTGGTAGGTTGGTAACACTGTCTATTCAAGGCCCCCGCTTCAAGTGCTTATCTTCAAGGTCATGCTCGCACGTGCCCTTCAAGGTCACACGCTCCGTGCATTATTCCTCAAGGCCATTGAAGTAACTAGATTTGAAAAAGCCACTAGAAAAGTTACTAGATTGTTTTTCAAGGTCATTGAAGTAACTAGTATTGAAAAAGTCACTAGAAAAGTTACTAGATTGTTTTTCAAGGTCATTGAAGCAGATTGTCTACGTCAATTGTTTTCAAGGTTATCCCACACATTACCTGCATCTATTACTCAAGGTCATCGTCTACGTCTAAGTACGTGGTTTCCAAGGTCATCACATTGCCTAAAACTAAAGGCCACGTTCCCTAGTGTTCAAGGCCAGGGTCTCTGGCTGACTGTTAATTTTCAAGGTCACGCCCCCAGGAAGTTCATTGACCTCTGTCTCAATCGTTGTCTATGCATGTTTCAAGTTCATTAAGCAATTCTTGGAAGTTTACTTTGGCCACGCCCCCCAGCAAAGTGCCCTCAAGTGGTTCCGTTCCCCAAAACAGGTAGCCGTTTCTTAAAACAGGTAGCTGTTTCCTAAAACAGATAGCTGTTTCGCAACGCAGTTAACCGTTTTCCCCCAATTTCAAGGTTACACCTCTGAGAAAAGAACAAAGGCGATTCATTGTTCTGGTCGAGTTATAAAAATAGATTGTTATCTAGATACCCCCACCTCAATTCTGAGAAATCAATTTTCAAGAACAAAGGGATCTATTGTTCAGGCCTACGATTCAAGGTCTATGCTTATAATTTTCAAGGTCACACCTCTGATAAAAGAACAAATGTGATCCATTGTTTTGGCTGAGTCATAATTTCTAAAAATGGATTGTTATCTAAATACCCCCACCTTCTTCAGGCTCAATTCTGAGAAATCTATTTTCAAGAACAAAGGCGATCCATTCAAGCCGACGTTTCAAAGTCTATGCTTATAATTTTCAAGGTCACACCTCTGAGAAAAGAACAAAGGTGATCCATTGTTCTGGCCGAATTATAATTCCCTTTTTTCAGGGCCATTGAAGTAACTAGATTTGAAAAAGGCACTAGAAGTTACTAGATTGCTTTTCAAGGTGATGCTCTCGTACAGATTGTCCGCTTCAAGGTCGCGTGGAATGGCCATTCTCATTGTCAATGTTCTTAACGTACACATACCCCACTTCAGGGTCTTTCAAGGTTGCGTGGTCAACCTTCTCGTTTGTCAAAGTCACACACAATTGAGGGTATGTAGGAGGATGCACCAAGAAATCAAGGTCGATTCTAAATCAAATTTTAATTATTTTCAACAAAGGCGATCCATTGTTCCGACCGAGTTATAATTTCTAAAAATAGATTGTTATCTAGCTACCGCCACCATTTCAGGCTCAATTCTGAGAAATCCATTTTCAAGAACAAAGACGATCCATTGTTCAAGCCGACGCTTCAAAGTCTATGCTTACAAATTTCAAGGTCATACCTCTGATAAAAGAACAAAGGCGATCCATTGTTTTGGCTGAGTGTGGCATAGTGTGGAAAACTTATATAATGAAAGAAATGTATACCTTCCTTCTAAGGATTCTAAAATTGGCAAGCCTGCCACAACCGGAGAACTCTCGCCGATTAAGGACTTCTTCATCAATGTCGTTCAGTTTATTGTCTTTACCGCCATGTGGGTCTTTTTAAAATCATCTATTTTCTCCTTTGATATTGAAATTGACAATTAAGTGAGGAATTTTATTGCTAGGTGCGTTAAGAATGGTCAAGCACTTACCATTGTGGACTTCGAACATTGGACCACCACACATCTCGAATGTATGTCCACTCTTTATTCGCGGATACTAATCTCAAAAAGGGCATAATTATTCATTTCTTTCCACGTTCCGGCTTTGTCGATTTTAGACAGCGTGTCACTGAAGGCCCCAAATAACGTTCCCTTCTTTACACGAATTTTGGTCAACACACATAGTTTCAAGTTACACTGTTCGTCGTGTTTACCCATTTCAATAAATTTATTTAACAGAAAAAATTAAAATATAAATGTCAAATTTGACATTTATTTTCAAACCAATTTTAAAACTAATTTTTTTCATAAATTACTGAAACATTGCCATTTGCAAAAAATAAAAAAAATAATCAACTGCGAAAAATTTCATCAAAATAAAAAAAATAATCAACTGCGAAAAATTAGGTACATCAGTTAGATGTCGTTCGTTTTTGTCGATGCATTCTTGTAGACTAGTGGCGAAATTGTCCATACATATTCCAAGCATGGCACACGGAATCCTTTGAATTTCTTGCGTTGTTTTCAGAAAGCCCTTCAAGAGTACGTGGTTTACTTATGTAAACCGAAACTTTTAGGTAGCCTTAAAAAAGTAGTTAGAAGGAGATAGGTCCGGTGACCGAGGGGGCCACTCCATATCCCTACGCAATTAAATCAGGCGCGTCTTGGGAAATGCTGTCTTAAAAAACAATAGTTGCTCTTGATGTATGGCAAGCCGCTCCATCTTGTTGAAACCAAACTGTGTTTAGATCGATGCTTCGTCTGACTTGTGGCAAGAAATAATCATGCAACATGGTTCGAGATACACCACACCAAACAGTAATTTTCTCGCTGTAGAGAGGTTTCTGGTACAGTTGTTGCGGGTTTGCAGCTGCCCAGTAACGAATATTCTGTTTGTTTACCATCCCCGATAAATGAAAGTGGGCCTCTTCACTTATGATCAAAACGATGTTTGAAAATTCACCCACTTCATAACGGTATCTCGTTTGGAAACACGACCATGACGACCAACATTAAAATGGTTTCGAAATCATCGCTGTGTCAACACCACACAACGACCAGTTTCAATAAAGGTGAAAACGCGATGTGCTACAGACCCAAGCTCCATTTTAACTAAAACGGTATATGTCATCGAGTAGATGTAAAAAAATTTGAAAACAGGTGATCAAGCATGCGCGCAAATAGTCATTTCCAAAACACCATACATCCCTGATTGTTTTTTTTATATTGATGTAATTTTTCGCAGTTGATTATTTTTTGTAAATGGCAATGTTTCAATGATTTATGAAAAAAATAAATTTTAAAATTGGTTTGAAAATAAATGTGTGACAGTCGTTTCAAAAATACCATAACTCCCTGCCGGACCCTGTACAAGGACAGATAATTGTACAACAGACTATATTAGTATTCATAATTCATAACTTGTAATTTGTAGTTTGTAACTAGTAAATTCAATAATATTGTGCAACAGTCCCCTGATGACCACTTTAGTCGTGCTGATTTGTAGTATGTAATACTATCGTTTTCATAAAGTGAGATTGAAGAAGCCGAGTTACGCAAAGGCTAAAAAAAGATAGACATTTGCCTTACCAAAATCTAAACAATCGAATTTCGTATGTGAGCATCTATAACTTTGTTCAATCTTGGTAATCCAAATAACCATCCTTTTCTTCAACTTCACCATAGTTCACCTTCATATCAAAACAATAGTATTAGTGGCGAAACAAATTGTTGACCCAACACTTTCTTGGTGTTTGGATTGAATATTTTCATTGCTTTAAATTCCATAAAAACTAATACAAATAACATAATAAAATACAGCCGCTATCAAGTTTTTACGGTAAAAGATATATGGTATCAAAAAAATTTACTGCCAACCACACCTTTATCAAGCTTTAAATCTAAGAGCCTCATTTCAATCAATATTCCGTTGATTTAATTACAAATTTTCCTTATTAAATTTTAAAATTGCATTGTCCAACTGAGTACTTAATGGGGGGATTCATATGATAATGACTTTTTCTCTTTGTGTTAATTAACTGTTTCCTTATTAAGCTTTAAAATTGCATTGTACGTAAGATAATATACTATTAATTGCTTATTGTAGGAATGATTACAAAAGTACCCTACTCATTATCCAATAAAATGTAAATATATATTTCGCACTCTATCAATGTAGGGATGATATGAATATTTCCACATTACGACAATAATTTAGTTCTTCGGGAATCTTGTAAGCGCAGCATAGTTGCGTGTACGATTGGAACATTTGTGTTGGAAGTGATAGAATTAAAACGTGGAAAACCCGTTATTCTGTAGTCATGAGTGAGAAAAACCACAACTATGTTCCAGATATTGCAAAAAATGAAGTTGGTAAGTGTTTATGCAACGCCAAAAAAAAAACAAGAGAAGAGGTTACACCAGTATCACAGATATATCGTCAAGAGATAATGATTGCTAGAGGTAGAGATAGAGGTTTGGCTTACTATCATACAGAATTTTTTATTTGTATAAATACATAAAAAGATTACCACGGCCTCATGTTACCCACATATGAACTCTAACCAACTGAACTACCGATAGATTAGAATTCTCTTCAAATTAAACCTTATATGTGTTTATACGTTAACTAGTTGTTGAGTTAAATTGTCTTAGATACAGTTACTATTTGTGCGTTTATCAAGTGAGCGTGCATGTCGCTAAGGTTTCACACCTGACAAGCACGTAACTGATGCAGTTTTATATTTTATATTGATAGTAACATATGAAAAGTTTATAATTTCGAATTTTCTATTCGTAGTAAAGAGGTATTTATTTATATAAATACATTCTCTAGATTCTCCTCATGTTGTCTGGACATGAACTCTTAACCAATTGAGCTATCGATAGATTAGAATTCCATTCAAATTGAACCATATATGTTAACTGGTTGTTGAGTTAAATTCACGTCTGTCGAGCAACCCCCCCCCCCCCACCTTGTAAAAATAAAAAAACAAATACATGAAAATTACGAGGTATTTATGAGCTTTTATATTCCGCAAATTAAAAATTTTGAGCTCGTACAACAGAGGAATTTAAAAATTTCAGTGGGGCCCAGTCGACGTCGACTCAGCCCCCCCCCCCCCATCCCTTACAAATAAAAATATTGGATTGTTCTTTACACATAATTAGGATCTATTTATGAGCTTTTAAAATAATATAATTTCGATTTTTGAGCTCTCGAAGTACGCCTATTTTGATTATTGAGCTGCAACCCTTTTACGGTAAAACCACCTCTCGTCTGTCCAGCACACAAGAGAGAGCTTTACTTAAAGTATAGTTCTCTCTGATACGAAGAAAATGCGAGGTGGTTATTTTTATAAGAGTTTTAATTTAACAATCAAACACTTGTATTTCGTAACCTCGTAAATTGATAAACAATATTTAGTCGCAAAATAAATTCTTTTTGGGACTAGTTTTATTGCAAAGCAATTGCAGTTCAATAATTAGAATACACGTATTTTGCTCATAAACATTTTTTTAATAAATCAAAGTTGCAGCTCAAGAATCTTTTCAAATCATAAATTTAAAATAAAATTAAATTAATAGCACAATGTTTTGGCATATTTCGATAATTTTTTTTATATGTCCTATTTATAGATATTTTTATGTATTAAATAACGATTTACTGTAACTTAATTATTATTTATACGTATTTAATTCTTCATCTCAACTTCATCATCAATTGCGTAACTTTCTGAATCTTTTAATGTTTCGCTTGTCAATAAACATTTTAATTTCAGAATGTAAGCTTTCACCATTATCACTCATAATAAAATATTTATCTTTTTTGAGTTTTTTTAATGGTGTATTTTAAATTATACAATCTAAACGTTTCGATAACACTTACAGTTATCTTCGTCAGTAGTAATATTTGTTTAAAATTGTTAAAGATGCTGTAAACAATTTTGTCAAAGTTGAAAAATTAAAACATAAACATCAGCCTGCTATTAATATAACAGTTTGAGGAACGTATAAAGCCAACTATAAAATTAAATTTTAGTAAAAAATAACTAGGTCATTAAAAATTAAATATTGTTAAACTGCCTTAAAGATGACAAATCAGAACACTCTCTAGGTTTTTTGCTGTGTTTTTCCTAGACCTTGAAGCAAATGCTTTACCAATTATATGTTAAATTACCACAGCACTATAATTTAACATAAATAGTTGAAATTAAATTAAAATTAAGAATTACAAAAAACGTTCTGCATTATGCTTTTCATTGTTAATAACACTTCCACTTGTTGATAAAGATATCTCTTTGTTAGATTTAACTGGGTTATTTTATTTGATATAATGTTTGAATTTGTGAATGCTTCTATCATTTTAAAATTGAAGTTTTTCACAACTTTACACTTACATCATAACTCGATTAAATTTTGTTAAATGTGTTTTTTGGCTGACAAATTTCATTGTTAGCTTTCGCCGCAGGCTGATGTTTATGTTTTAATTTTTCAACTTTGACAAAATTGTTTACAACATCTTTAAGAATTTTTAACAAATATTACTACTGACGAAGATAACTGTTTGTGTTATCGAAACGTTTAGATTGTATAATTTAAAATACTCCATTAAAAAAAACCCAAAAAAGATAGTATTTTATTTTAATTTCAGTTTTTGAATTTCGCAGCATATGGATTCTTCTTGGGGATTATTTCCTTCTGTTTCATTAACAGACCTGTGTGAAGTTAGCACCCCGACTAAGAGTTCCAATAGTTCTGATTAGAGCTCTAGCTTCCTTTTAAAGAGTTTAGAAGTACTTTATAAAAAATAAAAAGAATTCCGCTCATTAACGGTTCCAAATTTTAATTTGAAAAATGGGTTGCTAGTTTCACATCAAAAAAATCTAGATCCACTATCTAAATTACTATATTTTGCAAAGTTCTAGAGTTGCAGAAATGAAAATTTTTTAAATTAAAAAGTTAGAAATTTTTGAAAATTCAACTTTGACTTGCAATAGTCCCAATTAACTTTTGATGTTCTTTTATTCATTCCTAAGAGTTCTCGCTAATTTAAAACAAATTATAATCAAAAATGGAAAAGTTACTTTGAAGAAAATGTTAACAAATAATAATGGTTTTCGCAGCAGATTTCGATATGCAAAAAAAGATTATTTTTTAATGATTTTAAGTCTTTAACTTGGTGCTAAATCCGATTTTTTTTGTGCAACACATTAATTATTGATCGGATTGCTTTCAGTCATTAGAATTTCATTTATAACTTTCTGAGTACTAATCCATGTCTACTTTGGGAACTATTGGAACCCTTCAAAATATTGTTCATCGATACTTTGAAAATGTACGAGGATATTGGTGAGACGCTGGTCGATTTTCAAGAGTTATGATTATTCTAAAACAATAGTTCTGAGCATACACAATGCCAAAGAGTTCCGATGATAAAATTAATTAAATAATTTTTTAAACAATTAGTAAAAAATCGCCCATTTTTCGAATAAATTCATTTTTAAAAGAATTATATAATTAACAATAACATCCAAACTTTTTGGAAAGGCATTGTGCACGTGTGTTAACTACACGAGAACTATTGTAATTCTTCAAAATATTTATCGTCGATACTTAGAAAATTTAAGCTATGCAATTTTTTAAAGTCGAATAATTTTATAAATATTAATCGGATTGCTTTCGATCAATAGAATTTTTTTCAGAACTGTTAGAATACTATTAAAATCTGCTGCCAGGACTATTAGAACTCTGTAAACTATTTTTTGTTTACAATTTCTTTTATTAAGGAAAATGGCTGTAATTATTTCATTTTTGATTATAATTTTTGTTTTAAATTAGCGAGAACTCTTTGAAATGAATAAAAGAACATCAAAAGTTGATTGGAATTATTGCATGTCCAAATTTAATTTTCAAAAATTTTTAATTTTCAAAAAAAAATTTTTTTCATATCAGGAGCTCTGCCAAATATAGTAAATTAGCTAGTCAGAACTACTGGATCTCGATTTTCGATGTGAAGTTAGAAACCCTGATTTTCAAATTAAAATTTGGAACCGTTAATGAGCGGGACCCTTTTTAATTTTTATAAAGTACTTCTAAACACTTTAAAAGGAAGCTAGAACTCTAATCAGAATTATTGGAACTCTTTGTCGGGGTGCTAACTTCACGCGTCATTAACAGCAATAGTTAAAATAGCAAATAATAGATTTTCCGTTACTTCTATATCACGCGCTAATATTGATTGACTGATACTTGCTAAATAAAACGTGTTTACGCGTAAACGTGCAATTTTTAAAAAGTTTGCGTATTTTTTATATAATGAGAAACATCTATACGGATGTAACACAGAGGTAGTATTTTATCTTGGCATAATCATCATAATCGTGCGTGCGTGGGAGCGTAGATGTGTGGGTGCGTGCGTGCATGCGCGCGCGTGTGTGCATGCGCGCGAATGTGTGTAAGTATGTATACGGGGTAGACCGTAAGTAATGGTCCAAAGTGAAATGTAAAATTCTCGGCCTCGAAATATTACGATCTGATGCAACTTGCTATAATAAAACATTCATAATAAAAATGTCACATCCAAATATATATATATATATATATATATATATATATATATATATATATATATATATATATATGTATATATATATATTATATATACAGGGTGGCACCACACGCGTCGGTCTCTAGCACCCAAACGACTGAATTGTTTCAAAATCTGTTTGGCGAGAATATGTAAGCCTTCTAGGACTACAATCTAAAATTGGTTTGATTTATACAGGGTGATCTACAAACTTGTTACTTATCAAAGTTATATTATTTTAAATGGAATACCCTCCTTTTTAATTTTTTTTTTTGAAATAAGGTGAAAAAATAAGGTAGACTTTCATTAGAGTTCCCTATACCTAAACCTTACAGATTCCGAAATAATTAACATTTTTTGAAAATGTAGGGTTTCCAAAAAATTGAAGTATTTTTCGATTCAGAAGAGATGAGACAATCTAATCTAGGTCATCGTAATAAGGATATTTGCAAGTACGTATTCTGTTGTTTATTGTTTCAAATCATACTTTATAAAATACAAAGAATAACGCGTAAAGTTAACAAACTTCAAAGTTAAATATCTTTGTTATTTTAAATACAACGCCGAAGAAATTTTTGTCGGAATGGAATAGTCTTTTTACAATAGTTCGAACTGTATTAGGGTTCCCTATACCTAACTTCAATACTTTTCGAGAAATTAGTGTATTTGTTACATTTTAGAAATTACGCCATTAACTCATGTCGATCAGTTAAATTTGTTTTTAAATTTTTAAAGCTTTAAACACTTTAAAAGAATTTTAATCGTTATTAACTTTTGTGTAACTTGCGTCTTCCAATAGTTAAAATAGCAAATAAAGATTTTCCGTTACTTTATACCCTAATATTGTTCTGATACTTTAAATAAATTTTACGCGTAAACTAATTTTAAAATTTTATTTTTATATAATAAAACTTATACGGATGTTGAATATTTTATTTCAAATCTAATCTTTCGTAAGATTTTTGGTATGCGGGATTTCTCCCCTGTTTTTTTTTAAAAAATTTGTTTGCTGTAATGGTCCAAAGTGAAATGTTTCCCTCGAAATATTACGATCTGGAAATTAATAAAACATTATAATAAAAAATTCAAATATATATATATAATATATATATATATATATATATATATATATATATATATATAATATATATATATTATTAAAATAAACAAGCAAAAACGACTGAATTGTTTCAAAATCTGTTTTAGAATATTAACCTTCTAGGACTACAATCTAAAATTGGTTTGATTTATACAATTGATCTACAAACTTTTATCAAAGTTATATTAAAATGGAATATCCTCCTTTTAATTTTTTTTGAAATAAGGTGAAAAAATAATAACAAAGTGTTAAACGTTTTGGTTTATTAAGGTTATCAATTATACGGTTGCTTTTGAAAAAAGGTTTTACTTTGGAAGCCTACTGCTGGTTTGTCACTGTAAATGTTCAAACTGATGACCGTTTCTTGGCATAGTCTAATTCTTTCTTCCAAATTTTGTCTGACTTTTCTTAACATATCTGGGGTAATTACCCATTTCTAATTCTCTTTTCATTTTCTGCAGTAGTAGGGAATATTGTAAACAATATTTTAATATATTAAAAAAGTAATCCATTGGAGTAAGACAAATCTTTTGACATGTCCGTTCCTTCAATCCATTTATTAACAAATTTCGGTTAAATAATTTCTAACCTACATCAAAGTGTGGGTCCCATCTAATTTAGCCCATTTTCTAATGTTCAACGGAACGTTTTGAAACCAAAAGTCTTTAAAAAATCTCAAAATTTTCTACCATTTTGCCATTGAAAAGTATGGTCCAATTACCATCTTTAAAATTCCTATACGTTTATGTAACGATTTTGGCGGTCCAGTATTAAAAAGCATTATTCTCGTATCATAATTAAAATTTTTCCAAACCGTTGTTGTGAAATGTTGATTCATCAGTAAAAAACGAAATTTAAAAATCTTGTTGATCTATTTTTAAACAAACAGAAATCTATTCGTTGTTGAAAGTCATTATAAAATTTGTAATTTCTATGTGTAACATGAAATTTTTTTTTGAAACTCTTTACACTTTCCCTAAAATCTGTTTGTCTACAATTTCTAGTACTAGTGGGAATTTTCAATAATCCTGTTTAAAAAACTTCTTCATTCCAGTTATTTACTTTTATTAGGTTTTGGATAGGCGGTGTTACCTTGGCTCGAAATTTTGTAAATTTAAAACTTTATCAGGATGTTGGTCAATTTTCAAAACCCTGGAAAAAACAATTTTCAGGCATTCTTATTCAACACCATAATCTTTCTAACTGAATATTTTTGTAATGAAAAAATCAAATTATAAACACTGTCGTATTTTGAAATACGTCAATATGACAAAATTTTAAATCAAAGAATTCTAATTGATCGACATGAGTTAATGGGTAATTTCTAAAATTAACAAATACACTAATTTCTCGAAAAGTATTGAAGTAAGGTATAAACCTAATACAGTTCGAACTATTGTCAAAAATATTCCATTTAAAATTTGTTGTTGTTTTAAAATAACAAAGATATTTAACTTTGAATTTGAACTTTGCGTTATTCTTTGTATTTTATAAATTATGATTTAAAAATAAACAAAGAATATACTTAAATATCCATTACGAGGACCTAGATTAGATTGTCTCATCTTTCTGAATCGAAAAATACTTGAATTTTTGACTACATTTTCAAAAATGTTAAATATTTAAACTGTAAGGTTTAGGTATAAACTCTAGTAAAGTCTACCTTATTTAACCTTATTTCAAAAAAAAAATTAAAAGGATATTCCATTTAAAATAATATCTTTGATAAGTAACAATTTGTAGATCACCCTTTAAATCAAATTTTTAGATTGTAGTTCTAGAACTTTCTCGAAACAGATTTTAAAAAATTGTCTTTTTAAAAAATTATTTATTTTGTTTTTATTTTTTTTTTTTTTTTTTTTTGCTTGTCTTTTTTTTTTTTTTTTTTTTTTTTTTTTGGTTTTTTTTTTGTGCGTTTTTTTTTTTTTTTCTTTTTTTTTTTTTGCGTTTGTGTTTCTTTCTTTTTTTATTTTTTTTTTTCTTGTTTTTTGTTTTTTGTGCTTTCTTTGTTTGCTTTTTTTTTGGTTTCTTTTTTTTTTTTTTTTTTTTTTGTTTTTTGTGCTTTTTTTTTTGTTCTTTTTTTTTTTTTTCTGTGTGCGTTTTTTTGTCTTTTTTTTTTTCTTTCTTTTTTTGTCTTTTTTTTTTTCTTTTTTGTTTCTTTTTTTTTCTTTTTTTTTTTTTTTTTTTTTTCTTGTCTTTTTTTCTTTTTTTCGTTTTTTTTTTTTTTTTTTTTTTTTCGTTTTTTTTTTTCTTTCTTTTTTTTTCTTTTTTGTCCTTTTTTCTTTTTTTTTTTCTTTTTTTTTTTTTTTTTTTTTTTTTTTTTTTTTTTTTTTTTTTTTTTTTTTTATTTGTTTTTTTTTTTTTTTTTTTTTTTTTTTTTTTTTTTTTTTTTTTTTTATTTTTATTTTTTTTTTTTTTTTATTATTTATTTTTTTTTTTTTTCTTATTTTTTTTTGTTTTTTTGTTTATTATCTAAAATGAAAAAAGGTATTTTTCTCATTCTTGGCAAATAAATAGAATACCTATAAAATAATTGGTTTTTAACATGAAACGTTTTATTATTTGTACAGTGGCGTGAAATCAAGAAACAACCAAATTTCTAATTTTGCCTATGGAGTAAATTGGATTTTTTTTGTTAAAAAAACCTTATGATATTTTCAGATAAGAAAATGTTTTTTCTAAATCGATAAGTTTAACAGTTTCGAAATACTTGCATTTTTAAGGTATTTTTATTAACTGCTTCATTATTATTTTTTATTTGGGAAAACATTAAAACGTAAAATCAGTGTTTTAAGAATACCCGTAACTTAGGAAAAAAATTTAATTGACTTTGAAACCATCAGAAACCAAACCAAAAAATACTGGTGCTTGACATTGTGATTATTCAAAGTTACCAAATAAACTATCATAAAGGGACAAAAAAGGATGAAATTAGACAAACGCAATTTTAAACACAATAAGGAACTTCTGAAATATGCATTAGAAACATATTTATAGAAGACAAATTGTACCAACAATGTATACAAAACTTACCCAAATATATTAATCAATCACCAAAAGCGTGAAGTTAATGGCAAAATGCTTTACGAATATAAAAAACAATATGCTCAAAACGGGACCTGAACAAAGAAAAAGAAAATATCGCTAGAACACTCAAAAAATTTCTAACATTAACCAAAACAGGTTAAAAAAATAAATAGACAGCTTTTATATATATATATATATATATATATATATATATATATATATATAATATTATATATATATATATATATATATATATATATATATATATATATATATATATATATATATATATATATATATAAGGTACCTAGAAAAATACAAAGGATACAGCAAATACAAGATACAATGAAGATCAAATTCTCAGAATTGTGTACACAACTACCATGCGAATGCGGCACAAGCATAGGAGAGAGCAGTGACCACTCAAAGTGAGAACGCAGGAACATAAGAACAATGTCCGCAATGGCGAAACAGAAAGATCAAGAATCGCCGAACATGTCTGGAACGAAGACCACCGCATCCAATGGGATAACATACAGATAGTGGCAAAGCACGAGAACACAACTCGTCGGAAACTCAAAGAGGCCACATATATCGCATAGCAGAAATCAATAAGCCAAACTAGTGTAAAATGAAACCCATATGGATTCAATAATGCGCGAAGAGCTTAAACGCATTACACCTGCGCAAGAAGTTACGCAACATACGCAATAAACTTCTGCGCAACCACAAAGTATATATATATATATATATATATATATATATATATATATATATATATATATATATATTGTACATACACAGGTCCGCTTTTGAGCTGATCCTATGAGTATCTGCTAAACCAAACTTACTATTATTTTGAAAATTTGGTGACAGGGTAATGATGTTAGGGCTAACTCATCTAAAATATTTTCACGTTCGTACCACTTCCGGTCATACCGGAAGTCGGTACTTAGTCGCTTATTTTAATATTAATACATTTTTGGATTCTATGTCGAATTTTAAGGTAAGTTTGTTAAATAAACTAGATACGAAATTTCAGTCGTTTAAAAAAAACCATTTTTTTTAAAAAATTGAGAGATACGGTCTTAGTAATAATTCGTTAATTGTTCTGTTCCTGTCAAACAATTTGAATAAAACTTTGAGGTGTTGTAGGCAAAGGTTTATTGCTACAGTCTGCAAAAAATGACATTTGTATTTTTCATAAAAATAAAATTATGAATGTTTAAACTTGACTATCAAAAAATGCAAGTTACTCAAAAAAATCAAATGGAAACCCTTTTTTTATTACTCAGATCGATTTAACATCAAAAATTAAGGTAAGTTTGTTTAAAACTTTATTTGCCTAAACGTAACAGTTTCATACTTATTATCAAAAAAGTCCCAATTTTAAAATTTGTGATAAAAATGAGCTACATACTTAAATCTAGTATTCCTTGTTCGTGGTCACCATGGAAACCAAATAATTGAGAATTGAAATAAAGAAAAATATAAAAGTTACTGCAAAAAATTCTAAAAATTGATAATTTTGTGATTCAAAAGTCATTTTTGCCAAATAGAAATTTTCTAAGTCTTTTTTTTCAAATTCGATATACAACATAAGTGTAAAAATTTAATACTTTATGAGTAAATCGAAAAAAATTATTTTTTACTGCGGAGGTAATACATACTTATCAGCGCATCATTACACGACGAAGATACTTATTTATTTTGTTTTTCTTTTGTAGTCAATAATTTAATAAAATTGTTTACAGTTTGTGTTTTTCTTGATGAAATGGCTCGACTTGAATATTCTAATACAGATTATTTGAATTTAATTTTAATTCACGGAGAATATCATAGAGTTGTAAAACGAACAGTAAGAACATTTATCGAACGCTATCCTGAGCGCCCCCGACCATCAGCAGATTCAATAAGACGTGTGGTTCAAAATTTGGAACAGTTTGGCACATTTAAACACTCTACGCCTCGCAAAAAAACTGCTATTGATAACGAACAGAATGAAGTTATAACTTTAGGATATTTCCGTGCCTATCCTTGTAATTCCATAAACGACGCGAAAACAGATATTGGCTTAACACCAACAACTATCAGAAGAATTCTTAAGAAACATAAGTTTAGACCATACTATTTACAATTAATTCCTAATTTTTTAACTAATATCACATGGACGGACGAATCTAAATTTACGAAAAATTGCATATTTAATCGCCGAAACTCGCATTACTGGAATAACGAAAATAGCAATCCAATTCGCGAATGACATTTTCAGGAAATTTGGAATTTTAACGTATTTTGTGCTATTCGGAATCACGAAATCTTTGGCGTGTATTGTTGTTACAACGAAAATTTGAGAGGTTTAAAATAGTTAATTGTTGCGATTTATGATTACAAATTTAATTTCTAGGAGAAAATTATCTTGAGATATTAAACACTGAATTCAACCGATTAAATCTAGAAAGGAAAATTTATGGTACCAACAAGACGGTGCGCCTCACAACACCAACGCTGTTTCCATGAAACTATATGAAATTTTTAAGATCGTTGGTTTGCCAATAATGGTCCCTTTCATGGCCACCTAGGTCACCTGATCTTACGCCAAGGATTTTTATCTTTGGGGTCGAATTAAAAATATTGTTTATGCTACACCACTAACGACTAAAGAAGATTGCATTGCAAGAGTGCAAAATGCCTTCAATTCTCTTTCTCCACAAGAAATTCAAAGGGCTACAAATGAAGCCGTTATAAGACGGGTTCAAGAATGACTTGCGTCTAACGGGCAACATTTTGAACATTTATTGTAAATTAATTTACATTTTATCACGAGCAAGAAATACTAAATAAGCGACTTTATCGTGTAAGAATGCACTGATAAGTATGTAGTTACTACCTCGCAGTAAAAAGTAGTTTTTTCGATTTACTCATAAAGTATTAATTTTACACTTATGTTGTATATCGAATTAAAAAATGAGAAAATTTTATTTGGCAAAATGACTTTTGAATCACAAAATTATCAATTTTATAATTTTTGCAGTAACTTTTCAAATATTTTCTTTATTTCAATTCTCAATTATTTGGTTTCCATGGTGACCACGAACAAGGAATACTAGATTTAAGTATGTAGCTCATTTTATCACAAATTTTAAAATTGGGACTTTTTGATAATAAGTATGAAACTGTTACGTTTAGGCAAATAAAGTTTTAAACAAACTTACCTTAATTTTTGACGTTAAATCGATCTGAGTAATAAAAATAGGGTTTCCATTTGATTTTTTGAGTAACTTGCATTTTTGATAGTCAAGTTTAACATTCATAATTTTATTTTTATGAAAATACAAATGTCATTTTTTGCAGACTGTAGCAATAAACCTTTGCCTACAACACCTCAAAGTTTTATTCAAATTGTTTGACAGGAACAGAACAATTATTGGCAAACCAACGATCTTAAAAAATTTCATATAGTTTCATGGAAACAGCGTTAGTGTTGTGAGGGGGCGCACCGTCTTGTCGGTACCATAAATTTTCCCTTTCTAGATTTAATCGGGGTTGAATTCGAGTGTTTAATATCTCAAGATAATTTTCTCCTAGAAATTAAATTTGTAATCATAAATCGCAACAATTAACTATTTTAAACCTCTCAAATTTTCGTTGTAACAACAATACACGCCAAAGATTTCGTGATTCCGAATAGCACAAAATACGTTAAAATTCCAAATTTCCTGAAAATGTCATTCGCGAATTGGATTGCTATTTTCGTTATTCCAGTAATGCGAGTTTCGGCGATTAAATATGCAATTTTTCGTAAATTTAGATTCGTCCGTCCATGTGATATTAGTTAAAAAATTAGGAATTAATTGTAAATAGTATGGTCTAAACTTATGTTTCTTAAGAATTCTTCTGATAGTTGTTGGTGTTAAGCCAATATCTGTTTTCGCGTCGTTTATGGAATTACAAGGATAGGCACGGAAATATCCTAAAGTTATAACTTCATTCTGTTCGTTATCAATAGCAGTTTTTGCGAGGCGTAGTGTTTAAATGTGCCAAACTGTTCCAAATTTTGAACCACACGTCTTATTGAATCTGTGATGGTCGGGGCGCTCAGGATAGCGTTCGATAAATGTTCTTACTGTTCGTTTTACAACTCTATGATATTCTCCGTGAATTAAAATTAAATTCAAATAATCTGTATTAGAATATTCAAGTCGAGCCATTTCATCAAGAAAAACACAAACTGTAAACAATTTTATTAAATTATTGACTACAAAGAAAAACAAAATAAATAAGTATCTTTCGTGTAATGATGCGCTGATAAGTATGTATTACCTCCGCAGTAAAAATAATTTTTTCGATTTACTCATAAAGTATTAAATTTTTACACTTATTGTATATCGAATTTGAAAAAAGACTTAGAAAATTTCTATTTGGCAAAATGACTTTTGAATCACAAAATTATCAATTTTATAATTTTTGCAGTAACTTTTTCAAATATTTTTCTTTATTTCAATTCTCAATTATTTGGTTTCCATGGTGACCACGAACAAGGAATACTAGATTTAAGTATGTAGCTCATTTTATCACAAATTTTAAAATTGGGACTTTTTTGATAATAAGTATGAAACTGTTACGTTTAGGCAAATAAAGTTTTAAACAAACTTACCTTAATTTTTGATGTTAAATCGATCTGAGTAATAAAAAATATGGGTTTCCATTTGATTTTTTTGAGTAACTTGCATTTTTTGATAGTCAAGTTTAAACATTCATAATTTTATTTTTATGAAAAATACAAATGTCATTTTTTGCAGACTGTAGCAATAAACCTTTGCCTACAACACCTCAAAGTTTTATTCAAATTGTTTGACAGGAACAGAACAATTAACGAGTTAGTACTAAGACCGCATCTGTCAATTTTTTTTAGAAAAATGTTTTTTTTTAAAACGACTGAAATTTCGTATCTAGTTTATTTAACTAACTTACCTTAAAATTCGACAAAGAATCCAGAAATGTATTAATATACGGGGTGTTCCATTTAAAATAAGCGACTATATCGACTTCCGGTATAACCAAGTGGTACAACGTGAAAATATTTTAGATGAGTTAACTAACATCATTACCCTGTCACCAAATTTTCAAAATTATAGTAAGTTTGGTTTAGCAGATACTCATAGGATCAGCTCCCAAAGGCGGACCCTGTATATATATATATATATATATATATATATATAAGTTCTAAAAATATGTATTGGATTACTCAATGGCTCAGTTCGAATCTGAGATAGTCAAGTGCTTGGGAAAAATTATATATAACATATGAATTCGACTCAAGTGCGAAAACAGTCCTTCTCAGGACTAAGCCTGATGACGGAAGCAGAGTCGGCTTCCGAAACGTCGCGCACAAAAAGTGTAAACTCTGCAAATAGGCCGATCAACTCCACTAAGATCTAATCATTTTAACACAAAACTTTCATATACAGGGTTGCTACAGGTAAAGAAAACCGTGAAAACCGTGAAAATTCAAGGAATTTGAAAAATGTATGGAGAACCAGGAAAATGCAGGGAAAACGCAGATAATATTAATATTTTCGCGGCGCTACGCCACTGTAAAAGTAGATCACCATTCGCTGTATATTTCCACCCACCGCGGGTAAGATGAATATATTATCCTGTCTGTCTTCTTCTCATTTGAAACTTGTGTCTTTCATGTTTGTTGGTTGTCGCCGTCGATAATTGGTAACTTTCTTTGCTGATTTGAAAATATATTGGATATGGATGTTGGAGTGTCGGAGGCAGAATGTAGACGAACTTACTGTTATTATTCAGTTCTAGGAATTAGAATGTTTTTTTACGGTTTAACAGTCACACGTAATCTAATAGACGACCGTTCCGTTCAATCTATTTTGATTTATTGATTAGAGTAGCTGCAATGGTGAAATGAAAAGATCATATTTTATGATAGTTTTATAAGTACCATATGCCGTGCTGTGAAGATAAACAACGTATTAAAATAGTGCTGGTTCTGTTATATGAGGTGCAGTTAAAACTTGAATTTTGTGGTTATTCCCATGGTAATTAATTTCTAAGGTGCGCAGGCCCGGTCGGCTTATTCTGATGCGCTAGCGGAACATAAGAGTTATCAAAAATAAATTCATAGTCGAATAGAAAAGAGGAGAAGAGAAGAAAAGATAAATGAACTAATGCAAAAAAAAGAAGATCCTTGAACAAGTAGAAAAAATCTAGGCTGAAATAATCACAGCCGCAACCAATTAATTCATTATTTTGAAAAGAACATTTAAATCAATTGCAGGCACTCCAGTAAGTGGATGGAAATGTATATTTTTATATAATTTCAAATTTAAGTTTCTACTATAAATATGAATTTTGAATTTGTATTATTTTATCATCATATGTTTTATATATGAAATATTGCATCAGTACATTATTATTTTTACTTTGCGTTTTGTGTAAACCTGCTGTTACAAAATTACATTATTCAGTTGAATAAAGAATATTTATTTCAATGTTCACTGCTTTAATATTTATATTCTCGCGGTTGCAAGACACTCTTGTTCTCAGTATGATTTAATGAATATAATATACGTTGTCTATTATTTCCTTCACTTAGAGTGTTTCGAATTTGTAACCTAAGGAAGTCGGACGTCCACAAATTCATTTTGTACATTGAAAATGTACCTGCCTGGAAATGTCAGGGAATTTTCAGAATGCGAACTTGCAGCAACCCTGATATAAACGTAAGTCCAATAGTGCTTTGTTTTCGAGATACAGGGTGTGAAAGTTAAGAACCTGCCTAATCAGTTGGTAATAAATACCTAAAAATGCAAATATTTCACAAACTGTTAAAGTTATCGATGTAGACAAACTATATTATTCGAAAAATATCAAGGTTTTGTATTTTAATGAAGCAAATCCAATTTACTTAGGGATAATTTGGGGGAAAATTTTTTTAACATAATCGACCCTAAAAGAATGATTAAAAATGTTTTTGAGTCCATAGTTTTCGTTAGGTGGCGCAATCTATCACTTACAAAATATAATTGCATTTTTTACAAAATATTCCCTAATTTAGGTTGGTAAAAAATATCAATTTTGGAAACTACTGTCCTTATTCTACAACTTTTGTTGAAGTCATTTTTCTGTATCATATATTGTGAAGTTATGGGGGAAGTGTTGTTTCGTTGACTGTAACTTCCATATGCCTGAATCGTAGACTCGATGAAAAGAGAATTAAAAGTAGATTCCAGAAACAAATAACAATAACACTTTAAATTTTTTAATAGGCAACTAGAGGGCGGTACCTAACACCTAGCTCTATTTTATTTTATTCTCAAAACAATCATCAACACTCATCCAGAAATTTTTGGAATGACAAGAGATATCAGTTCGCGGTTTTGACAGGTCAATAAGTCATCTTATTTGCCTTTTTGTAAGCTGGTTAGAGTTACAGTATTTTATTTGAAATTTCTCAGAAAAAATCATAAATGACTATGTTACGTATTCTAGTTCTATTAAAAAATTAAAATGTTATTTGTTTCTGAATCTACTTTAATCTCTTTGCATGGATACGTTGTAAAATCGATTCAGGTATATGGAAGTTTCAGTCTTTTATGACAACGAAAGAACACTTCAGAATAATAGGTAATCCAGAAAATGAGTTCGACAAAAGTTGTAGAATAAACAGTTTTCTAAAACTGATATTTTACCAACCAAATTAAGTATTTTAAGAAATGGAATTATATTTTGTAATAATGCGCCATAACGAACTATGGACACAAACAAGTTTTAATCATTCTTTAAATTTTTTCAAATTTAGACATACGGTTTCTGAGATATGGCTGGTCGCGACCCTTAATGAATCACCCTGTATAGTATTTAATATTTGTTTTTATATTTCAAATAGTAATACATTAATACATTTTAAGCATAGTTCTCTCTAGTGCCGGGGAACGACGGGTAATTTTACCGCAAAGGCGTTGCGGGTCAAAAATCAAAATACGTATTTTGAGAACTCTTAAATCAATAAACGATATTTACCTGCAAAAGAGTTACTTTTTCAATTTCACTTGAGTTGAATTATTTAAAGGATTGTTTTGGGGTTAAAACGATGAGCTCAAAAATCGAAATTATATTATTTTAAAAGCTCATAAATAGCTCGTAATTCTGCCGCAAAAAAGCGATTCAATTTTTTTAGAGACGTCGACTCGCACTCCCCCTCCCCCACTGAAATGTTTAAATTCCCCCCTATGACAAGCTCAAAATGTTTAATTTGCAGAACATAAAAGCTCATAAATAGCTCGTAATTTTCATATATTTTTTTATTTTTAAAAGGTGGGGGGGGGGGGCTAGCTCGACAGACTTGTTAAATTCTCATAGATTCAGATATGCATTTATCAAGTGAGTCTGCATGTCGCTAGGGTTTCACGATTTACAAGCACGTAACTGATGCAGTTTTATTTTTTATATTAATAGAAACATATGAAAAGTTTATAATTTCGAATTTTGTATTCGTGGTAAAGAGGTTTTTTATTTATATAAATACATAAAAAAATTCTCTCGAATGGGATTGCAACCCTTGGTCTCATATTATCTAGACATGACCTCGAACCAACTGAGCTACCGTTTAAATATTAATTGGTTGTTAAGATAAATTGTTATAGATACAGTTACTATTTATACATTTGCTAAGTGAGACCAACCACAATGTCGCCAAGGTTTCACACCTAAAAACACGTAACTGATGTAATTTTTTATTATTAGTAGTAACATATGAATTTTGTATTTATGGTAAAGATATATATATATATATATATATATATATATATATATATATATATATATATATATATTTGTACATGTCCCATAAGTATATGGACACAACTTGCTTAGGTCAAATGGGATCGATTAAACCAAGCATACCTTAGTACAAATGTGCTTCCTGAAAAAGTTACAGCTTTTTAAAGTGAAAAATATTTTTAACACTGGGTATATTTCAGAAATGACATGACTTATCAAGCTGAAAATTGGAACACATCCACTTCAGAGGAGTCCGAATATTCTCAGTTTATGAGCCATACTGCATATTGTAGAGGGCGCTGGCGACCAATTTTTTTCGTATATTTCTATCATATTTTTCTTATGATCAACACTTTCGTTTCTGCGGGTAAAGTTTATGATGGAAAAACTAATTTTACATAAAAAGGTACTTGTTCTATATCCACCAAATGTACCGTTTTCAAGAAGCACCAATTTAAAGTTTTCACAAAATACGGTTGTGTCAGGTTACCACTTGTCACACTAATTTTAATGCACTTTCTAATAAAAATTAAATTGAATTAAGTACGTATTAGATATTATTGGCTATTTACAAAAGATTTGAAAGTATGTCATTAGATTCAATGCACTTTTGACAACGTTTAGCTGAGCATTATATCTAATCTTATTTCCAGCTTCTCAAATTTTTCTTGACAATTCCATTCTATTTCCATTTGATTGTTTATAAACAATGGATTTCATTATTCCCACGTCCAATCCATCGTTGTCGAACGTGGTTATTTAAATAATTTTGCACATTTCGAGCATACTGAGCAGGCGCACCATCGTGCATAAACCACATGTTGTGTCTAATGTTAAGCGGAACATCTTCTAGTAAGGTGGGCAGAGTATTTTAAAAAAATTTGACATATGATTCTGCATTGAACCGAGTAGGAAGTTCACAGGTCCTATTAAAGAATCCCCCACAATTCCTCCCCATACGTTAATTGAAAATTCGTGCTGAAAATGCTTCGTTTTGGCAATACGGGGATTGTCTTCACTCCATGTATGAGAGTTGCGGGTATTAATTATGTCTCGACGGGTAAAGGTGAAGAGTAAAGAGCACACAATTAAAAAATATCGGATCATTATTTTGTTTATTGTGCAACCACTGACAAAAATTCAATCTCAGTGGGAAATCAGCCGGCAACAACTCTTACATTTAAATGGTGATACGGATGCAGAAGTTGGGCACGAAGAACTCTATGTATGGACGCTCGGGGTACAGTTGTAATTGCTGATAACTGCCGAATACTGATTTGAGGATTTTCTTCAACTCGACGTAAAATATCTTCTTCCTCCCCAACGGCTGGAGAAGTTGGACGTCTAGCACGGTATCTCGCTTTAAAGCTCCCATGTTCATTTAATCGGTAGAATAAAGTTTGAAATAATTCTGTTTGGTTGGCTACGATTTGGGTTTGCTGCAGTTCCTCCATTAAATTGCTCTTGGCAATAAGTCGCAACCATATCGGCCATCTCAGAGTTGGAGAATACATTGTAATGGGGCATTTTACAATAAAACAAGAAAATGTATTCAGAGCGGGAACAAGAAGAATGAACGGAAACTTTAAGAACAACAATAAACTCGATAATAATCAGTAGAACAACAATAAAATGATTTATTATAGTTGTAAAATAACTGGCAGATTACATCTTGCAAATAATGTAAAGTGCATTAATATTAGTGTGACAATTGGTAACTTGATAAAATTTCCTGAAAAGCTTTAAATTAGTGAATTAGAATGTTTAGGTGTGTTTTTCTTGAAAACGGTACATTTTGTGGATATGAAACAAGTACACCATTTTGTATGTAAAATTGGTTTCTCCATCATAAATTTTACCCGCAGAAACGAAAGCGTTGATTATAAGAAAAGTACGAAAAAAAATCTGTCAACAGCGCCCTTTACAATATGCAGTATGGCTCATAAACTGAGAATATCCAGCTTTCTCCGAAGTGGATGTGTTCCAATTTTCAGCTTGATACATCATGTCATTTCTGAAATATACCCAATGATAAAAGTATTTTTTATCACCTTAAAGAGCTGTAGCTTCTTCAGGAAGCACATTTGTACTAAGGCATGTTTGGTGGTGTGTGTGTGTGGGTGGGTGCTCGCGTGCGTGCGCGTGTGTGTGGGTGTCTGAAATGTATGAAACCTTCCCCACGAAATTCTTTTTTGAGATAAATGTAACTGATCTTAAAGCGATATGTTTCGACAATTCGTCATCATCAGGCCTTGCCGAATTTTTAATTATTTCTACTAATTTCTCAATTTTGCTATGGTTTGCCAATGCATTATCGTTATGTAAGTACATTAGTTGTAAAGTTTTATATTCTAATTTTACATATAATTTTAGTAGCCTGATGATGACAGTATAATTGTTGAAACATGTCTTTCGGGTGTTAGTTGTAATGTGTTTTTCAAATATTAATCTATAAATAACAGTCACCCTTTTAATTATTGTCAGGAAAGTCCATGTAAGGCAAGCAATTAATTTGAGTAATAGTAGCATTATTGTCAGTAAAGTCAAGATAAATCACGTAGCGATTGTTTTGTTCTTGAATATGCATTTTTGCAAATCAGTTTAAGTTACACTTTTCAAGATAGGGTACCTGGGGGACGCTACAATATATATATTTTTTAAAAATTCAAAATAACGGATCAATAATGGGGGATTATTGTGTTTAAAAACTGATATGACTCAAATTTTGGTATTGTGGGCTTTGAAGTTATGTATTTACACATACTGCTTTCTCATATACGCACGTGTAAAGAGAAAGTTAAGTAATCGGTTTAAACTTTTTTTTACATTTCTCGACGTTTTGTGGCCTAAACAATACGAAAAACACATTTTTAGAGAAGAAAATCTCGTGTCTGATTGTGTGTCTGTGCGTGTGTGCACGATATCTTTTGAAACATTAAAGCTATCGATATGAAATTAGGCACAACAATTCTTTGCCATAAAATCTAGGTCAAGTTAGTTAGTGAGCAAAAGCCAACCAGTGGCGGGGCATTTTCAGGAGATTAGAAAATTAAAAAAATTTATTGCTTCAAATTTTAAAAAGTTACATAATTAAAAAAAAACAATCTAATACTTCTTATATAATTACAAAATAAAAAAATGTATAATAACCAGTGGCGCCCCGTTGTTAGGGTACAAAATTGTGCATTTTTTAATTTATCAACAGATTTTTTGAAAGTTGGGTATTGGAGGTTTTTAAAATCGCTAAGTATAAATCATTTGTCAAAACTAAAAAAATTAAAATGGATAAAAAATAGGGGATTATCGTGTTTATTTATCAACCGATTTTTTTGAAAGTCGGGTATTCGGGGTTTTTAAGATCGCTAAGTGTAAATCATTTGTCAAAATTAAAAAATTCAAAATGGCGGATTTAAAACTGCCAGTGGTATTTACACTTATTTTTATTTATTTCATTATAAATAAATAGTATATTGTAGGTAGCGAACCGCGAAATTTTTATTTACATATATGAGAAAGCATTATAGCAGATAATTTGGCAGCGGTTTTTTTATTATTATTTACCTGATATTTTAAGCTTATTTTTATTAGTATTAGCATTCTCTTTATTTTATATTATTGGACTGAATAACACTGTGTTATAATAATTACTTATCCACAAAATAGTGGGTCGTTTGACCCACGAACCTGAAGGTTTCAAACTCAAAAGGGCTACCAGAAATTTGTTTTGTAGACGAGAACGTTACATGTTTATGCTCCATATGTTGATATACAGGGTGTTCATAAAGGTGTGGTCAAAACTGCTGGGACGTATAGAGGGGCTCAAAATAATCCTAGTCTTTATTTGAATTTTTTTCCTATCTGTCTTCGTTATGGAGTTATCGGCCTTCAAAGTCGGAAGTTAAAAATTGAATTTCAATGATAATTTTTAAACCGCTTCTTTCTTTACCACGAAATTTAGACACCCTAACTACCTCATAGAAAGGCATTTTTTTAATACTTAACTGGAATTCATTATACCTTTATTGTACAGGTAAAGCCAAAATTAAGTTTCGAACGGTTTCGAAAATACTATTTTATTTAAAACGTAAATTCTAACTAAAAAAAAATCTGTAAACATTTTGTAAGTGACGTTTCTCTGTTGTTATGGAAATGACCGTCATTGTTGATTGTTGATGTAAATCGGTTAATAAAATCTGAAAAAAGTTAATACCGCTAAAACTGTAGTAGAGACATGGAGGCATTTACTAATGAGGAGTGTGCAGACATGCATTTAATGTATGGTTTGTTAGAAGGAAATGCATTTTTCTCGAAAATGGTAAGAGATATCGATTTCGCACAAGAGTACATTTTTTGTTGCTAAATGATAGGGGAATGAAACTACTATAGTAAAATTCCAAAGTTGTCAATACTGTCAAAAATTATGTTAATTTAGAATCTTAATTTTGGCTTTACCTGTACAATAAAGGTACAATGAATTCCAGTTAAGTGTCAAAAAATGCCTTTCTATGAGGTAGTTAGGATGTCTAAATTTCATGGTAATGAAGAAGCGTTTTAAAAATTATCATTGAAATTCAATTTTTAACTTTTGATTTTGAAGGCCGATAACTCCATAACGAAGACAGATAGGAAAAAAATTCAAATGAAGACTAGGGTTATTTTGAGCCCCTCTATATAGCAGTTTTAACCACACCTTTCTGGACACCCTCTATAAGCATGAAAAACCACCCTGAGCCTCCCCCATGTTCACAAACCGTGGCCAGGGAGCAATGGACTTCCACTAATAATTTCATATGGATTCAATTAAAACCGTTTTTACTTATTATTTTAGAGGGAACTACAATATGTTTTATTAGTGATACATAAACCTTTAATAAAATAGTAAATTTTAAAAATACATTAAATTTTAAGAAAACGTTAAGATTTAGATAATAAATTTGGTTAAGAACAGTATTAAATTTTAGCAAAAGTTTGAGTTTTTAAGCAAAATTTACTTTTAATGAAACATTAGCTTGTGGGAAAATATAAAATTTTAACGAGATATAAGTTTTACAGAAATATCAAATTGTAACAAATCATTACTTCGGATGATAATTACAATAAATTTTAAAGAAACTTTTTTTTAAGTCTTCATATTGATTCTGATTATTTGTCTTTCATTATCATCTTTTTTCACAAGTATCTTGCCTTTTTTATACCAGGTGTATTTATAGGCTTTTTCCTGAGCTATATTACGAGCTTTATCAAGCAGTCGCCGCATTGTAACTGTTACGAGTTCATGAACATTTATCCTGCCCTGTGTGAAACTGTTGTGAAGTATACTAGCAACAACACCTGATTTAAAGTGATTATTGCTAATTTTAAATACTTCATCGTTTTAATTCATTTTTAACCCAGTTATTTTATTTTCAAGCAAATTATTACTGGTACAACAATTAAAAATGTAATTTTTTTTACGATATTTTCCAAACGCGTTAAGTTTATGGTTTTAAGAGTTAAATTTAATTATTCTACTTAAATTTAACCCTTTCGCATTTAGGGTGCGTATTTTTAAGCAAGATAATTTTTGGCACAATGTTTGTTAAATATTTTTAAAAATATATAAAACTTTATTAGGCTATTTCTAAATGAATAGATTAAAATTTCAGTATTCACTTTTACATGTTATTATATTTTTTAGTGTGAATATTTTATATCATAGCTTAAGCAGTTCTGTTTGATAAAATTCATAAATTTGAAAATTCGATAACAGAAGTTTGAAAAACTCTAGTTTATTTATACTTGGCAGGTATCCTGATGGATCACTCAATTATAATACAATCATTTTCCAACTTTTTAAATATTCATGAATAGAATCAAGAATCAAAAATAATTGGCTTATTATACCATTATGAGAACATGTCAGATATGCATGGTCCCAGGTGTACTATAACGTGTAGTTTAAATTACAATCAGTACAATTTGACAAAAGAGGAACATATGGCACGTTTATAATTGACTAAATGTATAACAAATGAATACATTATTCATATATTGTGCAATAACTACAGTAAGATACTTAATTGTTCAAGAACTGACATAATTTTACCGTTTCCTAAATTAAAAATGTTAACTGGATTTAAGAATTATTGAGCTCATTCGTTTATGTAATACATTTTACCACATTTTCTGAAATACACGATTAATTCTAACGATGTTTTGGGGTCAGAGACGTAGCGATGAAATTTTCTGAGTGATCAGTCCTTAAACTTTCCAACCTTTATATCGTAGTCTCATATGTTCATCAACAATAATAAATATATTTTTAATGAATGGAAGATGACGTTTAAAGAATGAAAAATAGAACACGCAAGTTTAACAACATTTATGTAGGTACATACAAGGTGTCCCATAATGAATTGCACTCAGAACCATGATAGAATCTTGACTTAAAATTATGACCATTTGCCAAATATGAACTTGGTAGAATATTGATAATTAACAAGTTACAGGGTGTTAAAGTTGAAAATTATTAAATTGTTAATGGCTCTCTCTAACTTTTTTAATACCCTGCATTTTTGTACTAAATTTAGTGGAAAGTTTTACCGACCTAAGGCGCTCCCAACCGTAGAACAATATGTTAAATCGGTTTTGCCAGTGGTGTACAACATGAATCTAAACATTACGCCACTGTGCGAATATTAATTTCAACTCTAAATTCATATTTTCTAATGTCTTGTACGTAAAATATGTATTCTTGTTAAGAACTCTTATGGTGGATAATTGTCGAGATATTAACCATTAACCATTGTTGTGTTCGGATTAATATAACCCAATCGCGTTCTTCTAATGCGCATAATTCGTTAATTTATTTAAATATTTTCTCTAATAACGGTGTACCTAGATTGATATTAGACATTTATAATTAGTTTTTAAATGCATTTGTTACACTCACTGTGTTTGGGTCTATATGACCCGGTGATTTTTGTGGTTCAAATTAGAAGAACGAGAAGCAGATTATTATCATTGTTGGACGCCCCTGTAACTATTTTAATATGAAGAGGAATTTTTTTTACACAAAAACAAGTACCTCATGAGCAGGTATCCGGGATTTCTTTCCGTAATTATTTGTTAAATTTGTTTCTGTTTCTACTCAAGTAAGATGTAACTGTGCGTGGTGAATTAAAACTTTGAGAAAATATTGGTGGTGTTTTATGATAGAACCCCGCAACATGGTCCTTCGAGCAACGAATTTTATAAATGATACGTTGTTTATATATCAATCGCGGAATTAAATTAATCGGAACAGGAAAAATCACAGTTTTATAAATTATACATCGTTTATATATGAATCACGGAATCCATCGCATCAAACAATAATAATCTCACAATTGAAAATCGCAATAATTCTGTAGCGGAAGAAGACGTTATCTACGTACTTCATATGTTTATCCACGGAAGCATGTAAGTCTCGCCTTTCCTTTTTTATCTCTTTTTTTTTACCTTATATACTCATTGTATTTTTCCATCATCTAAAGAAGTTAATCTTGTTGTCTTCACGGTTTATATCTTTCTTGAAAAATGACTGATATAAAAACATTAATGGCTAAGCGCGCCAGGGTTGTCATTTTTAACTCGATTCGGTACATTTTTAAGTACCGGGTGGCCAACTAAGAACGGACATTTACATAAGCTAAAACATCAATAACATTTTCCTCTGTTCTACCTCTGCGTTGCCTTCGGTACACAGGAAGATTCACATTTGCAGTAGTACGCACACGGTGTGCGAGTCGGAGAAAAACTCTTCTGCTGTGATGCCGTCTGTTTGGGTACTGCAGTGCATACACTCTAGCAGCAACGGTTGCATTTCTCATGTATACAAAATAAACTGTCAACATATCAAATGCTTCTTCATTTGCAAGAATCATTTTGGTACGAAAAGATAAAGAAAGTCTATTAAATGCAACACGATGAATAATTTTTGACATGTGCGTGAAAATCATAGCTTGCTTGTTTTAAACAGGGAATTTATTTTATATCTTACATGGCCCTCTTTACTAATTTTGTTGTCATCAGTACATCGTAATTCATATTTTAAACTGTATTTGTTGTTGCTGGGCAAATATAGGTTTTTATTGATATTTTATGCTTTTGATTTACTAACACATCGCTTGAAAACAAATATAACATTCTTACATAATTAAAAAAATGTTAGATTTATCACATTATTATTTTATAATTTGTTCTCATTGTTAGAGCGACAGCATTACATTTAGGTAATCTAACGGCAACCATAACATTAGTATATGATAACAGTTTAAATTACTTCAGACCAATGTAAGATCTTTTCATCCAGGCTAAATTTAATAATTTCCGTTAACGCGAACTAGCCTACTAGACGTTGGAAGGACTATTCCCGCCATTTATCTGTTTCTTACGATATCTCAGGATAGGAAAAAGATATCGACTTGCAGTATTCACTGTTTTATTACTAATTTAGACTACTTTTTAAAGACTTAATTAAATTTTTATGCTACCATTTAAAATTGTAAAGAGAAAACACAATATTAAAAAATATTAAACAGCGCCCTCTAGCATTTATGTTATTAATCACATTGCTTCAAATTTACAAATTTTCTGTTGTTTAACAAAAGATCTTTCAAACAACATCAAGTTTATTAAAATCGGTCAAGCAGAACCTGAATTAAAGGCGATTTTTCGTAACAAGGTTCCCACTCTCCCCCACCCCTTATTTGAAGAGATAGCCTAAAACTTTGAAAATAAAAAACATGCAGAATTTGTCGAGGAATCTGACTATAATATTTAATATGCCCCTTAATTGAGTAAATTTTAAAAATTTTGCTTTTTAAAATTTTAACTGTCAAATACGCCCTCTAGCGGTGGACCTACAATTCTAAAAATAATTTCCAGGCGTTTCGCGAGGCCACTTTTGTTATAAAAATTTTTTTCCCAAACCTGTGCTATAATCCATTCCTGAGATATGGCCGTTCTTAGTTGGCCACCCTGTACATACGACAAATATTTGAACTAAAAATGCGAGTTGAAAAATATAAAGGTATTTTAGACAATTTTAATGTTATACAGGAGGAAATTGATACGATTTTGAATAAAGTAGATGATGGCTCAAATGCACATGAATTAACGCGTAACCTTGAAGAAAGGGAAAGTTTTGAAACCGAACATTTTGCATTAGCCAATAAGTATTTAGAACCGGTTCCAAATTTACCGGAATTAGACAATGGAATAGTTGAACAACAGCCTAAAAATAGTTTCAAGCTTCCCTTTATAAACTTTCCTTCCTTTAGCGGAAATTACGAGCAATGGCTCTCATTTCACGAAACATTTAAAAGTTTGATACATGAAAATAGCTCGCTTACTAATATTGAAAAATTACATTAAAATCGTGTCTTGATGGCGAGGCAGGCCAGGTATTAGAAACGCTAGCTAATATCGCTAACAATTATTTAATCGCATGGGATTTACTCACAAAAAGATATTACAACAAGAAATTAATCATCAAAACACACGTAAATGCATTATTTACACTACCCGCAATTACAAAAGATAACTCGCAGTTGATGCGATAATTAATCGACAAGGTCACGTCTTGCGTAGTTTAGGGTTACCAGCAGATCAATGGGATATTTTAATTGTACATATGATTAGTACCAAATTAGATTATATTACCTCACGGAATTGGGAAGATCAGGTCACTTCCTAATTTTTTTCCTAATTACTCTAGTACACAAACACAGGTCAAGCACCTTCCACAAATCCGTTCTGCTAATGTAGCTTGCAATCGAGATCAATTTGAAATTAAATACTCATTTTGGCAACATTCACATTTCATTTCTTCATGTAAGGTTTTTAAGGAATTATCACCAGAAAATGCGCTCCAGGAAGCAAGACGGTTACAGTTATGTACGAATTGTTTACGGGAAGGCCACTCTACTCTCAATTGCAGATCTAGCGGATGCAAGCATTGTAACAGACGACATCATACATTATTGCACATTCACGTAAATAATCATACTCACGCAAAAAATGAACCATCTACATCCAAACTGTCCGCGGTAGTATGGGAACAACCGGAGGTCCGAATATCCTCCAATCACGTTCGTAAAGAATTAAAGTCAAAGCCATATCTTTTCATCCACAGCATGCGTCGAAACATTCATATCGGTAGAATTTTACTAGATGTCGGCAGTGAATCGAACTTCATTACAAACAATTTTGCTTCTAAGTTACAATTACCGGTTAATGACATTAAGTGGGAAATTTCTGGAATTAATCAAAATATAACTTCTATTAATAGAATGACGAAGGTAGCTTTCAAATCAAAATACGACGCATTTTCAGCTAAGGTAGATTGTTTATTGCTTCCGCAAATTACTGATGTTTTACCAAGTACCGATTTCGATCGAAATTTGTTTTGATTCCCGTAGGAATAAAATTAGCTGATGAAGATTTTTATAAAGCATTACCTATAGATGCACTCTTAGGCGCGGAAGTGTTGGAACATGTGTGTAGGCCAAATAAAGTACAATAATCAACCCACCTTACAAAAATCCCAATTAGGTTGGATATTTGGTGACAACGTAGTCCTTCCTCAAGGTTTAGATGTAATTAATAATAACATTAAGCGGTTTTGGGAAGTGCAAGAACTCACAGAAAATCAAGTAATGCGCTCCCCCGATGAAATTGAATGTGAAAATCATTTTTTAGCTACTCACACTCGTAACAACGATGGTAGATTTGTGGTAAGATTACCGTTTTGTTCAAACCCCAAAAAATTAGGCATTTCCTCCCAGACGGCAGAGACCAGAATGTAGTCTTTAGAGAAAAGGTTTCATAAAAGCAATAAATTAAAGATCGATTACAACAAAGTGAAAGTCATAATCAACTACAAGAAATAGAACTGCAAAATTTACCAGACATAAGATCAAATGCCAAATCATTTGTTGTTTATCACTCACCTCCAAAAAATATCATCTTTTAAAAAATGAATACGCATTATTGCGTACTGTAATCGATTTGTACAAAATTCTAAACGAGAGTCGCAAAAGGTAAGTTGTGATCTAGGAATAATGGAACTTCATGGAGCAAAATTGCCCGTAATCAAAACGATACAGTCATTCTTTTGCGAACGAAATTAGTAAATTACAATTAATCCAAAACCTGCCGAACAATAGTTCCCTTTTGTCGTTAAACCATTTTCTTGACGAGAATAATATACTCAGGGTAGGAGGCAGATTAAAAACACTCGCACTTAACCTTTGATTCAAACTATCAGATAATTTTACCAAAACACCCATTAACGAGTTCTTTAATACGAGAAGAACATATACGGTTATTATATGCGGGCCAGTTGGCAACGTTACATTCACTTAGGCAAAATTATTGGCCAATTTATGGGAGATGTCAAAAGTAAAGAAGGTGTTAAATAAATGCATTATGTGCTATAGAGCAAAACCGATGCTTTATGAGCAGATCATGGGCAGTCTCCATATGGACCGAGTCACACCCGCTAGACCATTTATTCACTCCGGAGTAGGCTATGACGGACCATTGTCTTTAAATGAAGGTAGAAGAAGAGGAAAACGATTAGTAAAGTCATATGTAGCACTTTTCATATGCTTGGCCATGAAAGATATTCACTTGGAGCTAGTCGGGGACCTTACGCTGTTAAGCGAGGTATTTGACATAGAGGTCACGTGTCTAACTTCTACAGCGATAACGCAAAGCATTTTGTTGGCACGGAACGAGAATTAACTAAATTAATTAATGATAATGCATTTAAAATTCAAGTCACATCTACATTAATTCAAAAAAATATCGATTTGCACTTTATACCCCCACGAGCCCCTTATCAAGGCGGCACCTGGGAATCACACGTCAAGTTAATGAAATATCTTCTAAAACGGATTGTCCGTCTGTCCAACCTTACGTTTGAAGAAATGTATACTGTGTTGACCCAAATTGAAGCTTGTCTTAGCTCCCGACCCATAATTCCCCTCAGTTCTGACCCCAACGATTTAATAGCCATATCACCCAGCCATTTCCTTTTCGGAGATCTATTAACTGCGCCCATAGAGCCAAATATTATGCACCTGAATATAAACAGACTATCGAGATGGCAACACATTGAAAGATTGCGTCAACATTACTGGAAATGTTGGCAGCATGGTTACTTAAACCATCATCAACGCGAGAAGTGGAAAACCAATCGGAAAAACCTCCAAGTCGGTTATTGCTAAAGAAGAAAATTTACCACCCCTACACTGGCTATATGGGCGAGTAAAGAACTTCACCACGGCAGCGATAGCAAAGTTTGCGAAATGCACATAAAAACAAAGTGTGGTGTAGTGAAACGAGCAATAAACCAAGTTTGTGTGTTACCCATTGACGATAATAGCCGACAATAAGAATCATCTCATCAAATAATATTTAATTATTATAAGTTCTACATCCACAAAGATAAAATTTACATCGATTGGGGCTTGAACCTTGATGGCGCAGCTGGTTAGCGCGGTACTCTAGCAAAGGACAGGTCGTAGGTTGAAAGCCTACTCGAGGTAAACTTTTTATTTATGTAATTAAAAATTATTATTAATTTTATTTTTATTATTATAATTTTTAATTACATATTACTTATTCGTTAATTCGTTAATTTTTATTTATGTATTTAATAAAATTAATAATAATTTTTAATTAAATAATATTTAAGTTTTGTAGATATGTTTTGTTAGGATAAGAAAGTTTATGAGTTGCAGTTGAAAGGCAACGCTTTCAAATTGGGAGGAATGTTGGACGTCTCTGTAACTATTTCAGTATGAATAGGAATAACTGGTTTTTACACATAAACAAGTACCTAAAGAGCAGGTACCCGGGATTTCTTTCTGTAATTATTTGTTTCTGTTTCTACTCACGTAAGATGTAACTGTATGATAATGTGGTAATGATATAAGGTATAAAAAGTGTTTTAATAATATAATGAAGAAAGAAGTGTAAAAGTGTTCTCCGAACAAATCGCTAGACTAACTGGAGATACAAACCATTCACCAAAAATAATGCCTTTTTCTCAGTCGGTTGATTAAAATGGGCCGATTCAATCTTTTGATTTGCTTAATTACCACAGTTTATGCTGTTATTTCCACTTAACATCAATAAGAAAAAAAAACTGTAATGTAACACTAATAAAATGATTTCGGACGCCAAGTCATTTTTTTAATTATGATCGGAATAACTAAACCGAGTTTTACAATAAAAATTTACCAAAATGTAAAAATAAAAAATATACAAACTATGTTTATTAACAGTTAAATTAGGGTTATATAAAATGTATCTTAAAAATAGCCTTAAATTATTAAAAAATTATTAAACATAAATAACGTCTGGTATCTAAACGATTACGGAAATGTAAACCAAAGGTGATGTCATCTTTGCACTAATATTGCGCAATATCTCGAAATAACAATGCTTTAATGTTATAAACCACCAAAATGGAATTTTACTTCTTGTAAATTTTTCTTCAAGAAATTTTGAATCCAATGTTTATTGCATTCTTTCGAAATTCTAAATAAAAAATTGTGATCAAAATTCAGATCAGCATTGAATGCAAAATTGCAATCCTAAAATGAAAGCGTACGTAAAAGTAAAATTAAATGCGTACTTAAATGTAATTAAAGTAGAAAAGTAAAAGTAATAAAAGTGATTAAAGTGCCTGCAAAGAGCAAATGTTTTAGATTTTAATATAATGCGTTAAAATATATCTTACCATTAAATTAATGGAACTTTTTACAAAATTTAGGTGGAAGCCCAAAAAATGGCTTCCTAAACAACACCACATTCATCAAGAAGTGAAAAAAGGACGCTTTAGGATGTCAGAAGATGATGACGCGTTGCGCGAAAATATTTGCGCAAAGAATTAAGTCAACGATATGAGCAGAAAAAATAATTTAAAGAAGTGGGAGTATAAACCCTTAAGAAAATATGCAACTTAAGTTACACCAAAATGCAAATTAAGTTGCCTACCCCATGCCTATAATTCACTAATAATTAAAATTTTTTCTTATATTTACCACTAAAGGAACAAAGAATATAAACTACGGTATATTTTAATACAACTCAAAATGGGTTGTTACAACTGTGCGTAGTGAATTAAAACTTTGACAAAATATTGGTGGTGTTTTATGATAGAACTCCGCAACAATCATAGACGAATGTATTTTATTAGTTTTGTTTTATTTTCATACATATAAATAACTTACATATTGCATGCGTTATTTACGTACCGGTAAACAAGTTTATTCCTGTTGAGACGTATAAATGTAGCCAGTGAGCATATGTGTGTTACTTTCGCAGTAAATACCAAACTTAATGCTATACTCTAATAAGAAATACTTAACAATTGAAATTTATTATTGAAAATGTGTAGTGAGAGAATGCTTACGGATAGTGAACTTGAGAAACTTTTGTGTTTCTGATAGTGATTCTAATGCTTCTGAAGAAGAAGACCATTTGTCCGACACCGAGTTATATAATAGCGAATCGGATGATGAAGTGGAAGCTACGATTTCGGATAAAGCTGATACGGATAATCACGTGACTTCGAAAAATGGCAATATAGTATGGAATGAAAGGACACATCAATCGGGAAGGTTATCAGCAGCAAATATTATTTCGTTGATTCCTGGGCCAACAAGGTATGCTACGTCGCAAATAATTGATATAAAATCCGCGTACTTCTTATATTTCACACCCAAAATTGTAAACCTAATTTTGAAAATGTCAAATTTAGAAGGCAAAAGACTTTTTGGTGACACGTTTCAAGAACTAACATTAGTTAGAATTATATTTTTGGCTACTTTTTCTAGCTGGAGTCTATGAAATCTCATGGAGAGACAACAGCCAGTCTGTGGGATGGAAATGTAAGTTGTCCAATATTCAGAATAACGATTTCATGTAATTGCACGAATAATTCGCTTTGACGATAAAAAACTCGACCACAACGACGCCAAACTGATAAATTAGCTTCGATACGGGACTTGTGGGATGAATGGGTTGCAATTCTACGTAAGTTCTATAATGTTCACGAAAATGTAAGAGTAGATGAGCAACTAGTACGTTTTAGAGGCCGTTGTCCTTTTAGACAGTACATCGCGAATAAACCTGCTAAATACGGAGTCAAGATTTGGACTTTGCGAACCTCCAGAGAGAGGTCAGGGTAAAAGAGTTGTGCTAGATCTTACTTATGGTTACAACGTAACGTGTGATAATTTTTTTACCTCGTACAATCTGGGGCAGATGCTATTGAAAAGAAAAATAACCATGCTTGGCACTATTCGCGAAAATAAGCCTGAATTTCCAGCCGCATTGGTCTGCAACAGGAAAGAAGTTCTTTCTTCAAAATTTTACTTTACCAAGGACACGTCGATAGTTTCCTATATTCCGAAACGGAATAAAAATGTTACGCTCATGAGCACCATGCACCACGATATCATAAAAAAACCGTTTATGGTTTTAGGTTACAACAAAACTAAAGGTACTGTTGAAACGTTAGACAAGTTAATAATAACAGACACATGCAGACAGTAAACTAAATGATGGCCAATGACTATCTTTTACAATGTCATGGACGTTTAAGCTTACAACGCTTATGTTCTGTGGTGCGAAGTAACTCCAACCTGGAATGCTGAAAAACTTACAAAATGGCGACTATTTCTTGAAGAACTGGTTAATTCCTTGATCACTCCATTATTGTAAGAAAGAAAATGTCTTCCTCGAGGTATTCTTGCAGCTAAAATGGTTATAAAGTCACGTTCCTCAACCAGTAATACCGAAGTAAGGGAACAATCAACCACAACCAAGGATAAAAGATGTAATTTTTGTCCCTCTTCAAATGATAATAAAACTAATATGGTACGTTGTAATTGTTCAAAATACTTATGTAAAGCTCAAGACTAACAAATAGATGTATATACCTAACTACTACGTTTTTCAGATGTTCTTTACATAATATTTACAATAATATGTAATAAAATTAAAATAACATAATAATATGTAATATATAATACATATTACATTTGATTTCTTATTATTATTTACTGTGATGTCAATTTATCGACAATAAAACAACTCTAGGCTCCCGGGTCATAATGACCCGAACACAATAAGCGAAACCAAAACGTTAACACAATAGAAGGGTTAAAGAGGTAAAAATACAGTAATTATAACTTATTTTTATGCGTATTCAGAGTACATTTGGTAGTAAAAACCAAAACTATGTTTTATTATTTTTTTTATTTTATTATTCTGGATTCCTAACAAAAGTGCATAATTTTAATGTCAAAATAATGAATTGTAAACAGAGCGATCCTGACCTAAAATTGTGACGATTATATTAATTATTTATTTTGTCATACAGTCCTTGTAGCAACAAAATAAATTTTATTACATAATAATATTACATAATTACTTTAATAAATTTTCAAAATGCGCTCCACCAACATCGTTACATTTCTTTTTTCTTTTTTTAAGAGATTATTTAACTAGTAACTAAGTATTACGCCACTGTGCGAATATCAATTTCAACTATAAATTCATATTTTTCAATATCTTGTACGTAAAATATGTACTCTTGTTAAGAACCCATAAAGTGGATAATTATCTAGATATTAACCATTAAAGAGGTAAAACCAGTAATTACAATTTAACGATGGTTGTACTCAAGGTTGTTTGTATCAATTACTCTTTAAATGTCATACCTAAAAGTTTGGTTGTGCCATGAATGCAATTTAACGATTGTTGTACATAAATGTGGGTACTTGTGTCAATTAGGTATTCTTGTATTGTGTTGGCTGGATTTAGATAATCACGGAATTTTCAAATTATTAATTATGCCTCGTCACAACAACTTTTCAAACAGTGAAACACGAGATATGATATGCGTCAACGCACAAAAAATTTTTGTGCTAGCGTCCCCCAGGTACCCTATCTTGAAAAGCGTAATTTGAACTTGAACTTATTTGCAATAATGCAAATTCAAGAACAAAACAATCGCTAAGTGATTTATCTTGACTTGACTGACAATAATGCCACTATTACTTAAATTAATTGCTGCCTTACTTTGACTTTCCGGGCAATAATTAAAATATTAGAGTTTATTTACAAGTATGATATTTAATTCCTCGCAAACCTCAAATGTAATGAAACGAAGTAGCCGAAGTAGGTAAGTGTTGCATCATTAGCGGCAGGTAAAAAGAATGAAACTACTCGAATTAAAATCACCGAGCTTGGCGCAGCGGTGGTTCAGCCCGTTAATGTGCTGTTGTGGGAAAGAACCACCAATAAAACTTACTTTATTTATAAATAAGTAATTGTACGAGTACATTATTAAATCAAATAACACAAAAAAAATAAAGAAAGGATAAATATATAACAAAACACCATTAAATCATGTTAAAGTGCGTACAAAATTATATCATTAAGAGAAAATGAATAGAAAGCAGTTTAGTTACACAGATACACAATAATAAATAAACCACATGTAGTCACACGCACAATTGGGTCATAATAAAAATAAAAATCGTAATACCAAACATGTGGCCCTTTAAAGCCAATCATGCCCGTCTTTAAGTAAATAAGCACATAAAACAATAAAGCAAATGACGGTACATATAAAATATATCAACAGTAAAATTGCACAGGTGATAGTAAGGTAAAGGCAAGGACAAGGAATTTAACCGTACCCAATTGTTTAGTAACCACCAAAGCACAAAATCCATACATCAAATTACAATACCAAGAGAAATCAGCTCGCAGGCAAATAATTCTACGTAAACAAACTGACAAAAAATCTCATTAAAACAATGCCTTACAAGGGTAAGTTATAAATAGATCACAACATCGTGACCGCTGTATAAGTTTGAGGGCATTAGAAAAATACAGTGATCTTTCTCCGGTTACACATTCATCTATACAACAATAAAAATAAAATTCTAGGTGTTGAATGGTTATCTGATCTCGGGAGTGTGTACACGCTTGGCTGCTAGCTTTCATTTATATAAAAAACATACTTACACGAGAATAAATATTCCCTTAATTGATCACAGCCACAAATCGTTAACATACGCGGTTTAACCCCGAAAGAAAAGACAACTTAGTGTTGACGAATTCAAAAGAAAAATGTACACAGCATTGTCTGTATTCTTTAGATGAACAAATTAACGACCTAACATAAATCATAATGAAAACAAAGCTGACCAAAACTAGTAATGAATTTTAACAAGGCAATGAATAATAACAAATTAAAAAGAAAAATACATACACACAAAATAGTTTTAAGAAAATAATTACCAATAAATGGTCATCTTCACCACTCCGGGTAAACACGAAACTCGGATACTTCCACCAGATGCAAAAAAAAAACTCTCTCGGCATTGTCACACGCCCACGATATTTTTCACTGTAACATTTTTATATTTAAAGCTGAAGTGTACTGTACTAAATATGACAATGAAACTTATTTAACAAGCTATTAGGGTCTAAATCTCGTTGTCCGCACTGAAAGTTTCCCGTCCCTTCCAAAAATAAACATGACACAGTAAGCATTATTTTCAACTTTCAAAACAAAACGTTGGCCATAACCTTCATTACATTCAAAACTTTTCCTACCCCTATCAATAATTTAGTGTGTACACACTCGTAAGGTATCCAACATTCTAACGAAAAAGAATTATTTCAAAGATTTAACAAAGCGTCAAACGTTGAAACACGTATCTAACAAAAGGTCACTTTCGTATCTATGCTATAAATCTAATTTGTAAAAGCTTACTTAATTTTACTCCTGATTAAAATAATCTTAAAATGAAAGTCGTTTGAATTAAATTTGAGAGAGCTTGTTTAATCTCGGTAAATGTGTTGGGGATCCAAGGGGCAGACCGTCACTTGTACCGAACGTGGACTGGTACTTGCACCTCGTGAGTAATCGAACTAGCGGTATCTAACTCAATACTGTTTACAATTGCAGCATAAATTCCATTATATTATGCTACTTTGCGTTCTTGATATTATTGACCTACTGCTGCCTAATGTTTATGTTACTATTTCTTTATGCTAAACTATAATTATGAAAGTTACTATTTAACTTAATTATTAATAATGATTGCAAAATTATTCAGGACCTGTTCAATTTGAGGTTGAACATCCTGTTGAGCCGAGGGAGGAGCAACTGTGGTATATAGTGATTCCATTACAATCCCTTTCTCTGTGGTTGACTGTTTTTCCAATCGTATTTGTGTATTCCCTTGATTGGTTTTACTTGTGAAGCTCTTCTATGAAGATCAATTCATTGCGAAGCTTCATCCACTTCGGGCTTTTGTTATTGGATACCTGTTGGTTCCAGTTGATTGAGCAGCTTAACCATAACTCGTGAATTAGCAGCTTGGCTGGTATAGTTACTGTACTGATTCATCCCATTGGGCCGAATATATTTTTGATGTCTCTGATAATATACTATTCTTCCTTTCTGATTTCCTGCTGATTTCCAACTTGAATTGAAAGTTGTCCCGTTCTGGTATCTATCTAACAGCTAGAGATTTTTTTGCTCCCTTTTCCTTGATGTCCATAGGCTCAGGCGTCTTGCTTACGTCCTTCCATTGTCACATATTCTTGATGGTTTTCGGCCCATTTTTTTAATCCGGCTTTGCTTAGAAAATCATTAATTATTCTTGTAAGAGTCCCTCTATAGTTTTTGTGTCTGTTAGCAAGTCGTCCACATAGTAGTCGTTTAGCGTCACTGCTGATGCATTTGGATATTTTCTTTCTTCATCTTGGGCCAGTTGCTACAAAATTCGTACTGGTAAACGTATGCTGTTCCATATGTTACAGTTGTCAGCTTATATTTTGTGATTGGTTACACTGGATTTTTGCAGCCTGCTGGAGTACCAGATGGTGTGGATATTGGCACTTTTCGCAGCGTTGAAACGAATGGCGTTTGTATTCCAAAAAATTGAAAGATAAATGCTTCTTTTTCACGAAGCCGAATCTGGCTTGTGGTGCTAATCCTTTGAATGTGGTGTAGTCACTCAATTTGTGCTATTGCTTGCAGTAGGAGCATACATATTGACGGATGCTCTGCCATCGGATTCCGTTGCGTAGGAGCACGTTTTGTTTCTTTTGTTTGGGTCATGGGATCTAACGATTGGAATCTTATTTAGAGCAATTTCAATATTTCTTCAGGGGATGGTGTTTTACTTGACTGGATTAGTTTAACTGCTTCTCCTGTGGCATGGATTTTTAAATATTGCGTCTTCTCCGTATCTGTTACAGAGTTATTAGCGTGTATTACCTTTTCGAGATGTCTTGGAAGGTCATCCAGTTTTCATGGCCATTACTAAATATAGGTATATTTTACTTCCAAGTTTTATTCATGTTTCGGCAGGCTATTGTTCGATCTTCTCAAACTCGCTTGCAGTAAAATAGGTATTCTGAAATATTATTGCATGTACTTTAATGTGTTTGTGCGGTTCCTCAATTGCAGCCCATTTTCGTTGAATTTTTCTTGCCACATGTTAATTTGGATTGTGTTCTCCTCTTACTCTAATTTTTCTTCTATTCGTTTTAGTAGAGACTCTTTGCGTGGTGGCCAACATATTTGTTTCTGTCATGTATTGTTTAATATTATTGCATCCCTTTTCACAACACATTTTATTGTAATCTAAAGTAAAATATACATAAGAAGTAAGAAGGTAGCTAGCAGATTGAGCATTATCAATAGGGACCCTTTCTAACGGATTATTTGCATCTGTTGTCGTCGAACAAGTGGTGGTTCCTTCTGTGGATTAGTGAAATTAGTTGAGATGTCAGTGAAACTGCTATGACTGGTGGATGGTCGACTGTGGCTATCGTACTTATATGTTAACGGGAATACTTTCCAAAGGCGAGGTTTGCGGACTATTTACATAGCTGGTGCTTGCAGAACCTGACAGTGTGGATTCTTCAAGCTGTAAACATTCTTGTGTCATAATTTCAGCTATCTTCAACTTTGTTAATATTTTTCTTCGCGGTGAAAATGTTTCAATGGTCTCAGAATATCCCAGAAATATCATATCAGTAGGAGTTAGTTCTTGTTTTCCTTTTTTATTTTTTAAGTACTCAATTACCGTATCAACTGAGGAACCGGTTCTTTTATTATATCCTGCACTTTTTGACTTATTAATTTTGAAGCTAACTCCTTCAAAATTTTTGACAGTTTCATAATTATTGACAGTTTCTTTAATCGTTTGACGACGTTCTTCAACAATGTCGTGTGTTTCAAAATTTACAGAGGAATCAGAAATTTCTTCCGTTGCATTTGCAATTTGCCTTTCGGTTTCGCTAATGACACGTTCCGTTACATTCTTTTTCTACAAAAGTAGTTTCAATCATTTTTCTTTCTTTTATTCGAAAAATGTCACAAGCTGGTTTGTTTCTCATCTTCTGCTACGGCAAGTAAAGGAAGTGCTTCTTTTTCGTCAGACTAGGAATAATTCATTTGTAGTACTCGGCACGCTTTGCTGCGCTCAAATATAAAACACATTCTCCCTCGCCCTATTCCTCGCCCTCTCCCTCGCCCTTTCATGGCGATCGGATGAATGTTGTAGTATGGATGTTATCTACTCGGGCCTAGTGCGTTCGCGGCGAGACAGACAGTCAGTGTGTAAGAGAAAAGTATTTGAGGGCTTGGGCGCGCGCCGTGTTACATTAATTAAAAAGGAAAATGACCGGGAGATTTTTCCAACTTTTGTCTTTATAAAAACCTTTTCAGACTTCAACTATTATTTGAAAACAAAAAATTAGCTGTTCTCGAGTTTTGCGCTTAACAACACATTTGGCGATTCATTTTTATTTATGTAGATAACCTTTTGCAAATCGTATTGTAAACTTCCTTAACAATTTCACTAACAGTTAAATCCAATACGAAAACTGTGAACTATGTATCACCAGTGGCCAAGAACCTGAAATGAGTATATTATTATTATTTTGTTTTCAGGAGACGAAGTGAAAAAAAATGGAAAAATCTCAGAGATTCCTATGTGAAATACCTAAAATCCGTTAAGACAAAGATAGGCCAGAGTGCGAAAACAAACTACAAAGGCTGGCACTGGGCTTCACAAGTGGAGGCGTTTGAGACTTTATTGGCCTTTGCTCAAACAAGTACAAATGTAACGGACCATGTTAACATTAGCGAAACCGAAAGTTAAATTGCAAATGTTTATTATGAAACTGTCAAAAATGTTAAACAAAAAATTACTCAAGTTGTATCCCAAATAACAGAACCAGTGTCGCCTATGCCGTCGTCTTCAAAATTAACAAATCAAAAAGTGCAGGATATAATAAAAGAAAGAAAAGAACCGGTTCCTCAGTTGATACGGTAATTGAGTACTTCTAAAAAAATAAAAAAGGAAAACAAGAACTAACTTCCGCTGATATGATATTTCTGGGATATTCTCAGACCATTGAAATATTTTCACCGCGAAGAAAAGCATTAACAAAGATGAAGATAGCTGAAATTATGACACAAGCTATGTAAATAGTCCGCAAACCTCGCTTTTGGAAAGTGTTCCCTTAACATCTCAGCACGACAGCCATAGTCGACCTTCCACCAGTCATATCAGTTTCATTGATATCTCAACTAATTTCAGGTCCTCAGAAGAAACCATCACTTATTCGACGACAACAGATGCAAATAATTTGTTAAAAAGGGCATGTTTGTCCCCTATTAATAACGTTCAATATGCTGGCTGATTTTTTTACTTCTTATGTTCCATAATATTTAGAACTTTGAAATATCGATTCATTACATTTTAGAAAAATACAATATGATTTTGTATATTTTACTTTAGATTAAAGTAAAGTGTTCTGGTGTTCTTACCGTAGTCTTATTGCAAGGCAGTAATCGACGCCCGATAATTGGTATTACTTTTACAAATATCATCTCTAATAAAATTTAAGAACTCGTGGAAGCAATCACGTGACATTCTAAAATATGTAGTACAGAGTGGACCAAAAGTTTGGAAACGCCCAATTCTCTGGTAAAGTGCTAGTCTGAATAGTACAAAATTTGGGATAAGCCTATTTTGGGATACGGAGATTCAATATTTGACATTTGCAATGTTGCCAAATTTGTCGGTTCTCTGATATTATTAGTCACTTTGGTTTTTTAAATACATCACCCTGTATATGCAGTCATTATTGGAATCTCCTCTACAATACGAGTTCAACCATATGTGACACTTATGATTTTATGTAGTCTAGAAAGTCTTAAATACATAAAACAGTGCAAAATATGTAGATTTGAAGAAATTTAATTGTTTAAATATAGAATGCTGTGATTTTGACATTTGTTCACCATTTATATTATTAAATAAAGCTGACATTAGTTTGATGTGTTTTGAAAAGTTCTGCAAAGTAAATTTCTAGAATTTCTATTCTAATGATGAGAGGGTACGGCGACAGAAAAAGATCTTATAGTGAAGTTGCCAACTTGTTAACGATGCTTTCCAAAACAGTTCTCCTATTCATAAGGCGACGGTACAAAAAACTGTAAAGTGCTTTGATGACTCTGGAGGGGTAAACGATCAGGTAGACCAAAAACAGATATAAATGATACCAAAACTTTAGATATAATGCAGAGTTTCGTTGAAGATCCAGATACATCCTCACGCAGGGTTGCACAATTATTACATGATATAGGTCATTCTTCAGTGTATTACATAAGAATAAATTTCAACCATACCAAATTTATTTATTGTAAGAATTAAGTGAAGATTAGAGTTTACTGAGGTAATGATGGATAAAATTGAAAATGACGGAAATTTCGTTAACAACATATGTTTTTCCGACGAAGCAACCTTTACACTGTGTGGGAGTGTAAATCGACTTAATTTAAGGTACTGGAATGAAGTAAATTCACACTGGATGCGTGAAAACCATACTCAAAGACCACAAAAATTAAATGTATGGTCAGGTATACTGGGTACTCAATTAATTGGGCAGTTCTTTATCGAAGGAAATTTAACGTCAGATAAGTACAAAATGCTACCTACACGGAGAAACTTGTTTGGGGCCAATTTTAATCAGATATGGTTTCAGCAAGATGGAGCTCCAGCTCATTTTGGTGTAAATGTTCGGCGTTATTTACATGAGCTATTTTCCGGACGATGGATTGGTAGACGAGGTAGTATTGAATGGCATCCATGTTCACCTGATTTCAATCCTAAAGATTATTTTTATTGGTGATACTTGAAAAATTCAAGCTAAACCAGCGAGTTTTGCAGAGCTAAGGCAACGGATTATCGATGAATCTCGATTCATTTCTACATAAGCATGGAGAAATGTGGTAGACGCATTCTACTATCGATTAGGGTACTGTCAACTCACCAATGGAACGCATTTCGAACACTTGATTAAGTAATCTTTATGTGGTTGAAAATAGTTCGTATTGCGTTTCCAGACTTCAGTTTTATATATTTAAAACCTTCTAGACTACATAAAATAATAAGCGTTACATATGGTTGAACTCGTATTGAATAGGAGATTTCAATAATTACTGCATATACAGGGTGATGTATTTAAAAAGCAAAATAACTAATAATATCAGAGAAACGGCAAATCTGGCAAGATTGCAAAAATCTGGAATCTGATTATCTCAAAATAGGCTTATCTCTTATGTTGTACAATTCAGACTAACGATTTACTAGATATCTGTATATAAAATCGTTTTGGGTCTTTTCGTAATTGCGGCATTAATGTGTGAGATTCTCCATAAAAATCTCGTTAATCTCTTGGATCCACTTTTTTTTCTGCAGAAGCAATTCAATCATTTTTCTTTCTTTTATTCGAAAAATATCACAACTTGGTTTGTTTCTCATCTTCTGCTACGGCAAGTAAAAGTACTTCTTCTTCGTCAGACGAGATTTGTATATTAAATAGGGTGATGATTCTTTCGTAACAGAATACAAGTAATAAAAATTGACGTCCGCTTTTCCGCCATTGCAGAACCGCGCTGGTGTGAATAGATGGAATTTTTCCAGCTTCCTGCGCCTACGCGCCGTTCCCGCGCACGCCATACCGCGTTGGTGTGGGGGATCCTTTAGCCTAAAAAAATGGCTGATTTCATTGAATTTCCACTTGGTAGTCGAAAGATTAAAAGAAGAATCAAAGAAGCCAAAGAAAAATGGCTACTAGAAAAATGTAGAGAAATAGAAGAATATGAAAGAAAATATGACAGCTTAAATATGCATAAAAAGATTAAAGAAATAACAGGTGCCAAAAGACCGAAACAAGCTTCCACATTAAAAGACAAAACCGGCAAAATAATTACTGATATAAACGAAAAGATGAAGAGATGGACCGAATATATAAAAGAATTGTTTAAAGATGAAAGGTCAGAAATTGAAATCATAACGGATGAGACAGGTCCGAAAATTTTAAAAAGTGAAGTAGAATATGCCATTAAAAATACTAAAAATGGGAAGTCTGTAGGACCAGATGAGATTCCAGCTGAATTATTACAACTCATAGATAATGATACAATTGACGTAATGGTAAACCTCTTCAACACAATTTATAGAACAAATATCATTCCAAACAAGTGGCTCTTATCAACATTTGTAACACTTCCGAAAAGAACATAGGACTATAGCACTAATGAGTCACACTCTGAAAGTGTTTCTTAAGATAATTCATAAAAGGATATTTAAAAAACTTGAGGAAGATATAAGTGCCACACAACTGGGATTTAGGAACGGATTGGGAACAAGGGAAGCTCTGTTTGGTATAAGTGTATTGATGCAAAGGTGTCTAGATGTAAATCAAGATCTTTATGTGTGCTTTATAGACTTTGAAAAGGCGTTTGACAACGTCCGACACGAAAAGTTATATGAAATTCTCAAAAGTAAAAATATTGACAGTCGAGACATTAACATAATATCAAAATTGTACTGGACCAAACAGCAAAAGTCAAGGTTGAGAGTGAACTGACAGAAGAGATTAAAATCTGCCGAGGAGTGCGACAGGGTTGTGTTCTCTCTCCGCTTTTATTTAATGTATATAGCGAAGCCATATGTCAAGAAGCTTTAATGGAACAAAATGTTGGAATTACCATTAACGGAGAAATTATTAATAATATTCGTTACGCTGACGATACACTTCTAGTGGCAGACAATATAAGAGACTTACAGCACTTACTTGAAAACGTAAATACCTATAGTAACGACTATGGTCTGAAATTAAATCTTAAAAAGACGAAGTTAATGGTAGTTTCAAAGAAGACTAACGTTCACGCTAATTTGATAATCGGTAATACACAAATTGAAAGAGTCACATCATACAAATGTCTAGGAGCATGGATTACCGAAATAAACGAACAAACTAATGAAATTAAAGCAAGAATAGAAATTGCCAGACAAGCGTTTATTAAAATGAAAAAGTTTCTATGCTGCCGAGACATTAACTTAAACTTGAGAATACGTATGTTACGGTGCTATGTTTTCTCCACGTTATTATATGGTATGGAAGCATGGACATTAAAACAGAAAAACATTAAAAACATTGAAGCTTTTGAGATGTGGTGCTATAGGAGAATGTGGAAAATATCATGGACAGAGAGGATGACAAATAGAGATGTATTGCTAAAAATGGGGAAAGAATGCGAAATAATAATAAAAACTGTAAAAAAGAAAAAAATAGAATATCTGGGACATATAATGAGGGGCCAAAAATACTCACTACTGAGGCTTACAGTCCAGGGAAAAATCAAAGGAAAAAGAAGTGTAGGACGGAGAAGAATTTCCTGGCTGCGAAACTTAAGGGAATGGTATAGCTGCAGTTCAGGGGAGTTGTTCAGAGCTGCGATCAGCAAGGTAAAAATAGCAATGATGATTTCCAACCTCCGATAGGAGACGGAACTGGAAGAAGAAGAAGAAGAAGTTGAAGGAAGGTCATGTGTTGTTCCACTACTGATATTTTTTTTTACAATTGAAAAAAAAAACAAAATGACGGAAATTTTTAATATTTACTTTAGAAATCATCCACGAATTAAGATGTTAAGTTTCCTGTCTTTTTTTTTTGACTCGGTAAATTAGTTTGGAGAGTTTTGTCGGATGTTACGCTACGCAAATGTAAGTTTATTGTTAATTTAATTAAATGCTGTATATGTTCAATCTAGCAATAATTTTCGTTTTTATTAAAACACTAAATATAAATCTATCTAAATACACAAATGCTTCAAATACGATGTCATATAAACATCATCTCTCCATCATCACCCGACATAACTGATGTCAAATTGACCTAGATTTTTTTAATAAGCGTTTTAGTGTTAATAAAATAAATCACAAATGTGTAAAAAATAAGACTGCAACATTATTAACTAGCACGCCGTTTTAGTAAATTCGGAATGTATATACCGACATAAGGCTATTTTTTTCTTTTAATTTCACTTAATGAAATTTTCGTTCCAAAATGAAATAAATTGCTTTAACCCGAGATCATGTTGCGCGATTAACTCTAATTGAATTTATTATTAATTATAGAGGTTAAAATATAATTACAAATATAAATAATTAATAAAATTTGAAATTCCACCGTTTTTTATCTGTTAATGTTTTTCCGATTTTCCCCCAAATGGAAGTGTACGCTTTAAGGGTTGAATTTAATTAGCCTACTTACATTTTTCCCTGAAGTTTACCCTTATATTTACTCTTACAAAAAATATTTTCTCGTCTCGTTCCCAAAATATGAATGTCATTTATTCTTATCTGTGATTTTTTATAATGTGTTTATCACAAAAGTTTACCGTTACATAAATTTGTATTAAATTTTTGTTATATTTGTGTGAAGGTGTATGTTTTGCTTCATTTGGGAGGTTTACGGTTATCTACGTCTTATGCATATTAAACGTGATCGAATGTAAACATTTAGATCACGTTTTAGCTTGCACAAGCTTTCGATTTATTGCAACGCTGCCAATTTTATCGGATTTATTTTTATACCTACATATTGTCAAAATAAATAAAAATTAGAGAAATTTAAGATACTTGACAATTATTGGAAACGGCAGATCAAACGTAATAAGGTTGTAATAAATTAATTGATCTAATGATTAATTATTTAATTACTAATGAAAAAGGTTAATCGATAATGTATCCTTTCCTAACTCATCTATATTAAATATAGCTAATACATTATACAATGCGTTCGTAAAGTAGCCGATAAATTCATTTAAAATTCGAATGAGAGTTTAGGAAGAAAACGCTCGGATACGTCGATTTTCATTTTCAATTTAGAATTTTGTTACGTAAAAGTGAAATATACAGGGTGTTTCAAGATAACCATATGGCGTCATCGGCATTTTTTTCAACTGTCAACCCCCATTTTTTATTGCAGAATTAGAAAGGGTACGACAAGGTACATATACAGCGTGTACCAAATTTGCATCGCGGGCGATACCTCCCTTATTTGAAGGAATAGGAGAACAAAATTGAAGTGTAGTAGAAAGAACAGAGGCGCATATTTTAAAATTATTTTAGGTTATACAGGGTTTTCCATTTATACAGGGTGAACCAAACAGATTGTGTTAAATGGGACACCCTGTATGTTATTTCAAATTTGCATTCAGCCCACTTGGGCCATTCTTTTAATATAAAGTTTGATTATTTATACATGGTAGTTTAGAAGATGTAGTTATTTTGAAGAAAAAATCGTACCTAAATGAATCCCGTGTATCATTTCTGATAAGAAATATTCACATGATTTTTTTAATAAAATATGCAACACCAAGATGGCGTTGGAATTTTTGGACCAAACTTGGTAGAAATGTTTAACTAGTCAAATATAGTAATTGATTAAAATTTCATTAAAAGTAATCCAATAGCCATGGAAAATTCGACGTTTAACTTGTTGTAACAATCGAAATTATCGGTTATATTTCTTGAGAGATTAAGTCGATTTCGGTATTGTTTTTGGTTGCAGTGCTTTTGCTTTTATGTTCTTCTTTGCATTTTGACGCTGCGATTATGCCTAGCGGCAACGTGAAAATTATCAACAACTGAGTGAATTCGACAGAGGTCGCATTATTGGCTTACGTGAAGATGGTTTTTCATTCAGAGAAATAGCTAATCGTCTTAACCGTAATCAATTCTCTGTAGTACGGTGTTATCAAGCATGATCTAGAGAAGGTCAAGAACGTCGTAGAAGTAGACGGCCAAGACAGGCAGGTCCAGCACCGCCATCTCCGATTAATGGCATGAAAAAACCGATTCTCGTGTACAAGATCAATAGCCGATCAGTGGTTTGGAAACGAAGAACGTGCTGTAACCCTTCATACCGTTTACCGTCGAATTAGAGTTTGTGGCTTGCAGTCCTATCGACCACATCTTATGCTTCCGCTGACTTCTCGTCATCGACAGCAACGTTTGAAGTGGTGTACCTAGCGACTGGATTGGGACGTGGAATGGCATAGGATGATCTTCAGTGACGAAGCCCGATTCTGCTTGGGAATGCACGATGGTCGCATGAGGGTCAGACGTAGACGTGGAGAACGTCGCAATGTGCAGTTTTCTGTTGAGTGGCATGTGCACCGCACTGTGGGGGTTATGGTATGGGGTGCTATTGTTTATGGAAGCAGGTCTCAATTGGTATGCATCCGAGGCAATATGAATACCCACTGATATGTTGATGAAGTGGTAGAACCCCATACCCTTCCATTCCTCCAGGAGCTGGACCCGATTTTCCAATATGATAATTCTCATCCCCACATTGCAAGACATTCTATGGAGCGCTTCGAAGAGGCTAACGTCAATATCTTGCCGTGACCACTCAGATCTCCCGACCTATCGAACATGTGTGGGGCATGATGGGTAGAAGATTCAATTAGCCAATCCTCCACAGACAGATTGCCTGGAATACAATACCTCATGAAGAAATCGACCACCCGTTGGAACTCATGCCAAGAAGGGTGCGGGAGTGTGAAACTAATTGGGGTGGCCTAACACATTATTAATAAAAAATGATTTTATCTTTTATTTAATTTTTTTTAAATTTTAATGAATTACTACGTTTTACTAGTTAAACATTTCTGCCAAGTTTGATCTAAAAATTCCAACGCCATCTTGGTGTTGCATTTTTTATGTCACAGAATATATATTTTGAAACAGAAAATTTTTTGGGGTTATGCCTAATTTACTTGTAAAATGATTCCACGAATTTAAATTAAATGTTGGAATTGAGCACCGTTAACAATCTAACAATAGCCTGATTTTAAAACTTCTACATTGGCCGGTCACGTCTCGTATACGTTACTCTTTAAGTGTCCCCACAGGAAGTAATCTAGAGGATTTAAATCTGGCGATCTGGCTGGTCGCTTAATTGTCCTTTTTTTACGTATCTAACTTCATCCAAATAAGCGCAGGTAAATGACGGCGCTCCATCTTGTTGAAAAAAGAAGTCGCGGTGGTGGATATCGGCTCTTCTAAATCCGGATAAATGTTATTAGAGCGGGGATGAGGTAATTTTCAAGAAAGTCCAAATATCTCGCACCAGTGAAGGTATCCTCGAAGAAGTAAGGACCTTCAACTATTCCGTCAACTATACCGTACCAAAAGTTCAATTTTTGAGAGTTTTGGGTGTGATATTCTGTGAACCAATAAGGATTTTCGGTTATCCAATAACGACGATTTTGCCTGTTCACATGACCGTTTCGGTGGAAAAAATATTATTTTTACAAAAGTGGCGTTACCATAACATAATTGTTGCATTTGTTGATAAAATTCCTTTCGCCGATCAAAATCATCTTCCAACAGCTCGCGAAGTAAGCATATATTGTAGGGATGGAACACAGTAGATCGCGCCACATTAATAATATTAGCCGCGTCCGTAATGACCACCATTATCATTAGAATTATGTTGCACCGCCAATACAATGTTCAACTGATCTTCTTCACTTATCGACTTTCGACCATATTTTCTCTTATCCCGAACATGTCCAAATTCCCGAAACTTCATCTCAACTCTGCATACCATGCGCTGGTTAATGGAACAACGCAACCACTTCTGATTGAGTGCTCCGAAACCACGCATGCACAGGATTTCAATTCTTTCACGTTGGCTTAAACCGTAAAGTAGTTATAACAAATAAAAAGGGTGTGGATTGGTATACTTAAAAAGGTAAGTTGCACCACGGTCTAGCTCACTATGGTACAATACTTAGGAAACTTACTATAGTTGAGAACTCATTTATTTCCAGATGTGAGGGAGGCAGAGATATGTCCATAGGTATAATCAGTAAAGCATTTTTTGTTTTTTCTTGTTGGGCGTCACTTAATTTTATACGTTTAATAATTAAAATACGACGAAAATTGAGAAAATTGTACATTAATATCATAAGTAATCTGAATAACACTAAACAGCTGTATTTATGTGTATGTTTAAGAAACCAAAATGCCTGATTAATTTAAGCATGAAATAACTAAAACGGTATTTCTCGTGAAGCTTTACGATTTTAAATAATTACTAAATCTAACACAACTATACAAGCTTATAATCTATCTTTACAAAATGCAATATGGTCAACACTGTATTTAATACTAAAATGTATACTTGACCTATGTCAAAAAATATTACAGGTGCTAGGTTATGAACTCAAATAATATTTGTATCTTAGAAACAGAAATTAGCTGTTATTTTGCATTATAACCGTATCAAAACAACACTGTACTGATTTGTTATTTACCCAAACGTATTTTTGCATTAAAAGGATACGTATTACTTACATTTTATTGTACTCATAATAAATATATTAACTTCGTCTTAAAACAAACTGCAGTATGAGAACTTCATTTCTCATTCATAAGACAAACATACGGCAATGTAAGGTAATTTCCATTTAGCTTCAACATACAAATAAACGAAATGTAAACCATATATTAAGGTAACGTAATTTTCATATCTTCCACATACAAATAATGGAAACGTAGATCAAACAACGAAAATAGGTAGATAAACTGCATGCGTTAATGATGCAAAACAAAGGTATCTCCATTTATAATTCTGGAAGATGACTGCATTATCCTGCACGCTATTTTATCCAGGTTTAACTTCGTAACGTCATCAACCATGTTTTTGCAACGATACGAAATTCATTAACATAAGAGCTTTTACCTTATACAAGGGAGCAGAACATAACGTACTGAACGGTAGAAGAAACGGAATTGATTTAAGTATGTTCATTTTGCATTTGCGCATAGAAGAACAAAATTGATTCGCAAAAATAGCCCTTATACACCAACACTACGTACAGGGACATTCGCAATTATGTACACTAAAGAGAAAATATCGAAAAATACCAAAATTTAATTATTGAAAGAAAAAAGATACCAACTTTATGTAAATGTATTTATTAATAATAACACAAATTAAGGTAACGATAGCCAGGAATTGGCACGTTACATAATTTCTAGATAAACTCACGACAACAATGCTGTCGCCTATCGAAAAACTAAACACAAGTTGTTAACGTGCAAATAATTAAAATAATTTTAACAAAATGTACAATTCAAGGTTAAATTAATTCAATTTTAGGGAAAATACAAAAGTTTAAAAAATTGATTCTCTTCAAAGAATTACAGTGTTCTATGTTGATTATAATTGCGATAAATACATATATCAAGATACTTGAAATATGGCTTACGTATCCCATATAAAGTTATTATCATTCGTTGCTGTTTTAGTGTCTTTCCAAAAATAGGTTTGATGATATTTGGTTATTATTCATTTTGATAATAGTACGCATCTATGTATAATATACAAGGGTGATAGGAAAAGTTTAAGTAATTCCATTTCACAAAATTGTCTACTGATGCAAACCTTAAGTAGCGTTGTTAATAACTTTAAATTTAAAGTGAATATTATGAATTTTTTGTTTGACATTGAGTTATTAACTTACCGTAGGCACTTAATCTTGTTTTTTACGATCATTCAGGATTTTTAACATTTCGTCCAGGAAATTTTACCAAAAAATTTCGATCGCAATGACGCTTTATGACTTACATGATCAATTTTGAGATTTATTTGAGAGTCAGTGTGAATTTTGGAACAATATTTCAGATAGTTTATGTCTTACTAAAATACACGGTTTTCTTTGGCGAGTTTAATCGGCAACTCGCGTATTTTAATAAGCCTACGCGCACTTAGTGTGGTTTGAGCATATAATAATTTTACGCAACGCTTAGATTTATCTTTGTAATTTTCAGAAGCGCTTGTGAAGACAAAATGTGGCTACAAGCCATTCACTTAATTATTACCTTATAAAATATCTTAATCGTCTCGGTCAATTAGAACGCTGCAAAATGTCAAGTACATTTCCATACAGGCTATTACCAGCCCAAAGCTAGTAAAGCAATCAAACTGAGTGCACGCGTTCCACACAGACGGTAAAATGTTAAAATTTCCTATCTTAGAATAATGAAAAGGTTACAATTTAAGTCAAACCATTTACGTTCACTGTATCACTTCAATGTATACACACGGATAACTGCCAAAGATAACACATTTAAATACAATCTGCAGGTACCAGTCATCTTTGTAACTGCTCGCTATTCCTTTTACCAGCTCCATAGAACGTTTAGTTTGGAGAAGTTAATCACCGGAGCTAGTTTTTTTGCTTCTACATTGTTACCTTGTTACGAACAATGTTGCTATCGGAAACAAAATTTGAAAGTCATCGGTTACTTTCATTAAAAATTTTAATTCTCTAAACTAAAATACCCCGTATTTTACCTTTAATCTACTTCAAGATTAATATTTTATATTCACTAACATATGCTTCCTTAACTAGACAGATACTCAAAGACCTCGTCAAAAATAGTCGGGCGTGTCTGAATCCTTATTTTAATAACCGCGTTTGTTAATTTCTGGAATAACTTTACTTAAATATCCTGATTCTCGACACACCCTCACCTTCGGCTCACACGAAACTCCAGCGCACGTTAACATCAAGCCCGATTGTTCAATTCCCCGTCAACAGGCCCTCTACCGAAACGATTTAGGAAGTTCAGCAACAATTAAAAACAGAAGAGTTATGATCAATCACAACCGCTACAATTAAAAAAACATCCGCGCTGTCCGAACCGAAACGTACCACAACGCTCTGAAGAAAAACTTTGATATATATATATATATATATATATATATATATATATTACTTTATACATGTTAATACTCTATTCTAGCATGTCCTGCACTGGACCTAACCTTATCTACTTGAAGGATAATTTCGTACTACCCTTCTGTGATCACCTATTGCGCGCTAAATATCATGTCGCCAACTTGACTGTTTAAACACGACTACACTGTCAAATAATCACTTTAACTTTACATAGACAAATAATATGTTCGTCTACCCTGTAATTATATCTCTTATCAATATCGCAATTAAAGCGTTACTACTCCAAAATCAACATTAACCTCGGAAACGTTATTTTGACGAACATGCATTTTAAGAAATCAGACATTTTGAGACATTTTCTGTAATTATTACAATTGTGAAGTTACAAGACCGCAGTGCGCTGGGTTTATATCTCAAAATGTATACTCAAAAATCTATACTAACTAAATACTTTAGTTTCGTTTTATTACGGATGTAAAGGTCTCTTAATAACCACATATGTTCTGGTCTTGGCAGGAGGTGAGTAAATCATTTTCTTTTAACAGTTATCACACATTTTACGTGATTTTTCCACTAAATACACTTTCTACAATTAGCACTCGTCTCGTACCTTAAATATTTGATTATCTTGGGGTTTGGTGTTGTCCTTCGTGTCGTCAGGATACTGCTGTAACGGATACTTCAACTGTACATGGTTAGCGTTTCTTACTACATACTGAATACTAAGCAATGGTCTCCGACAGCCTGCCCGCAGATAAATCAAGTAGTTACTCCACAATCGGCTCGTTCTTTCACTAAAAGAACACAAGTTTAGGCTAAGACACTCGGGTACTTCAATATACAAACAACGTACTGGTGAGTGTTTATTTTCATTAATTCATGGCGGAGCCCTGGATATATAGACACTCGCTTCAGTTAAAGTTCTAAGTACTTTAAACGTGGCTCGTTTCAAGACGAATTACAGTCGTAAGCATAGCACTGTTTTCCTAATCGTGAGGGCAACTACATTTAGTTTGGACTTTGAATGGTGTTACATGTAAGGAGGTTGTAATCATAACTGTTTAGTTAAAATTTAGTAGTAATTAACCAATTCATACTTACTCAGGTGCTCGCTTTTACAGTTGCTAATCTAGCTTTAAAGTTATACTAATTTTAATGTGAATTCACTATTAATATTCAAAATTATACAGAGTGCTCCACGCTATATTCTAACATTTGTGCTTCTGTTGACTGAAATGTTTTATAGAGGGTGATCCATGTCACAGTTTCACAGTTACTTATCGAGTGAAACGTTCGATTTTTGTTCTATATTTCGCACTTGCTATGTATAAATATTTAAGCTTTAATTGTACATTCTAACAAACGCTATCATAATAAGGAGGCTATTAACTATTAATGAGTGTAAGTATTGTGGCATTCAGCCACAATGGTTATACTTACTGTTTAAAGTTTCACTGTGCAATTATGAAGGTGCTGGTTTATACTTTTAAATCTAGACTACCTTTTTTTATGTAGCTTGAAAACCTATGCTTTACGTTTCAGTCATTTCTGTTAATCACTTTTAAATTTTTTTTTCTCTTTCTGAAATATTTTGGTTATTTATATCTGATTTATGTTATGTTTCGGTTGAATTAAACCTGATACGCTCTTCCTAAAACCACGGTTTTATTATTTATTTTACTTTTATTATGTGTTGTATATTTAATTTCTAGAGTCAACGCTGGATGTCGAACAGTGCATTGTACGGTAATTTGATTTATTTTTTTAGAGGTAGCACTAGAGAGAAAGGTGAGTGTGGTAATGTTACAACGATTAGCTAAATCATTGTGTAATGATAAGAGTTCTTGGTTTGTTTACTAAAAAGTAACTATCCAGATTTACGATACCGGTTTGTTTTAATATTATTACCCTTTATAGCTGATATAATTATATATCTATACTAGTGGGACTTTATAGAGATTAGTCAACAATATTATGTATATATTCAAAGGTTTAGGTTATTCATTTTTTTAAATTAAACCGATTTGTCTTAAACTACCACTAGTTGTTTCTTTATTACTACGGATTGGGATTTAATTCCTAACCAGACCTGTTCTCTTCCTGGACTGCGTCCGCCATAATTTTTTTTAACTATAACGTACCTCTTGTGTCGTAGCCCGTTTCTTGGTCTAAGGGCGATATAAATATAAATCAAGTGGTGCCATTTTATCGTTTTATTTGTTTCTATGCCCGCCATAAGCCCACGCATCCAACTGCCTAACCGTCCGACTGAGCTTCTGGCCTTATTCTCTATTAGTTGTTACGGTACGTCATTTACTTTTGGAACGACCATACCTTTGTTCACGTAACACAATAACCAACGATAAAACTTATAAACATGTAAACAATAAAATTACTACAAAACTTATGAGCGAATATTTGACAAACACGCCAATGTGTGACATATTATTTGATAGAAAGTGTTAGGTAAGTATCCATGGTTTTTCAAAGCCCATATGTATTATTTTAATACTATTTTTATTTTAACCCAGAATGCCTAGTTTTAATATTTTGAAACTGTATTATCGACGTTATTTTTGACTTTATGAGAAAAATCATTATGAACTTTCCCTCTAACAGGAAAACTAAACATATACAGGGGTTTGTTACATTCTAAATACGCATTAGAGTATCAAGCCTGTAAAGGCAATTGTGCGCACGGCATAGTTGAGTGGTGTAGGCGGGGTTCTTACTTAATGCTGCAAAAGGACACTCGTCATCACTCCAAAAACCTCAAAATCGGGAGAAATATTAAAAAGGCGCCACGTGTTGAATACATTTATAGCGGGAAAATGTCATGAACTAGATCTTAATAATGGCCTAACAGGAAACCATAATGTTCACTCAAAATAAACTACTCTCGTCCCCGAAAATTCTACTCTAAAAATATTTACGCAAAGTTCACCCAAACCTCAATGAAATCCTAAGCTTTATATAAAAGCCGCAAAATTGCGATAATAAAACTAAAACTTATTAAATATTTTGATAAATTCAGCACCAAAATCATTGGTTTAAATACCCAAAAATAACTGATCAAAACGGCAATTCATTCAGTTTCAGACGAAAAATATGTGACAAGAATTCGATCGTTATTTGTTAATTCCGAATATTTCCCAGATACGTGAAAATAACAAAATAAAACGTTACTATCGAAAGGTTTCCAAAAATTAATGCGTTATCAAATTCAATTGCATGAATTTATACTACATTTCAGATGTACCGTACTACAGAATAATTTATGATTACGGAATTAACGGCAAATCACGACCACGTGACACCCCCCTTACTAGATGTTAACTTCCAGGAAACAACCGAACTAAAATTTTAAAGTAAGAACAATACTAACCCTAAGAACAATAACAAAACTAAACTAAGAACAAAACAAACCTTAAAAACCACTCCACAGTTGCGTTCGGTAATCAGCCATAATCAGTAATAGGGTCGGAATCAACTCCCATAACTAACAGTAAGTCAAAACGATTCTAACAGGATTACGGAAGCTCGACATGGTGCAACCAACGCAACGGTACGATACAGTCACAATCGAGACTTGCAACAAACATTCTGATCCAAAAGGATCGGAACACGTACTGAGCAACAAGGCACACGATAACGACAATACAGCCATAAAATCCACCGTGTGCCAAAACGACGCAACAAATTTTGTAAACGCGTTTGGCTGGTGCACTATTAGAGTTAAATACTATCTACCGACACATACACCCGAAGCAATTGCTAAAATCCACTTTTATGAACAGTTTTACTCTGTGAAGGGATTATTAACAAAGCACGTCTTAAACAAACCACTCCTTCACATTTGTGAGTTTGTGAGTCTTCCCAATCGTTGTATTTTAGCTTGTGGCACAGATTTGACTACGAATTCAGTTAAATTTTGCTGTACACCCTCTTTATTAATGATTATGTTGCGTAACAGACACACATTCATTTGCCTTTCTCGAGCGAGATAATCTTTTGTTGCTCATTTCCTCGTTAAAATTAACATTGTTCCCTGAGTAATGTTAGTTAAAGCTAGGCACTAGTGTGTATGCTTTATCTGTAAACAAAAATATACGGCGCTTTGACATTGGTACCTGGTTAAAATGTTGGATTCGGAGTACAAGTTTAGTTTTGCTTGAAATGTACTCGTAATGTTACTTTCCATAACCACCCACATTAATAACTACCAAACGGTAATGACCTGTTACCCCTTGCAAGACCGTTGAGTTTGTTGAGTAGTTGTAGAACACTGATTGTGAATATCTTTGCGTGCGAAAGGGAGAAACGATCATTTGTATATCCAAAAGTTCATCGTTTTTTGGTACGTTGAGGATTCAGGATGTTTAATAACCATCTTGCATACAGTACTTTTACTGAGACTGAAAGTTTTGAATGATCACTCATTTGACAAATACCGACAGTCTTATAAAGAAAGCAGAGGATACCCTGATCCCGTTTGCAGGCCAACTCCATCGGGTTTGTTTCTTTCAAATGTGACCTTGATTAAAGTTTACTAATGCAAACTCAAACTAAGTAAAAATCTGAATCGACTCCTAAGAGACACTGAAATTGTAAATATAAGTGAAGCCCTGTTTTAAAGATTGTGAATCCTAGTGGAACTCGTAGCTTTGAACCCAAAAGACATTTTTTCTGAAATGTTTGTTTTCATTGTTATGTAAACGGTTTAAGGGCAAATTATCCAAAGGCTCAGCAGTCTCCACTACAAATATATTTCTTTTTCAGATCATGTGCAGAAGAAAAAGTGCAAGTATCTCAGGGGTCACTATATTTGGGAACTCATAAAGGTAATACGCCCAAGTTTGGAGTCGCAGATACAGACTAGCAACTGTTCCGTCATTACAGATTTAGAGGCAACTTCACAAGAGAGCAACGAAGCAGGAGTACCAATCGAGGGTACAATGAGGCAGATCATCTGGAAAGTAATGCCATCGAGAGTGTCGCAGAGGGGAGAAGTAATCACACAACAACTGAACCTATTGGCTTAACTGCAGTTGAACAAGTGGGAACGCAACGATTGTGTCGCAGAGGGGACAAGTGATCACGAAACATAACTGAGGCTAAACAAGTGAAAACGCAAAATGTACTGAAATCTAACGAACATACGGTTAAGCGAATCAAACTTAAAATACCCGAAAACTTATCTTCAATATTAGAGATTGAAAAGAAAAAACTTGCTGTTTTGTTACACAAAAGGAGCTGAAAAAAAATTAAGAGTGAGGATGAATATTTATTGATTTTCAGAACATTATTACCATATGTGAAAAGGATTCTATCAAAATCAATATTAACGTTTTGTAGTAGGATTCAAGCTGTCGTTTAGCAGTTTGTATATCCTATAATTACTTCAGTGTTAGTCACCAGCACTTGTAGACGAAGCACGTCTATTACAACACTAAACTGGGCCGAAAGAGAAAATTTTCAGCGAAAAAACAAGTAAACATAAAAATCAGTCAAGAAATGAAGTATCCAATAAGTATAAAGTTTATTCAATAAATCCTATAAAAAATAGAATCCAATTGTTAAATAGTTACTATGTAAATTTATCAAAAAGCAAATTTGGATCTTAAGTAACCTCCAAAATAATATTCATGAACATTTCACATAAATTTGATTAATAAAAGTAAAATAATTTAAACAATTGATCAAAAGTTCCGTACTGTAGTGACTAATACGTCAATATAAAGGCGGTAAACAAAGGGACATAGGATGTGGTGCCGAATTCAGGGCAATTGTGAATAAAGTTCATTTGCAAATTGTAGTGTATTTAGATTGACAAAAATTGAGGTGTGTTTATAATTACACCATTACTGTTGACCATGAACACAATAATATACCAAAATTAAAATGTATTGGTATCAAAAGACCAAAGCAGTCACTGTTTATTGATAGTACCAGGAAATTCAGAAACGATTTGGCGACAGTGTTTTATCATCTTGGGCATCGGCAGAATGGCAGTTATCATGTCGAAAGTTACTATAAACTTAAGTTGCAAACTTGTCATAGCGTCGGTATCCCTGAACTGTAATTCCCCTTCTTCATCAATTTCTTCAATGGAACATACGTATTTGTAATGAAATGTGTTGCGCTTACCACCGACAAATTCAACCAATAGGAAGCAGCCGACAGCTAACTGGTTCCATTCAGGTTTTTCATACTCAACTTTTGGTATAGATTCTGCGGCAATAGAGTCTAAAATGTTTTCGTCGTTATCAGATAAATCCTGACATAGTTCCGTTTCAGGTTTTTCTGAAGGAACCTCTACAGAAGCCTGTATTTTGCGTTTTTTAGAGGGTCCTTCCTTTTTTCATCTTTTTGACGTTTCTCCGTTTCCTCCTGTTTAAATTTTTCCAAAACTTTCGCAGTTGTTAGAATCTCTCCATATTTAATTGGCTTTAGGCGAGGCACTGTCTGCCGTTTTGTTTTCCATGGATCTACTGGAGCAAAATGGATTTTATTATTAATTGTACATGCTTCAAATATTTCGATTATTGTGTTTTCAGTGGGGTTTTGAGTTTTTCTTTTGATATTGATGACGTACTATTCAAATTTGAAGATGTAGAACAATTGGAGCCAGATGAGGGTACAGTAGTAAAAGCGTCATTTTGAGAAGGCACAGTAAGAGGCGACAATGATGCAGTGTCCTGTAAATTCAATAAGTTGCTCAGTTGTAATTGATGAGTTTTGGGGCGTTTCATTGTATTTTGAAGTTTGGTTTTATATCTCTCTAAAGCGATAGAATTAAAATCAGATTCCGGGAATTTTGTATAATCTACTGGAAATGTTCCGCTTGAAATAAATCCAGTAATGATATTCCGCGACTTCATAAATTTTCGTCTGTGGTTTATCTTCTAATTTGTTGACTTATTAATGCTCTTGATAAAAGTCCTATATGATTTCAGGATCTCTGGCATCTCTTCTGACCTGCAATAGCTCTGGCTTTTTTAAAGACAGGCTTGGATGCCTCTTCATGAATCCATAGTACCAATCGTCCCCAGGAATTCCTTCTTTAAACGGGGTTTTCAGGTTATTACAATTAACGTACTCAGCGACAATTTTCTTAATTTCTTCTCTCTCACAAGTATAGTCCATTCTCGCTTAGGCTTAATTCAGTTAAGTTAATTAATTAAGTTAATTTTCAGCTTCTTGACTCAAAGCTGTAGATCGGCCTGCCCCCATTTTTTCAACAGAATTCAAACGTCCCTTTAGTCGGTTGAAAACTACTGCCTTTGGCATACCATAGATTTGTTCTACTTCATTATAGGCGTGGTTTTTGTTTTATATGTATTGGACAGCTCGTAGTAAGTCATTTTGTGTATAATTAGGTCCAGTAGTTTTCCTTTTGTATTTTCGAGGCATGTCTGGTGTAAAAAAGCTTTTTTTGAACCTTCCCTGTATTTATTTATTTATTAGAAGTTATTAAAACTCCATACGCTATGGTTGTAATTTAATGTATAGGAGATTTAATAGACATAACCTCAAAAAATATGTTCACATTAACCCTTAACATTTTTTTACATTTACCCCGCATGCAAAATTGATTGAGGTAAATGTAAACATGCACCACGTGGTGGTCATGTTTGAAACTTCTACGTTTTTATTAATGATTATAATGTACAGGATGGCCAACTAAGAATGCGAGGTACTGTATCTGGGAAACTATCCATCGTAGAGGCTTGCGCAAAAAAAAGTTATTACTAAAACGACCAATACAAAAACCTGAAAAATATTTTCAAGTTTCTGAAATGGCCGCTAGGGGGCGTAACTGCAATCTTGAATCTAAAAAAGTGATGTTTCTGTGAATTCTGCTATATTAACCTAATAAAAACATAACTGATCTTTAAAGTCGAGGATAATCTGAACTTTTTTTGTTTGGCACTTTTTGACGTATGTCTAAAAATAAAGTGGTGGCGGGTATTCAAAGGTTTCCTTAAATAACCCCCTGTATCTTCGAAACGCTAAGCCGATTTTAACAAACTTGGGCGCGTTGAAATGAGCTATTCTTGGACTACAAATGTTATAATATTTGAAGTTTTGTTAGTTTCACATGTCGCTAGAGGGCTTTGTTCGACATTCCGACAGAAACGGTTAATTTTCGCAAAAAAATTAAATGCATTGGTATGACTTTTTTCATGAACAAGTAGCTAAATGATGCTTAAACAAGCTCGCGAAAACCGAATCTCGATATCTTGTGCCTAACCTAAAATATCGACCAAAGGAAGCTTTATACGAAAATTCCTTAAATTTTTATTTTTTTTTTACTATATTTTTCTGGAATTGTTTCTATTATGTAAGTTGTGGCCCTAAAAAGGACCGATTTAAAGAAGGAAGGTTTTTAATGCCCCCGTAAATGCTCGAAATGCTGACCATCACGCTCTATGCATTGCTGAAGCCTCTCATGACTAGACAAAACTGCAGCTTCAATTTCGGCTCTCGGTATGTTACGTATTGCGTTATGAATCCGGTTTTTCATATCTTCTCTAGTAGTAGGTTGAGTCCGAAACACGATGTCCTTTAAGCGCCCCCATAAATAAAAATCGAGACAAGTTTAGTCTGGCGATCGCGTAGGCCATGGAAACAGACTTTCTCTTCCAATCCATCGCTGTTGAAATACTGCATTAATATGCTCTCGCACATTAATAGCAAAATGTGCTGGGCAACCATCCAACTGCAAAAACAATTTTTGCCTTGTTTCCAGACATCTTCCAACAACAACGGTAATTGATTGACCAAAAACTCAAGAAATACATTGCCATTTAGGGGTTGCTCGAAAAAATATGGCCCAGTAATTCTGCCTCCTAGTATGACACACCATGCATTTAAACTCCAACGTCCTTGGCGCTGAACTTCACGCAACCAATGGGGATTTTCTGCAGACCAATAATGCATATTGTGCAGATTGACTCTCTCGTCACTAATGAAGGTGGCTTCATCGGTCAAAAGAATTTAAAATAAAAATTCTCTATTTTCGCATTCAATGGCAATAGTCTAACCTTCGATCAAAATCTTCCTCTTTCAAGGCCTGATGCAAAACGACATGATATGGGCGCAAGTAATTAAAAAAAGGTTAAACGAATACCTATATGTTTTGATGGCCATTAGAACTTACCTATGGTCCTTCAAAATATTTTGAACCATTGTCGTGATATGCCCAACTCAGTGGATAATGTTCTTGTGCTAACATGAGGATTTCCTTCAATATAGCCCAGTACACGATTAATATTTTCTTGTGTTCTTCCAATTCTTTGCCGTTGAAACGTAGGCCGAAAACTACCATTGGCTCGTAAGCTCGCCAGTAATCGGGGAAAAACTCTTACATCGCAAGGACGCCGATTTAGATATCGAGCCGCGTAAACTCTTTTAGCTACTGCGGCATTCTGAAGACATTCAAAATAAACCGCAAGCATATCAACAGCTTCATTATTTGTAAAGCGCATTTTGAAAACACAAAAATTGCTCAAAGTAACGCGAAAGTATTGACTACTATTGACAATTTGAGGATTATGTATGTTTTGTTTAGGTATCTGTTTCCATTACCTGCTTCTGGTAATTGTATTTTTCGTATATATCCATAGTGAATATGCATGTAAACAAACAAAAAATAGGCCTTTCGTATAACTTTTAGCGTTATTTACTTGTCCGTAGTAATTTCTAAAAGGGTGATTTTATTCTGGTGAATAAATTTACAAACATTTAAAATCGCAATTTCTAGGTAACCTATTCAGAGCCGAAATTGAAGCTGCAGTTTTGTCTACCCATAAGAGGCCTCAGCAATGCACAGAGTGATGGTAAGCATTTCGAGCATTTACGGGGGCATTAAAAACCTTCCTCCTTTAAATCGGTCCTTTTTAGGGCCACAACTTACGTAATAGAAACAATTCCATAAAAATATAGTTAAAAAAAAAAAAAAAAATTTAAGGGATTTTCGTATAAAGTTTTCTTTGGTCGATATTTTAGGTTAGGAACAAGATATCAAGATACGGTTTTAGCGAGCTTGTTTAGGCATCATTTAGAAGTCATACCAATGCATTTAATTTTTTTGCGAAAATTAACCGTTTCTGTCGGAATGTCGAACAAAGCCCTCTAGCGACGACATGTGTAACTAACAAAACTTCAAATATTATGACATTTGTAGCCCAAGAATAGCCCATTTCAACGCGCTCAAGTTTGTTAAAATCTGCTTAGCCGTTTCGAAGATACAGGTGGTTATTTAAGGAAACCTTTAAATACCCCCTACCACTTTATTTTTAGACATACGTCAAAAAGTGCCAAACAAAAAAAGTTCAGATTATCCTCGACTTCAAAGATCAGTAATTTTTTTATTAGGTTAATATAGCAGAATTCACAGAAACATCACTTTTTTAGATTCAAGATTGCAGTTACGTCCCCTAGCGGCCATTTCAGAAACTTGAAAATATTTTCTAGGTTTTTGTATTAGCCGTTTTAGTAATAACTTTTTTTGCGCAAGCCTCTACGATGGATAGTTTCCGAGATACAGTACCTCGCATTCTTAGTTGGCCACCCTGTACAAGGTCTTATTATTCCCAAGAAATAGTAGTGATAATAATAAGTTACCTTAAAGAGATGATCTCACAAATCTTTCTCTCACGTTCGCAGAAGTAAACACTATTATTTTATGGCGGTTTCAGTTAAATCATACAATCAAACGTCTTTGTTACAAAATGGCGTCGACTTACTTACTGCCGTTTGTTGAGAGAAACGCGAGCTGACCAGTGTTGCCAAACGTAACTTAAAATGTTTCATGCTTATGAAAATCAAGTGTTTACAATTACCCCGGATTTACAATTACCCCACCTGACCCTAACCAACACCAATTAATTTTGTAAGTTTTAATTCAGTTAATTGTATCTATCTAACCAATCCTATATCTCACCTGAAATTCCTATAATCGATGTTCAACCATAGGCCCACAATGACTTCTGAAACTCATAAGAAGAACTGTTGCCGATTTTTCAATCCCGTACGGGTTTTCTACAGATTTTTAATGTAAGAACTAGGCATCATATTTATATTGGTGGTGTTTGTATACCATTTGTACTTCATGCATAGTATTCACCAAACTTCTTTCTGTTTTGATTTACGGGATAAATATCCCATTTTTTCTGTTCATTTTAAAAAATCAATTTTCTAAGAGAAACCAATGGTCTGATAAAGATGACGACATATTGCTTCACAGCACTGACACAAACTACAAATCCAGGTACTTGCAGCCTGCTTTTATTCTGTTTACTTCTGATCAACCATGATAATCGTCGCCGAATACCATTAAGCAGGTAACCTGCTTTCTTTCTGTTCGTACCCTAAGACCTTTGACAAAGAAGAAGAGGGGACACGTAACACGCATTCAGACCTGTGTAAAAAATTGAGACCAAATATTAATCGGTCGCCATTGGTTTGGTGCCAGACAAACTTTAGCGTTCGTGCATTTTAATATGACAGACAGAGAGAATGTATTTCTTTCTTTCAACATTTTGGTTCCGAATAGTCACAAATTGGTATCCGGTATTACGCGTCCCCTCTTTTTCATGGTCAAAGCCTAAGACACAAATCTCACATTTGAACTATACAGTATAAACTATTGGTGTTAGAGAGCCGCATGCGGCATTTACTTAATCTGGAAATTTAAATTTTATTAACTTATCAGTCACTTGAACTTAATTAATAACCTACATCAAAAAGTCAATATTTCGTTTGTAGTACAAGCAAACCTGTTTTTACTTTATTGAAAGTTCTAATTGAGCACGCTTATTTTTTTAAATAATAGTTCGAGTCTTGGTACTGTTAAACGTGATTAGGTTTTGCAATCTTAATGCTTCACTGTTACGAGTATTATCAGGTAATTGTATTACTAATTAATGGTAATGCTCCCGTAATCTCTTGTTTAATATTCAGGTATAGGCGAATGTTTCCGTTCTATTTCTAGTAAAGTAATGCATTCTTTTTTGTGTAGTTTTTATTATTGGTACGTGTGCTTGAGGTAAATATGTATTATGCATACGTTTGTTATCTAAGCTATTATGTAATGATACATTTCCTAAGTATAATTCAGCAATGTGTTACTATAATTTTATTTTGTTGAACTAGAGATATTATTAAAATAATGTATGTAGCAGTCACGTGTACTAAATAAACCAATCACTTTAGCATAACACCGATAATATCCGTAATGTAGTTATCAGATCTGTTTGTATTTATATTGCTATGCACTTCAAGGTTTACGTAGAAAAATTATTTCGTAAATTATTAGTGTCCTTGTGACTATAGAACGGATCATGTATTTTTCTATTTATTTGTATTTTCTATCTCCCGAGAAATAGCAGGCAATGTGAATTGACATACGAAAATCGTTAATTGTTGTTATTAGTGATCATCTCAGCAGACGGACTCGCAAGAAAAATTATGTGTATGAATTCATTATTAGTATTTTTTTATTTATGATGGTTTATTTTGAAATTCTTTTTCAATTCATTAAAAAATTTTAGTCAACCGACTCGAAAAACTTTCACACCGGTAGAAAGGAGGCTATCTTGGATTTTAACGTCACAAAAGCCCCAGAGCTGTGAGGCACTTCGCGCGGCCACTTTTTTTTCTCGCGCACGTGGGGGGCGCATTTTTTGTTAATCATTTTTAACCCCGGGAAATTCTCGATCCTAATCTGATAGCTTATATCTTGTCTTGAAAAATTTGTATTCTCATAAGCTAACTTGTAAGACAGGTATAAGAACTTGTGTTAGAGTCTGCGCCCCTTGTCTTGGCCCCCTTTGAGTTAAAATTGATTTTTTGCGCCATCTAGTTGTGTATAGACTAATAAACATTTTTCTGTAATAGAAGTTGATCATGCACGTCTCTCTTTTTACGGAACTCTTAATTAAAACAATTAAAGTACTAAGAACGCTTTTATTTATCAGAGTAGAATGGTTGAAAAACAAGCATTATACAGTAACTGGATTATCTCATCATTTATAACTAAACATGTAATGACAAACTTATCTACAAAATCAAGCATTCCTAATTATTTATTCTAAAATCCAAAAACATTATCGTGTAAAGTCCGTATACATCCGAGTGGTAATGCTGTAGCGTCGTTTTGTTGTAGCCGAACCATCTAGAATTCATCTCAAGGAAACGTAAATGATAACCTAGCGGGGGTCGTCCAAAGGAATCAAAATATTCCCCATCATCATTCTCGTCAATGTAGATAGCAGTCCAATGCTGACCTGGTTTGTTTGCTGGATCCATGTTTACAATAATTGCACAAGGTCTAGGTGCGTGTCGCAGCAGCTGATTAGAAACACATACAAGTCAAAACACATTCTTGTGGCTGGGGATCGATTTCAAACATTTCAACACGTGTACCGCATACATCTTTGGAGTTGGTATGCGCCCACTCTTGCAGTAGTAATGCGTTTTCCAGAGCACACATAGACTCCTCGATATTATGGTGTAAAGAGCTATACGCCTCCTTTTTTAATTTTTTAATCGACGGACAACCAATCTCGTCCAAGTTTAGTATTGGTTTGTTAAGGAATCTTAAAAACTGTTGTTTTTTATTACCCTTAACGTAAATTTTGTTAAACGGCAGCAGAGTTGTTATCAGCTCCTCTTGGAAATCGTTGTATGGCACATATCCTCTAAATACCTTATCTGTCTTGACATGGGCTTTTATATAAAATAATCTCAAGGCGACTTTATCAGCCTCAGCAGCAACGAGCCATGATCTGTAATCACGCCAATTTCTTTCGGTATAAATTCGTTATCAACACCTCTAAACCCTTGTACGTCCAAGTATGCGTCTATCTTCTTTCACTTGCTGCTGGATACTGAAGTTTATGATCTAGAGCGGTCCCTTTTAATTGGCGAAATCCACGAGAACATTCCGATGTTATCGAATTCGGCGTACACAAAACAGTTAACGGTTTCTACGAGAGATTCTTCTAAGCCGACTTCTAAGCGAAGGTAATCGTTTCTAACTAAATTTCAGTGCGTGCTAGCGTTTGCAGACAAGTCAGGGGTTAGGTCGAAGGCCATTAAACAGTAGGCTTTGGGGTAATCACTGTCCTGATTCAAAAAATGAATACTCGTATCGGAGAATAACGTGTGATATGACCTTACGTATAAACCATTAGCTGTAAAGTCTGGTTGTAAGGCCTTCGAAGGGATTTGTTGGCCGTCAATATATAACGACATGTAATTAATATTTCTGTGATGAGAATTGAACGGATTTGAGGGGTAATCAAAACCAACGATGCATCGTTTAGGTAACTGTTCTAGGAAGATATTATCCTAAGATTTTCGCTTTATGCCTGTAGGTATAGTTAACACTTTTACGTCGGTTCTTGTAACAGGATATTTTGCGGTAGTTGTTTCTAAAACTTTAGCGTGCGCAATTAGAATGGAGGGGTTGATTCGCATACGTCTCACCAGTAAACTAGCGTCAATAAATCGCGTCTTGTAAGTTGAACCTTGCGCTGCCATTAGACTAAAGGTATCTCTTGATCGTACAAATTTGGCCTTTAATTCAACACCGCTTATGAGAAACTTTTCCTAATTAAACAAGCCTGAGTGCACGTGACCAATCTTCTCGACTTGTTTGCTTGTCTGCAAGTACTTGACGTTTCGAGAAACCGTTATTTGCATGACCCAGTGTATTCATCTGCCCTGCTGTATCATTGTGCCATAAGGTACAACCTAGGTGTGAACTCTTGGCCTCCTTTCCATAATTTAACAGCGTCTCGATATATGAGCGGTAGGAGTATGTGTTGTTTGGTTGTGACACCATCTTCTGATTTAAGTAAACCTCCACTTGTGAGAAAAGCGAGTGCATCCAATTGTTTACCGGTGCCACATCAGCGTCAGTAAGTGCTGTATCATCCTGTTTCTGAACTTTAGCTGAGATGTACAACATGGTCTGACTTAAGTCTGTGTAATCGTTTCCATTTCCGGGGACTACAAATTGGGACATCATCACTAAGCGCTGATTAGGGCTTGTAAAATATCCATTGATCACTCTCGATACTTGTCTGCGTCGACGGTAAAGCGAACAGAAAAGCCATTACCTTGAAAATATATCGTCGTAAGTAGGTTTCTTCTTCTTAGCGGCAACAGCTCTCGGTAGAGACTGGTGATTATCAGTCAGACGTGATGTTTTATAGCCCGAACCCTCCATCATTTTATAGATTTTTTCATCGGATTTACGTTTAAGATTTCTTCCTGCCTCGTGAAATCTTTCTTAAAACGATTCCTTAACAGGTCGGTTCTCTATGACGTCACCAAGAATATTTACACCTGTTCTGAGAGCTTCTTTTCCAAGGGCCTTTGCACCAGACTTAAATAACGGTATTATTCTTCTAAATATACCACCTTGCCAGCTTCCTATTCCGTGACCACGTTGATATGGTGCGCCTCTGTAGATGTAGCTTCAGACACGACGTCCCAAACTCGAATAGCATATCTGCACCCGTATCTGTTTGTATATTAATCTCGATGTTTTCACATTCCCGTCTCATCACAGACATGTAGTGTGCAGGCGAAAAACCACATCTTTATGACCTCCGTAAGCGTAGTTTTCAGAAGTAATATTTATTATACGCATAAGCGGGGATAAAACATCGCCCACAATTTGCGGTTCAACGATGTCGCAATAAACAAACATCTGCGTTGGTAATCCTATCCATATACTAGCGGGTTGCGGGGTATTGGTTCCATAGCTATGTTTTGATACGGCCGATAACCCAGCTGTAAGGCTAAACGTTGTGAGAATCCGAATAGCGAGAGGGAGGTTTTTAATTTCGTAGTAACGCGCTTAGTTAGATTATGGTATTCGATTGTTAGCAATTTACTTATTAGCTCGTGATTATTTAGCTCGTTGGCAATTTCTTCAATGTTAGCGTAATTCCCCGAGGCAAAACGTAACACATACCATCCGTCCTCAATATAAATAGCTTTCTCGTTGTCGTGTTGGAAATGTGATGCAGCCTTTTTAATATCGTCTCTAACACATCCTCTTCTCCTGGGGGTGGATCAGTTCTATAATAAATTAAATTGTCTGTCGCACTTACAGCGGTAAAAGAACAAGGGTACTGAATTTCCGAAATGCCTACAACCCATGAGCCTGTTAATCTTATTCGTTTTGTCAGTTGTATAATAAAACTTGACGTCATATTGTCGGGAAAATACGTCATGGAACTATTACTCAATAAGGTAAGATAAAACTCCATTTTATATCAGCTGCGAAGCTAATACCCAGTTATTAAATTTGTCACTGTATCCAGGCCACTTGACCAGGTATTGTTTATCGTCCGCGACCCTTCTCAGCTAAAATTTTATCGACTTTGAATAGAGCGTCTTTATCGACAACAGGATCGTTATTAAGATCACTTATGCGATAAACTGGAGGTCTTCTTTTTATCGCTGCACTAATTGTAAAAACTTCCTCGCTCCAGTTCGTTTCATATCCCTTCTCAAAGGTGTACGTTGTTCTGGCGATTCTAACATTTTCACCGGCTTTATATTTAGGATGACGTGATGTATCTAAGCCTTCCGCGTACAGGTTATTCCACACTTCCAAAATATTTTCATCGTTTACAGACGCTGGGGCATCTTTATACTCGAATGAGGGCTATTGTTGTAAGCAGTCACAAGTTTTTGGAGCACATCAATATACATCTTTGTTTTCAATGTTTTATTAAATCTTTCAACTACAGATGCTTTTACATCAGGGTTATTTGTTATATAGAAATTGATATTTTGTTTCTTAAAAAAGTTTTGTACATTGACTGCCACAAACTCCTTGTCTTTATCCGTCTGTAGATTTGCCGGTGTATTACCATTTTCCTTAAAAATATCGGTGAATGCTTCAATTACAGATGGTGCTGTCTTCGTTTTAAGAACTCTCGCCCAGGCCCTCTAGCTAAACACATCAATAACCGTTAGTATTTAGTTGTATCCACTATTGTGTTTACTTAAAGTTCGCATATCACAAAGATCCGCCTGCCATAGCTCGTAAATGTTGCTCACGATATATTTATTTCGCGGAAACTTTTTTCTGACAGGTTTATGAACCGTATAAGCCTCCCGAGGCTGCAGCAATTATTTCACTTCACCATATCTACCCTTTATAGCATTAACTAAAGGTGTCACACCCGCAAACCCGACAGGATGCTCTGGATCATAGTATACAGCTTCCATGTTACGTTCTTTACGTATTTCAATCTAGCGAAAATCTTCTTCTTCACATTCATTATCGGCATCGTAATTTTTACCGGTAGTTGTGAGGCTCGGTTCAATGTTAGGTGATACAGTAGCATCAAATCTTCGGGTATTTCGATAAACTCTTGTGGTATATTTATTTCTTTGATATACGTCACAAACTGTCGCCAGCCGTGTGGGTTTGTAGTTTTTCGCTGTCTTAACGTTTCGTGAACCAGATCGATAATGTTAGAATGAGGTATGATCTCACCTTTTATTGTGACAGTACCCATTTTATCCCAAAATACAACACCGCCCACATTCAGTGTACGCACGAAAGCCTCACCTTTCTTCCTGTAGTGTTGATACTATCTCATCGACTGCCAGACCTTTGCGTCTCGGTGAATCCCTGATATCACCATCATCACCGCTGATTGTTATACTAGCGGGTTGACGTAACCGATTGGAAAAATGTAGATTTCTTTGAAGAACCTGATTGTACTGCTGCCATTTGTCATGGTCGGTCATTATGGTTTTTAATACTTTATTCATGTCGTTACCCAGCTGCGTTAATATGTTGTTGACGTCTGGCGCTTGCAGGCGCTGTATAAAATCCATAGGTAGAATAATCATCTTCTTCAGATTGTGGTCCATAGCTACTGAAACAAATTACCTAGAATTCCTAACAGGAGTAGTAGAAATGCGTCGCCCTTCTGTACGAGAAACTGTTTCTTCTTTTTTATAGATTCATCTTTCTGCGCCAACCGCCTTAAAGTGTGCTTATGTTAAGAGAGTTGCTGCTTCTGATTAGCTGACAGAGGTACACGATCTTTTAAAATGTTATGTGCACACTCGCAAATGTATTCCACCTGGTTACTATTCAAACATTTCAATAAAGCGTCACATTGACTTTTACTTAATCTGCCTAACGTGCATAGGATATCGGTGTTTTCGATTAAACCGTCAACCATCGTATATGATGTAATCTTTATGACTGTGAGGCTTAAACCCTTTTTTCGCTATATATACTTGGCAAATACCTTGAGATCCGAATATGTTTGTTCTATAGCGTAGCACATCCGGTGTATCCTGTTTTAAATCGAACAATAAATATCCGTGCGGATTAGAAGTTGCATCTTGGTACGCTGCCTCTAAAAATTTCGGGTTGTCAGGTGAAATCTGTCTTGCTAAATGCTGTATCTGTGCCCTGTCACGTGGATTCTTAAATAAGATCATGTAATGAGCGTTGAGAGAGATATCTTGCTGTCCACGTCCTTGATGAAATATGTTTTGCGTTAAGAAAAACGTGCGTATGTGTGTGTGTGTGGGTGTGGGTGTGTGTGTGGGTGTGTGTGTGTGTGTGTGCGTGCATGCGTGTGCGTGCGTTCGTGCGGGTATGTGTGTAGGTGTGCGTGTGGGTGTCGGTGTGCGGGTGCGAGTGCGGGGGTGGGTATGTGGGTTGGTTGGGTGGTGTGTGTGTGTGTGTGGTTGTGTGTGTGGTGTGTGTGTGGGTGCGTGCGTGTGTGCGTGTGCGGGTGCGTGTGTACGCGTGTGCGTGTGTGCGTGTGGTGTGTGCGCGTGCGCGTGAGCGTGTGCGAGTTGAAGTATGAGTGTGTGTGTATGTGTGCGCGTGTGCGTGTGCGGGTGCGTGTGTGTGCGCGTGTGCGTGCGCGTGAGCGAGTGCGTGTACGTGTGTGCGTGCGAGTGCGCGTGTGTGAGTGTGAGTGTGTGTGTGAGTGAGTGTGCGTGCGTGTGTGCGCGCGCCGCGCGTTTGCGCGTGTGTGCGTGCACGTATGTGAGTGTGTATGTGTTTGTGTGCGCGTGTTGCCGTGTTCGCGTGCGCGCATGCGCGTGTGTGCGTGTGTGAGTAATTGAACATACAAATAAATGAGGTATAATTTCGAATGTATAGGTGATGACCGCTTAGATAGAGAATCTGCCTGTATAAAAAACTCTAGGGTGGAAAATTATTATTATTTCACCGAATATGTAGACCTTAATGTTTTTTGCAGCAGCAAATTTTTAAAATATTAGTGAGCACGTTAATTATAACGCGATGTCGACGACTGACTGCCAATTTTCCAATTAAGATAAATGAAGTTGTATAACTGTTTAATAATAAACAGATATTAAGAAGCCCGCAAACAGATCCCCGTCTTACAAGACTAGGACCTCTTATTAGAATACAACCCCCAATGCATAAATAAATTACATCACAATCTGTAGATGGGATTTTTTTTTTTTATGATTGTGGACCTGAACAGGCTAAATAAGGCCTATCGTGCTAAAGCACTCAGGAACACTTAGGAGGATGGATAGAGGGATAATGAATTGTCAATAGATGCCTATGAACAGCTCCCTTAAATTTTCTCATATCATAAGTGAGAGGAAAAGCAGGAACTAGGGAGATCGTTCCAGAGTTTAGAAGCCGTGGATTGCGCCCGTTTGGTACGACAAGTGGAGATTTGTACTGCATACTGATGATGTGAATGAGCGAACCGAGTGTTTCTCGCAAACATAGCCGGAGATGGTATCAAAGAATGTAATTCACCAGCACAATAGCCGTTGTAATAACGATAATACAAAGAAAGAACTGAAACCATGCTTTGATTCTCAAGGGACTGTATGTGAGAAGTTAAGGACGGGCCATTTATAAGCCTAATCGCTCTCTTTTGAATACGATCAACGATATCGAGAGCGTATTGGGGAGCACTAACCCAAAGGTGAGAATTATATTCCAGATGAGGCCGAATTTGGGTCTTATACTGCTTAGATCTGTACAAAAAGCCTATTTTACGAGCAGCTTTTTTGGTAGCTGACAGAAGATGGTCAACCTATGAGAGATTTGAAGATACAGTCATACCCAACAGAGTAATAGAGTCTGAAAACTTGAGAACTGAGCCATTCATACTTACAACAGGAAATGATCGATCTTTTTTGGCGGATATAAGACACTGAGTTTTGTTAGCATTAAATTTAACTAGATTATTGCTTCCCCATTCGAGAATACGTTGAATGTCTTTGTTGATTGAATTTGCCATTTCAGCTTTAATTTCTTGATTTGACATAGAAGGTGGATTATCACTATGAGTAGACTGAGATGAACTACAGTGAAGTCAGCAAAGCAATGGATGGGGTTAGTTGTTGAAGAAATAAGGTCGTTTATGTACAGCAGAAAAAGTGTAGGCGCTATAACGGATCCTTGTGGTACGCCCGCGTTAATGCTAACTTCTTTTGATAAAGAGCCATCAACTACGACACGTATTCGTCTTTTATCAAGGAAACTAGAAACCCAGTTGATGAGCGTATCATTTAACCCAAACGAGGTGAGTTTGGCAAGTAAACACTTATGCCAAACTTGGTCAAATGCCTTTAAGATATCTAAAGCGACTGCAACTGTTTCACCGGACTGCTCTACTGTATTGTTCCAAACTTGGGTCACATATGAAAGAAGATCGCCTGTTGAACCACTTTGCCTAAACCCATATTGGTGGTCACTAAGGAGTTTGTTAGTTTCAAGGAACGTGAGCAGTTGCTGATTGATAGCTTTTTCCATGATTTTAGACAAAATGGAAGTGATGGCAATTGGTCTGTAATTTGAGGGATCGGTCTTATCACCTTTTTTGGGAATAGGTTGAACATTTGCTAACTTCCATGATGAAGGGAATTCCCAGAAGATATAGAGATCGTATAGAGCTTAGATAGGACTGGTACTAGTTCGGGGAACATTTCTTTAAGACAATAGCTGGGATACCGTCTGGGCCAGTCGCCTTATTGAGATCAAGCCTACTGATGATCGATTCCAAGAGCTTGTACCGATAATGAATTGGTTTCATAACGTATGAAGAAGAGTTGACTAGGGCACATCTTTTCCAGAATCATTGAGACACGAGTTTGATGCAAACAAATCCACAAAAACGTTGGCTTTGTCTACAGAATCAGCAACTACCGATCCGTCAATAGATGTCAGGGGGGGGGGGGGGAATGAAGATGTTCGAAAGTTTTTACTAATGGCTTTTGCTAAAGACCAAAATTTACGACTGCCTAAAGGAGATGTAGCTAGTTCATTGCATTTTCGTTGTTCGAACAACTTTTTAGTTTTAGTGATGACACTTTTGCAGATATTTCTAGCACCAACGTATTCTACATGACTGTCAACCGATTTATTAGATTTCCATTTAATGTAACATTTATTTTTTAAAGATATTGCATCAGAACAAGCCTTATTGAACCAGGGTTGGGAACGTGAATGACCTACACGGTACTGTTTTTTCGGAATGTACAACTCCATTCCCATGAGGATGACTTCAGATACTGAAACAGCGATATCCGAAGAAGAGGACGACTTAAAACAATATTCACGCCATGGAAAGGTTGCAAAGAAATCCCGTAAATCACTCCATCGAGCTGACTTAAAACACCACAAGGTTCTATCGGTTTTGCGAACAACAGTGGAATTAGGTACAGTAGAAATGATTTTTATTAGACAATGGTCGGAAAGACCTAAAGGCGAAAGAACGGAAGTTTTATAAACAAGAGGGTTTGATGTAAGAAAGAGATCTAGAATGGTTAGTGTTATCAGGGATTCTTGTGGGTTCAGAAATCATTTGTGTGAGATCACATGAAATAGCAAATGTTTCTGCACTATGACCAGCGGGATTTGTAGTAGATGAAAATTGAAGCCAACTAGAGTTATGAACATTGAAATCGCCTACAAATGAGATATCGCAAGATGGAAACTGAGACAGGAGATAGTCAACTTTCATACTAAGGTAATCGAAGAAGTCTTGAAAGCTGCTGTCATTAGGAGACCTATAAATGCAACAGTAGAATTTCACAAAATTAGGACCAGAGTGTTTAAACCAAATCACGTAAAAATTTTTATTTTCTAAGCAAGAAACCCTCTTGCAAGCAATTCTGTCCTTGATGTAGGCACATACGCCTCCTTTATATCGAAAGTTAGAGTGAAGATGGTATTGAGGAAATTGCAAGTCGGGTGACTCGGAGCTTTCAGAGGAGACTTGTGTTTCAGATAGAAACAATATATCAGGTTGTAATTGTTCAAGATGTTGGTGAATAGCATTAAGATTAGACCTGATACCGCGGATGTTGCAGTAGTGAATCAGAAAGTTGATACTTTCGATGACCGAGGTCGCTTGGGCCCTGCCCTCCTGGACATCCGAATGGGGCAGGATTTTACGTCCGGAATTTATAACCCTAGAAACCACAGCCATCTTATTTTTTAATTTGGGACTTTTAATCCAATAGGAAGGCAGTGAGGCCGAGAAGGAAGAATAAGGATGAGAATAGATTAAGGATGATGGAAAAGGTAACCGGCAGCCCTTACCGACCTCAGAAAATCGGAGACCCAATATTAAGGAGCCCATGGTAAGGGTGGTGGTACATCCTCGGCTGGCATGGAGTATACATGTCTACCAGCTCACCTTAAAAGGTATAATAATAATTATGCAATCTCCTTTGAAAAAAGCAACCCTGATTAATAACAGATTGGTTAATTACTTGTACATATGCATACGTAATGTTGAAGTCGGCTTTTTCTTTCAAGGTAAAATAAGTATATTGCTGAAAATAAATTTATATATAGTCATGATCGTAATCTTACAGAATCGAAATTAAAGAAATGTGATAATCTTAATAACAATCATGGTAATTAAAATTTAAAAACATGCTAATAAAAATAATATGGGAAAATACACAATCAATTTTAACTGTATATTACGCAAGTAATTATTACCTTTCAATCCTTAGATGAGGTTTTTATATCATTGAAATATCTGATAAAACAGTCTCTAATAAATGTTAATAGTAAACATAGATTAAATAAACTGTCTTTTACATCTAATGATTATTCTGTCACCCTTATCAGAGTACAGATTTTTAAGACAAGATCATCTTATAAGCTATCAGATTAGAATCGAGAATTTCCTTGGGGTTAAATGATTATCAAAAAATGCGTTCCCCACGTCCGCGTGAAAAAAAATGGCCGCGCATGTGCCTCACAGCTCAGGGGCTTTTGTGACGTCAAAATCCAAGATGACGGCACAAGTGCCTCCTTTCTACTTACACCTTCGATAACTATTCAAATAAGAACCGTCGTTTCTTTTTGATTTTGTCGCTACAAATTGGCATTATACATTTATTGTTTTACCCTTCTAAGTAGTCGACTTAGATAAGTCGAAAACAGTTGACTTCGCCGTTCCTGTTGACAAAGCTGATTCTGTTCTCTTTGATGGCGGAGAACCTGTATGTGTCCATTGTTTGGACCTGTTCTTTGGTTTCGGGAGTATATTGGTGGACTTAGGTCTCATCGACTGTTATGAAACGGCACAAAAGGTTCTTCAAATGGACGCAAGAAACAGAAGCGACTTAGTTTTGTTTACCGGTGTGAGCAACCGCGGCACACAGCACGCCGAGTAGTTTTTCATTTCCAACGCTTCAGTTAAAATTCTGCGTACACTGCCGCTTGAGATACCCATTGTCTGCTATCTCGCTCGGTTTTAATCAACTGACATTCAATGCCATACTGTAAACTTTTTCAGTCGTATCCGGGGTAGTAGCAGAATTTGGAAGTCTACTACGAGATTCATCATTTATGCTCACACGACTACGCTTAAATCCTTAAATCCGGCAACCCAATTTTTAACCATTGAAAACGAAAGAGCGGATTGCAGCTAAATGAAAGTACTTTATCTGGGTTTTTCCATTATTTACAAAATTATACAAGACGTTCACTTTGGCGTCCTGGCGGAGAAGGCTAATTGACAGATCGCTCTGTACGGTTATATGTAACATATTAAAAGATGATAGTACAGAATGTTAAAGAAGATTCCTCCGAATTCGCGCCATCTCTATGTTAGCCACGTAGTCACGGAACACTCCTCGTATTTCTAAAAATAATAGTACATCTTATGAGACCTCTCATACTTATTATAGTGTTTAGAATAACTTTTTTTTGATTTGTTGGTTTGCGTGGTTACGTATTTGCTAGTTCGTTTTGGGTGTTAACTTCCGTATATTTTGTTATTTAAGAATTTTGCATCAATTATAAACTTTGGATTTTGAATAAATGTTTTTAACAAAACATTTGAACATTTTATCACAGAATATACGTTACTTGTATATCTAATTTGAAAATCTAATTTGTATTTTAAATGTTAGTGCATATGTATTGGGTGAGCAAATAAGCTAGGTAACCGGCTGTATCTTAGGACCTGTTAATCAGACAACAATGGGAATTTTTTTTATTATGAATGTGGCTATGGGGTAACGCTGGAAATTATTTTGAAGTTTCGTATTGCACCGTTAGGGGCCGCAATTAAAAATGAAATAATAAAATTCTAAATTTCTCCCAAACTTCGTATATAAAGATACATAGTTAGAAAGCCTAGACCATTCTACATAATTTTAGTTTAAGGTTCATTGGCGTACTGACCATTATAAGAGTGGGGTAACCTATTCAGAGTGTAATCATTAAAATTGCTGTAAATTCTAAACCACTTACCTACTCAGTTTTACTAATACAAAGCTTGTTTGGAAGACGAATACAGGTATTTTAAATTGCCGTTCCCATTGTTACACAATAGTTCCTAATAAACGTACTACTTGCTCGTTTTAAAGTTATAGCGAAATGAAGATTTTTTTAACATTTTGATTGAATCGATTTTATATATCAGAAACCTATTTTCAGAATAGTAATCATCCCTTAATGTTATGGTCTACACAACATTCCGAACATCAGACAGATTTTTCAAATTTGATAATAATTGTGTATACACATACTTCCCTTTTTTGGATTTTCACTTTAATAACAAGTACAGTTATCTTCTCCAGTAATAATGACACATTTAAAAATTAACTTGTGTCAAACAAGTTTATATATGAAAACGCTACTGTAGTGTCCCAAGGTAGTACCCTATCTTTAAAAGTCTAGTGTGAACTTATTTGCAATAATGCAAATTTAAGAAAAAAAGATCGCTGAGGGACGTATCTTGACTTTATTGACAATATGCGACTATTATTCAAATTAATTGCTTGCGTTACATTGACTTTCCTGGCAATAATTAAAACATTAGAATTTATTCACAAGTCTGATATTTAATCACTAGCAAACCTCAGATCTGATAAAAATAATTGGCTAGTTACGCCGTGTTATGTGAATGAGATAGGATTGGGCGAGGTTAAGTGTTGTATCATGTGGGACAGGTAAACAATGAAACTACTCAAGATAGAATTAATGAGCTTTGCGCAATGATGATTCAACCCGTTAATGTGCTAAATTGGGAAAGAACCATCAAGAAAACCCAATTTATTAATAAATAAGTAATTACACAAATACATTAATAAATCAAATAAAAAACAACAAAAGGGTTCGATATATACCGAAACACCATTAAATCAGGTTAAAGTGCGTAAAAATTACCAAATTGAGTAACCGAAAAAAAAAGAAAAACAATACACATGAACACAAAAAAAACACAGTGTAGTCACACCCACAATTCTGTCATACATAAATCGGAATAAAAACGATGACACCAAGCATGTTGCCTTTATACAACCAATCATGTCAGTGTTTAAGTTAACACCAAAGTAAATAAGAAAATAATAAGGCAGGTTGAAGTACATATAAAGTATAACTAACAGTAAAATTTATCAGGTAACAATAAGGTAATTGCAAATGCAGTTTAGCTGCACTTAAAAAAGGCCAAAACAATAGGCAAGGGATTTAGGCATACACAACTGTGTAGTGAATAATAAAAGCACAAAAAAATACATACGTACAAGTACAATAAATCACATATATAAAGAAAAGTCAGCTCGTAGACAAACAATTCTAAATAAGCTGGGTGAATCATTAAAACAAAGCCTTGTAAGGGTCACGTACAAATAAATCATAACAAAGTGACCGGTAATCTACCCGCTACAAATGACAGCATCCCTTCCTCAGCTTACAAGTTCATCTATACATCTCTCTGCATTAAAAAAATTAGAACGGGTTAGTTTAACAGTAACTATGGAATGTGAAGTGATTTTAAGGTCATTTGGACCCGTGCCTGTAAACCCCGGTATCGTTTATAACAATTTAAGTGGGGTCTATCGTACCACGTTTGTCCACGCCTTGCTCTCTACACGGGCGAAAACATTGGTAAACAGTCAACAATGCCAACTCATACAAGCAATGAGGAAGGGGACACTGTACTGTCTGTCCTTTTATTTTAACCGATTTTAGTTTAATGCGCGTGTTTGCGTAATTAAATAGATACTTCTTGCAATGCAATGATTGATTTTTAATAGGTTGCATAAGCTTGTTGAATTGTTTGCTGCGAGCTTTAATTTACATTCAAATACCTACTTACGTTTAAATATAGTCCTTTATAATTATTTGATCACCAATACTTAACGAGTTAAGATACACTGTTTAAACCTAAGACGGTAACGACTATAGATATATTGTTTACACGCCCGCGTATTAAAACCCGAATATTTAGCAATACGTTTATTTACACGACCACTTTAAGTTTGTGAAAAACTTACATTAAAAACAACACAGAAAAGAACAAAAACGAAATTCGCGGTTTTAGTTTTGCTAAAATGTACACGATAAAATTTTTATGGACAGAACGGTTTACAGTGAGGGTTTGTAATCAACTCTAACTGCAACTAACTGTCCAAATCCACCCCCGTTTTAGAAGACAAGAATTATTACGTGCGAATGTTTTCATATATATTACTAAAAGAAGTATTAAATTTTAAAATATGCACTCATACGTAACAAAACCTACATATCGGTCTCGAATTTCAAAGTACCAAATAAAGATGTCTTTTGATTTGTGGTATGTTCCGATGTAATTCATTACTAGCTGCGACGTTTTTACCCCACAAACGTGTATATAGAAAGTTTCAACGATTCATCACGATCTTTCGGTAAATTCAGTTTCGACAGAACATCTGTTTTCTACCCGAACATATGTTTTTCTTTTTCCTTTCAACCCTTAGTCAAATATCAGTTACATAAAATAAAATATCCGAAAAAACATTATCAAATTACGACTTATTACCAACATATTAAAACCTATTAATTATCTTTTCTTTCGCGGTAACAATCTAACGTACTAAGGCTAATAATAAAAATGCCATAATCAAAAAACAAATTTAGTCACATTATAATGTCTGTGCAAAGTCTAAAAATGGTAAAAGCATTGACAACTAAACGCTTAACGTACCAATTACAGATATAGTCGAGTCATAACAAATCCAATAAAGAATTCAGATTTTTTTCTTATTAAGACCTACCGTTTTTCCTTTTTTAGTTACAAAATGCCAAAAACTATGTAATCGGAGATTTTCTTTTTGCCAGTGAAGTTGTTTGGATGTTATATATCTCAATAGATTTTCTTTGTAAACGAACATAATAATGAGGTTGCCTTGATAAATTGAATGTCACGATTTAAATTAGTTAAGGCATGTTCAGCTACTGCAGACTTCTCTGGTTGGCTTATTCTCCAAAATATAGTATATTTTTTATGTTCAGGACATAGTATTTTAATCTATTAAATCTAAATGTTTATCGTTACTACAATAAAATAGTATTTAATAGTAAGCTTTCAAATACATACATAACTGATAATAGCAGGCTTGCATTTTCTTATTTTATTTATTTGTTTGACACTTTAAATAATTTTTAAATCTGTCATTACTACTCAATAGGTACTTGCTATTGAAACATAAATTTTATATAGTTTATCTTGAAAAGCCAAAAAAAGATACGTATTTGTAATTATGAGTTTTAATTGTGAAAGTTTACTTATTCCATATTTTGGGATACATGCTATTACTACGTTCAATATTTACATTATGTTTATATTCTGGTATTTTTGTATTAATTTAATATTGGATTATTAAGTAAGTGTAATAATGGTGAAAGTTTACATTTTCATATTTATAGTCACCTTTTTGTGGGTAAGAAATCCAATGCGTTTGCAGCGAATACATTGTTTCGGTAATATACACATATGAATAATAACAGTTTTCACACTAATAGATATTCCAGTTATTGTTAATCTCAACAACTAATTAAAAGTTTATCCTTGATAATTTCACGCCATGTAAATTTTACCTGATAAAGTATTTTAACACTTTTATGTTACTTTTACGATATGCAATTATAGCGATTGTACTCGTATAATTCATCGGAAAATGATTGTCATAAAATTTTTTATAGGCTATAATTAATTTTATTGGCATATAAATAATGCACAGCGATTTTTCGCTTAAGTTGATAATTCTAAACATTAATTATTTCGTTTTTGTTAAAGCAAAGTCAGTTTTCGTTCTGCAAAATTCAGTTTATAAACAAAAACATAGGTTGGTCAACATTTCTCTTGTAAGTTGCGTAAAATTAAGATGTTTTAGATATTAGAAAATCCAAGACAGCGGACTTTCTGTTCCTCAAACTATTTTTTTTCCGTCAAGTCTTTCGATGTGGAACTTCAAAAGATGCCTTATAGTAATGACTTTTGTACGGCAGAAATCTCGTTTCTAGGTCTCGTATTCTGTAGCAATCGACTCGACCCGGATCGGTACCGATCGGATCGACCCGGTTCGTCAATTCACCCGCACACTGCTTCGACGTTTGACCAGCACCAGTCCTTTCTTAACTTTCGTATAGGAGAAGTCAGTGACGTTACATGTCCAAACCGCACTACGCGTCGCGCAGGCATACCGAAGTAAGCGGGTTGCCAAGCCAGCTACAGTGGAAATGGGCGGGGTCGATATAACGAGTGTAATGATTGAAAGGTAGTTTCAAACACCATAAATCTACAACTCACAATGCCCAGATCAGGAAAAATTGTCTCGAGGCGCCACAACAATCTTAAATTTTTCTAAAATAAATAGTCTTAGGTGGGATGTTAAATTAATCCTATCTGACTGTGGAAGACAGAATTGCAGCCTACTCAGTAAAACCATTCACCACTCAAGTTCACTCACACTTGAAAAGAAATTTATCCAAAAGCTTAAGCTTTGAGTTCACGGGTTGTCGTAAACATATTGAACACACCCCCTATTCCAAGTCATAAAACGTTAATTTGAATACTTTTTAAGTATCCCCCGTATACCGATAAATTTTATATTTCTAACTGTTATAAAACTTTATTTTAAATGAACAATGCCCAATTTTGAAAAGAATCAAAATAAATAAGTCGGTGTAATAATTTTTATCTCAACAAAACATTCGCTTATAGCTGAAAAATTTAAAACAGAACGATCAGTGCTTTCATCATAAATAATATCTTTATATTTTATTAAAACTTTATCTTAAAAAACCGTATTCAGACATTCAATCAATAGGTTTATATTGTAATACTTCAAATCTGTAATTTATACTTAATAAAAATACCATGTATTTGATTGAGTGTAAAATAATTCAAAATAGTTAAAATAAAATTTTGTAATCGATCTGGCTCATAAAGGAATTTGAAATCGATCATTAAGCTCAAAAATATTCAAAGATTAATTTCAATTATCAATAGATGTAACCTGTTAGGTAAATTTACTGACACAAACAAACAACAAAAGTAAATAATGAATATATATTGACCAATTTGCAATTGTGAATATGTACAAACACTGCTTCGAAAAGCACCACAAAACCAATTCTTATAGATTAAAAATTTCCTCTAAATCTTCCATACTAAACACATCAAAATACATGAAATTCGATTATCATTTTTCTTTAATAAGAAATTATTAACCAAACAAGCGAAAATGGACCTAAAAGATCGTACTTGTATCTGTTAAACAAAATCTAAAACTAGTTCTTAGGTATAGTGATGTCCATATGGTCTGCATTCAGTAATCCTTCTAAAATTTGTAAACACATTTGCACAAAATACAGTAGACAGCCGTGTCCGCTAACGCAGACTATACATTGAAGGTTTGCCCTTCAACGTAAACGTTTAACACAATAAAAACTTTAATTCCAGTTGTATAATGTAATTATTATTTGCTTGTACAATTGATTTGATGTTATTATCGATTGTACACATGTCAATGATGATCACCAAAGTCTTAACTATTTTACTAATATTAATATTACTAATTTAAAAACTTTTAGTTCGGTTACTTAAAGGGTTACTTAAAGGCTTTCTTTTTATTATTAAACCACGCGCTTACTGAACACTTAGCTGAATATTTTGCTATTTTATTGTTAAATCTGGCATAGCACTTTTTACTTCTTGAAAGGAAATCACTATTATCTTCTTTCAATTCACACTTAAACTATTTATTTATGAATGTCTATATGGTTTATCCCCTTTTGGGTTATTGTAGCCGCTTATATATACGCTGCTGAACTAAACTTTTCACAAATAAAGAAAATACAACACTGACCATTCTAAGTCCCTTCTAAAATCACCGCGTGCACGATATTTACTATACAGCTTTTATCAAACATTCTCGCGCCAAAATAAAAATTTTCATATCAAAATCGTGTACTTAGTGCGTTTCTTTGCCGAGTGGAATTCTGAAACGGAACCACCGCTACCCAAAGCAAGAAGAACGTAGCCATATTGAATTTACTTTTAAATTCACTCAACACTCAAAAAATCATTAATTCCAACTACAGTCACTCTGTACATTATTCAGACCATAACTCAACTTTTTATGAAGATTTCACATATGGACGATCTCTATTTCCGCACATTTTAACAATTTAATTCTTGAACATGCATTAAATTTACCATTATTGCACAATATTACAAAATTTCTACTGCACATTAATACAATATCAACATATCATAAACTCACTCATTCATGCGTCTACAATCGTTTCTTTAATCCGATTGCTTTGTACACAGTAGCAAAAGATCAGTGGCCAAACTAGTAGTCTTGCCAGTGCCGTCTCAGTAGCAATTTTCCCAAACCATTATTTTTTAATTAAATGTAATGCTTTCAACATGAAAATATTTCTACAACATTCAAATATTCTTTTATATGACAACCAATGCTCCATTAAAAATCTGGTGGGGTATCATTTTCACAGATTTACATTCAAAATACGTTCCATACGTTATCAAAATACTGCATATACACTATGGGTCAAAATAACCTTACAATGTAGACAATAAGATAAGTTCATCATCGGAGTCTGAGGAAGATGTTATGGTAGCTCTGGACTGTGAATTAATTGAACAGCAAACTCCGAAAATTTGGACTTGTCAGTGTTTATTCACAGAAGTAAAAATAATATAAAAATCTCTATGACCTAAAAGCATTTCAAAGATTATGGTGAGAGAAACGGTTACTAAAATCATATTCATCCCTTTGGGTTGATTCACCATCTGCGGTATTTGCTCATTCTTCCTTTTTATTGGATTAGAGGGACCAGGCGAAGTTGATGGAACACTGGCGAGGTAGAAAGAGTATTTGAGGTGGACGGAATAGACTCCGCTGATATTGGTGAACTATTCGAGGTATTTTTGGATGGTGACTAGGAATCTTGTATGTACAGTAAATTATGGATTCATTTTCTATCAGAGTTTCAATAGATTGTATATCACTTTCTAAATTAGATGTTTGTGGCCTTTCTTTGTAGAAAGGAATCATAAAACTTAACACTTGTCTTGCAAACATGTCCAGGTCTTTTTACAATCAGAAACTAAAATGAAAAACATCATCAGTATCTATACATATGAAAGAAGAAGCAAATTTGACCGAACGCTCGTATAAAAATAAAATTAATTTTTCACAATTTATCTCGCTCTGTACTACGTATGTAATAATATCACATTTAGCTACAGGCGGGGGGAAACAATAATTCGAGAAATTATTTACGAAACCTTGTCACCCTGTGGGTAAATTTTAAGGGATCACCCTGTAGATAGTTGGTTTTGTTAAAATTTTTGTAAATTTCGAGTTAAAAGAGTGTAAATTGTTGCGAGCTTTTAGTTGATTACCTTTTTTTTTTTTGGGTTTGTAGACACTTATAAATCGAATTTTTAATTGTATAATTACGTTTTACCTGCTGGTGATACGGGGGTTATTTTCGTTATATTTAGTTTTAGGTTGTTACTTGAAAGGGAGATGTTATGTTGTGCTTTTTGAATAAAAATTCACGTATTACTGTTAAAGTAGAGTCTGCGATAATAATTCCAGTTAGTTAAAATTAAATTGATATACTTTTGCTATTAATCTTATATAAAGCTTTATATTGTATTTCGGATTAGAATTTATCGTACATATTTAGTTAAAAGGGATTCATTTGTTAGTACTAATTTACACTAGGATTGAAATTATATAAATTTGCTCGATGTTTAAAATATATTTAAAAACGTAGTTTGTGTTTGAGATAAAATTCCAAGTTGGTTTTCATATTAAGTTTCTGGTGCCAAGAATCTGTTGTCGCACAGTTTTCCGAATTATTCCTAATTAAAAATTATCGGTACAGTGGAAGGCAATATTTAGAGTTACAATAAGTACTAAGGAAAAATATCTTAACGATAACATTTTGTCTCGATTGCTGTGAAATCTGACATTGCTTTTACATTCTGAGGTACGCTTTAGGATTACAGTTCGTAATCGTAATTTCTCTCGACCATTTATGGAAGGGACCTATCGTTTGTACCGCGTTTTATAATTTTGAATGTAATGAGAGTATGATTGGTTGTTCTTAAAATCAAACATGGCGTAACGGAGGAATGTTTGAATGTATGTCCTCGGTCTTGGAATGATGCCGTAAGGGCCAAGGCTCGTTTGCGCTTCGTCTTATACACGAAGGTATGTGTGTAGAGGTAGTGAAATATTTACGCCTACCTGCAAGTTAAGTGAAGCTATGGTGGAAATTTGAATTCATTACCCTTAATTGGAGGATTATTTTGTGTCGTCTCGCCTCCTGGAGTATTTATCGTATCGGTGTCATATAGCGACTTATTCACGTCCGTGGAATTTGGGTTCAGTGTCGAATGGTGCTGGCCCTAACTCCTTCGGAGTTTTTCGCACCTGGTATGCGGATCACAAGTAAACAGTTCAAGTGTTAGTTGACGGCTTCGCGTAAATGGCAAGCGCATAACAAACAATTATGGCTGTAAATAAAGAAAGCTTTTAGTTTAAGTGTAACCATGATATTCGTCAAGAATTTTGTAAATATCGTTTATAAGAAGACGCCGATTAAATAAATATACCGAATTTTAATAATAAGTGTGAATCAGTAAAATTAATCAAGTAACGCTTTGTAAATAGTTGTGCATTTACGTTAAATCAAATGAAGAATAAGTTTTGTCGTTGGTGTAATTTCACATGGAAAGCGTACCTTAGTAGCCAACTGTCGAATTATTCAGTACCTGGTGGACCTGTTATCCGACCGATTATCCTAGTTCAAAGGAGGAAGTACATCTGTTTCTTGTTGGTGTTATGTAAGGTACTTAACGTTTTTTTTAATTTTTGGTGACAATAATAAAGTGTGTGTGTGTTTTTTTGTGTGTATGTGGGAGGACGCAAACGCTTGCTTGTGTAATCTATCGTATATAGGCCTTCAGGCAATTTTGGAAACGGGCGTATTCATCCTCACAATTTATTGTTTATATCCTGATTTTTTTTGTTGTGCAAATTCTGTGTATCGAAAGTTTATATAACCGATATTTTGTATTATTTCTGTTGTGTCTAATTAAAGGTATTTGTTTATAATACATTGTAACTCCTTAAAAGGCCTTGCAAGCGCGGGTTGCATTCCATTAGTTTTATTCTAGATTTTTTGATTCACATTTAAGATTGTTAGTAATTGACTTGCCAAACAGCAGATTGTATGTTTTTGTGTATACGAGGGTATCACGAAAAGTTGCGAGATATCTTTGATTTATTTTTATAGGAATCGACTTATCGATTGGAGACATTCTAGTACCTGATTTGCCGAGCAGGTAAGCGAATATAATTGTTTGTTATGGCAGCTAGGTAACTTATTTTGGAATTTAAGTACTCCATCCTGATATCGACGTTTGATACATTTTAGAATTTCATAGATTTTTGATCGCGTTTGTTTAGTTTGTGGCGACGTATATTTTTCGTTTTAATTGAATAATTAAATTGTCGTATTTCCAGTTATTCTTGGATTAGTTGAGCTTAATTTCTGACGTAGAATTATCGAAATATTTAGTGAGCTTTCGGTTTTATTTCGCATTTTGCCGCTTTTATATTTAAAGCTTAAAATTTTATTGAAGTTTAGGCGAGCCTGGCGTTAATATTTTTGGAGTAGACTTTGTAGTAGTAGTAGATTTTTGAGTGAACGTTTTGGTTTCCTGTTAGACCAATGCAATATCAGTTCAGGACATTTTCCCGTTATAAATGTATTTTAACAGGTGGCATCTTTTTGACTTTTATCTACCGATTTTGACCATTTTTGGAGTTGCTACGAGTGCCATTTACGATCTAAGAACCCCGCCCACGCCACCGAGCTAAGCCGTGGCACAAATTGCCTTTAAGGGCTGGCTGCTTTAGTGCGTATTTAGCCTGTAACAATCTGTGCAAAGATATGGAATATATTGTCCCCTTCAGTAATGCCTACACCCTCACGAGAGCATTGGAGCAAAACTAAAGAAGGGTTTCGCACAAAATGGAGTTACCCTAATTGTATTGGAGCTTTAGATGTTTTTGAAAAGGCACCTAAATCAGGATCCCTTTTTTCAGTTATAAAAAAGAATTTAGTATTGCACTACTAGCCTTAGTTGATGCTGACTATAGATGTATTACCGCGGATGTTGGACCATATGGTCGTAGTAATGATGGAGATATATTTATTTCATCACAGCTTGGGAGAAATTGACACGCGAAAAAGTTAAATTTACCAGAAGACAAAGCCTTACCACAAACAACTATAATTGTACCTCATGTGATTGTAGCAGACGAGGCTTTTCCTTTACTTGCAGAGTACGAATAACGAGGCAAACAGAATTTATAACTATCGTTACAGTAGAGCGAGTAGATTAAGTGTAAACGCTTATGGCATTATGACCAAAAAATTTTTAATTTTTTTCAAAAAAATTAATATTTCTCCTGATCATCTTGGCACAATTACATTAGCTTGTACAGCTTTACACAATTTTTTAAGAAATTATTTCTGTGTATAGCAACCAGGAGAACTTGAAGCACATGGCATTACTGACGGACTTCTAAACATACCTAATATAGGTGAAAATTTTCAAACAGAAGCTGTAAATGTTCGAGACCAGTTTAAACAATATCTTTTATCTAATGAAGGAAGTGTATCATGTCAGGTTCAATCAATCTCTGGTGGAGGAAATGTTCTACTCTAACTTATTGAAAATGAGAATCGTAGTTTTGTAGAATGCAACTTAATTTTTTAATAAAACATTTTTAAATATTTGTAGTTCCTATTTAAAGTTTTTTATAAAGATTATTTGTAAAAGAAAAAATAAGCCCATCCTACATTTTTCGCCCGCCATGCATTTTCCTTCCTATTATTGTCGTGGTAATATTGATCTTCCGGATCATATAGAAATGTATATTTTCGTACACTTTCGTTAGACATGATGCAACACCACTGTAGTCAGGTAAAGATATAACTGCTGCTTAGCTAGAAAAAATTAAGACCTATCGGCAGAAGTTGCCTTCTTGAAAATGCTGTGCCGTAGTCGATTAGTCGTTGCCGTTCCGATCTGAACCAGTGCGCGGGCTTACACTTAAACATGAACAACGCAAAACTGTCGCAAACGCTGTACCGTTCCGATCCGACTCGAGTCTTCCTTAAATGAAGTAATTTGTGGCCCACGCATAGTATCAAGATGACAGTTTCAGATTATATTGCTATCTAATTAATAATGAAGGTAAAGAAATAATGTGATGGAGCTGCTGTCTAAGGTGGGTGTAAATTGAGACAAACCCTTCATTCTCGAACTCGAAAACCGTGCATAGTATCAAGTTGACATTTTCTGATTATATTACTACCTAATTAATAATGAAGATAAAAAATAATATGTGATGAACCTGCCGTCTAAGGGTGTGGAAATTGAGACAAACCCTTCATCCTCGATCTCGAAAACCGTACATAGTCTCAAGTTGAAATTTTCAGAATATATTACTATCTAATTAAAAATAAAGGTAAAAAAATAATGTATGATGGAGCTACGGTCTAAGGGGGTGAAAATTAAGACCAGCGCTTAATCCTTGATCTCGACGACTATGCATAGTATCATATCAAGTTGACATTTTCGGTGGTATTACTATCTAATTAATAATAAAGTTAAAAAAAAATGTGTTGGAGCTGCCGTGTAAGGGTGTGTAAATTAAGATCAACCCTTAATCCTCGATCTCGTAAACCTTGAGGCCAATCTTTATGAACCTTAATTCTTAATCTGGCTGTCTATTAATTTTATTCATTATAATTAATGTGTGTGTCAATACTGAAATTGTTAATTACTATAGAGTGAATAAATCTTGTTTTGCTTCAACCTGATGACGGCATACTCGTATTGAGCGGACGACTCTTCAATTTAACCTCTAACTGTAGAGTTATTGAAAAGTTGTGTCCAGTTATGTACATCATATTTTGCTTATTGGGATGCTTCTGCGTACTTCACTTAAACTTTAATGTAATAAAAATGTAAACGGAGTCTACATCATACCGAATGTTGCAATTCAACGATTAGGGAAACTGTTTTCTTAGTAATTACTCACTGTCAATGCATTATGGGCTGGAGCACCGGCTTGTAAAAAAAATATTTGGAAGATGTTTTTCAGGAATACTTAATTATATTTAAAGCTAAGAAAGAACTGCAGCTGATGGTTGCTAACCTAACTATGATTCCCATTAAAAACACGCAAGTTTATATTACTACTCAAAAACCGCATCCCTAGAAAAATTCCAAGCACGCCATTGAACTCGTCACTTCGCAATATACCGTTTACGAAATATGTCAGTATAATAGTATTAAGCGAGGTATAAGGCCTTAAAAATAGTGCAGAAATGTCGACGTTGACCATGGACCCTCTTTTTATGCACAGAACTAAATGTTTGAGGCGTCTCTAAAGTTTATATTTATCATAACTACTGCGTACCAATAAATAAACCAAATATAAATTAAAGGCGCCTAGTGTTTTATATAATGTACAAACACTATGCAATTTTATTTAAATAGATAGGTCTTACAAAACCATTTTTTGTAGTCCTTGTTTATGAAAATAAATAAAGATGTGGAATATAAATAAATATATAAACTGTGCTAGTCATACCTTTAGGTTAGCGACTGTCAAAATTTGCAATTGAGAATACAACGCAGTTGGTAGGTGGATAATAATCAATATATAACATAATCAACTAGATAATTATAATTACCGCTTTATTTAGGAAAAAATGGTGTAATTATATATATATTTCAATTCTTATATCTAGATAATTAATTCATTAATTAACCAATAATGTGTAACCAGGTGTTACTTTCTTACATTTCATACTAAGTGGGGTTTGCAAAATCCAGGTTAAATGGGCAGCCTTAATTTTTAACCGATTAGGCTGTAGCCCCATCACATACTATCTTTTCACCTTCATTGTTAATTACGTAGTAATATAATCTAAAAATCTCAAGTTGATACTACGCACGGTTTTCGAGATCGAGGATTAAGGGTTAGTCTGAATTTTCACCCCCTTAGACGGCAGCTCCATCACATTATTTTTCACATTTATCATTAATTAGGTAGTAATATGTTCTGAAAATTATAACTTGATACTATGCACTGTTTTCGAGATCAAAGATAGGGGATTGGTCCCAATTTTCACTTAGACGGCAGCTCCATCACATCATATTTTGTAATCTTTATTATTAATTGGATAAGTAGTAATATATTCTGAAAATTTCAACTTGATACTATGCACGGTTTTCGAGATCGAAGGTAAGGGATTGCTCTCAATTTTCACTCTCTTAGGCGGCAGCTCCATCACATATTATTGTTTTACCTTCATTATTAATTAGATACTAGTAATATAATCTGAAATTGCCATCTTGATATTATGCGGGGGCTACAAATTACTTCATTTATACGTTACTGTGACTTCCGTAATCACCGGAAAATCTGTCAGTTTTTCTTTCTTTGTTAGATCTTACCTAATACATGTTTTTATTATGGATTAAATGTACAATAAGGATTACAATAGATACAATATAATGCAATTCAATGCTATACAATACAGGGCAAAGCAATTCAATATAATAGTGTACTGGGTGTCCTATTTTCGATGTAATTGGGGGGTTTTAGGTATTTCCCAAATAGATAGAGTAAAATCATGGTCGGGACCCTTGGACCGATTTTTGAAACAAATGTAGTAATCTAAAGAACATTTCAATATCTCGACTCGTTTGGGAAATATAGGGTGTGTTTTCTTTAAAATCCCGTAACCTTTTTGTTTGTGAATATTTAAAATTTTGGTAAAAACATCTTTTTTTATGTGCAATGTAGTGGTGTACTCGATTTTTTTCTAACTTAATTTGTTTCCGAGTTACAGACCAAAGTTGCATTTTTTTAAATGGTAACCATAGTTGGCTATGACTCCATTAATTAGAGATTTCTTTTAGCTTTCTGAAAGTATATAGTTTCATATATTTATCTCGGTAAATAAGAAAATTATAAACGATTTTTTGAAAAACACCTCTTGATCAAATCACTTATGTATGGTATAGTTTCATATATTCAAAAGGAAGTATATTACTATGGACAGAACTTATTTTAAAACTAGATAAAAATGTCCTCATAGTATTTTATGCCATATTAAAACTTATTGATTTAGAAAAAATAACAACATTTTTATTTTATAACAGTTTTTCTTATTTTAGGTATTGTTCAAACTGATGTCCATTATGATGTAAACAAACTTCACATCGGGCGAAATACACTCAATTGCCTTAATGAATAGATGTATGCCTTAAATCTTTAAATGCTGCCCTGGTTGAATTGACCAATTATTCGTATGTTTCGTGGCGAGTATGATATATTTTATTTTTAAAATCCCCACAAAAGAAATCCAGTATTGAAAGATCTGGAGATCTTGCTGGCCACTGAATAGGTTCGTTATTGCCAATCCATTGATTGTTAAAGTTTCGGTTTAAGTAATCTCGGACAAAAACAGTATTATGACAAGGCGCACCATCTTGTTGAAAATAAACATTTACCCTCTGCGCTAATGGAATTTCATCTAGCAGTTGTGGAAGACAAATGTTTAATATTTCCATATACCTCTCGCCGTTAAGGTTGCCGTTAAAATGTGGTAAACAAATTTACCCCCAAAATAAAGCATGATACATTAAAACCAAATCTACCTTGATTTTGGCGTGCTAATGTTACAAAATTGTTATTTTTTGACCAATATCGATTGTTGTTGCGATTAAAAATTCCTGCACTTGTAATATTACTCTCATCAGACCAAATGATATTGCGCCCAAAATTCCTATTTTGTCTAATCTGTTCTAAATACTAATTACAAAAAATAATTCGCCGTTCTAAGTCACCATCATTAAGGTGCTGAATTACTCTTTTTTTGTACGGAGTATAATTATATTTTTTTAAGATTTTTTTGTACTCTTGATTTAGATACGCCAACTTCTGTTTCTATTTGTCGGCAGGAGGAGGTGCTTCAACTCTTGCTAAAACAGTTGTTTCGTGGTCTTGTTGGTTCACTTTTGCATAATTTTTGATCCTAGGCTCTCAAAAGATCCATAAGTTAATAGTTGTTCTTTTAATCTGGCGAATATATTCTTGTTGGGATGTCTTCGTTCAGGGAATCTTCAATAAAGTAGCTTTATTATTTTGCGTTTTTATAAATACTAGCATTATTAAGGTATTAAACGCACAACCTACCTATTAAAATATGCCTCTGCAGCTTGGTCTGCATTAAAATTACACTGATAGTATATGCCAATCATATTAACTTTTCAAAATTTTCATACTTCGTATTATTGACAGCCATCACAAAAAGTTATTAACTTAAATAATTAATTATTTAAGCAAAGTTTTGAAACAATAAATCTAATCACATTTACGTTTCCACCATTTATTTATATGAATCAACTGCGTGAAATGTCAAATAACTAGCAACGAATGCGTGCAGTAAACAAAGGTTCATAGATGACTTGATCAAGAGGTATTTTTCAAAAATCGTTTATAATTTTCTTATTTACCGAGATAAATATATGAAACTATATATTTTCAGAAAGCTAAAAGAAATCTCTAATTAATGGAGTCATAGCCAACTATGGTTACCATTAAAAAATGCAACTTTGGTCTGTAACTCTGAAACAAATTAAGTTAGAAAAATCGAGTACGCCACTAAATTGCACATAAAAAAGGCACAAAAGATGTTTTACCAAAATTTTAAATATTCACAAACAAAAAGTTACGGGATTTTAAAGAAAACGGCATAAAACGAAAAACACCCTATATTTCCCAAACGAGTTGAGATATTGAAATGTTCTTAGATTATTAAATTTTTTCAAAAATCGGTCCAAGGGTCCCGACCATGATTTTACTTTATCTATTTGAGAAATACCTAAAACCCCAATTACATCGAAAATAGGACACCCTGTACAATACAATGCAATGCTAAACAAGACAAGGCATGACGAGACAGAGGAGTCGCAAACGAGACGTAACGTCTCGTTTTGACGAGTTAATTAGGTATCGTGGATAGTAATACATCCACACTATAACAAACATCCATGGCCGATCTTCAAAACTTCCAAAAGTTGTAAAATGTGCTAATATGTCGATTTAGCGATAGTGAAAAAAGTACATAGATTGCATAACCTTCTGTACCTACATATGTATATTTAAGTTTGAAGGTAAAAATGTTTACAAAAGTTAATAATTTTATTGAAAGGTTTAATCAAATAAACTATGACATTGTTGCCGTATGTGTCCCTCATGTTGTAGGCAACTGTAACAAATTAAAACACTCTGTGACACGTTCTTCAGAGTATGAATTACCTGAAGATGTGGAACAAATGGCATATGAGGCTATTTCACACCTTGTGCCAAAAAAATCACGTGTGCAATATGCTGCAGCATTTAAAAAATGCGAAAAATGGTGCAACGAAAAAAAAACCTAAGGATTGTTACGGTCGAAAATGAAATTAACACGGAAGGTAACAGATAATTAAAGTAAACCGGACTAGCTCGGTGGGACAGAGGGACGTACACGTGTTTTTGAATTTAAAAAAATACTGGAGGTGGTTAGTCGTATTGTCGAGAGTCGCAAATGAAATAAAGTCAAGTAACGGGCGCCAGACTGTCATTAAAACAAGATCGATAAGAATACACCTCGGTACACGTAGATAAATCAGGCTTAAACAGTCTATAGGTTTTACTCACCTTTACGTCGGCTACCGTCAGGCGCACGTCAGAGATGCTTCGAAACTTTAGTTCTAAAACAAATCTCCAAAACAACCACACGCTTCAAATACTAAGGAAGCGTGCATGCAAATCATCTGTTGGGGTTTAATGACTTTACGTTACGTTACTCCCAACGCTTGTAAACAAAAGACACTCAAGCAAAAGATAATTAACGTTAAATACTTCGTTAGTTATTGCGAAGTCAAATTCAAATACTAATCATTTAAACTCAAAATAAAATAATTACAACATAAACACACAAACGTCATTCAAAATTCTCTGCTTTGTTACGTTAAACAAAAAAACTATTTAAAAGAACTAAACGAAACTAGTCAATTTTAGAAAATTGCCACTGGTCACTTTCAAAATGAATTAACAAAATTTTAAATCAAAATTAGCTTTTAATTAAATATTTTAGTTTGAATATTTAAATCACAATTTTCATTAGTATAGCACTGCTCGCGAGGAGATTACAAATAAGGCTATAAAATTCAATTAATTGTTCATCTATTAATTACATAAGAATCAAATAAAATAACACATAACAAGGATACATGTGTTAACCCTAATTTGGTCGGTTATATTAAATATCTTGGTCCAACTTGCAAATTCACCATTTGCCTTAATTTTAAATTTGGAAAATTAAAGTTAAAATTTCAGAACATTTACGTAAACAGATGAGCAGTCCAAATAAATTTTACAGTGCGAAAATGTTATACACATAAACCTGTAGTACATTCAGTTATAATTTTAAACAAAAAATCAAAAGGAAACGCAAATAAAAGTAGTTAAAATACGTAAAGGGAGCACCACTTCAATTGGAAAGAGACGACTACATTTATCTGTGTTATCGTCAAACAATTTCAATAAAATGGGAACACTTCTAAAACAACACCTTTAACATAAAAGTACAATGTTAATTTACCTTCTAGAAGTTTTCCTGAACTTCTCCCCCAAGTCCCAGCGGAACCATCTGTAGACGTTAGCGAGATTTTTAATAACTTTTACGGCAATCAAATGCAGCAATACACCAAGTAGCAAGTTCCTTACGTTGTATGCATAATTGATTAACTTTGACGTTGTGAAATATACATTCACACCAAAGCGTCACCCACGATATTATGACTAAAAATGTTTATTTACAAATTTATTTGCAGTGAGACTTGGTCTATCAAAGGCTGTTTACAGAAAGAAGTACGTAAATAAGGCCCGGTCACACAATACTCCACCATAAACAATATATACAATCCGCAAAAGCAATAAAAAAAACTCCTTAATTCAGGAAGCACTTGGAAAAACACTATCCTGACTTCAGGAACGATAAGTAGGTCTAGTAGACCACGATCAGTCACACAAAGTTCTCCGGCCTTGTAAACCACCAACAAAAACCGCACAAAAGCGAAACGGACCCGCAGTCCACCATACGTTCAGTAGAACCGGCAATACGTCGAGGGTAAAATCAGTGCTCTCCCACAACTATACTTGACCAGATCAAGATCAAGGCTGAAAACATGCATAAAATTCTTCAGTTACGCCATATTCAATTTTAAAAACAACCAGTCATGAAACACATTTATTCAAATTAAAAACGCGGTAGAAACGATATGCCCTTTCCGTAAATGATCGAAAGAAATTACGTCATATTTTTGCTTTCACATAGAAACTGCATGGCCAGTTTTTCAAGTAACCATCACTCATCTACTTTACGGTGCACATGCACTTAAAGTTTTACTGAGATTACATTGTAGTCTGATAAATATTGCCTTCTTCTATAATGATAATTTTTAATTAAAAATAAATCGGTAAGTTGTACTGCAAAAGAATCTTGGCACCGTTCCTCAAATGCATGTTAACAGAAACATAATACGAAAAACAACATTTAATTTTATCTCTCAATAATAAATTGCGTTTTTAATTTAAAGCTTACGAAAATTTATATGATATTTACGACCTTAATTTAAATTGATTGTAACAAAGCAATCCATTTTAACTAAATACGACAAATTCAAATCCGAAATATAATATAAAACTTGTCATAACGACAATAGCAAAAATATGTCAATTTAATTTCAACTTTATGAAGACACACAAAAACAACAAATTTCGTTAGCGTGAAAGTGATAATTGAGTAAATAGAAAAAAAAGACGAGAAAACAAATACATATATGTATACAGGGTGTTCAAACTCACTTTACAGGATAAAACCATTGAAAAAGTGTTATTGTCTTATTTTAACAAACTGAATAAAGATCATAAGCCATCTTCGCTATGGAGTTATTACTTCATGATAGGAATTGAATTATCAATAACAAAAAATGTTGATATCAAAAGATTTGCAAATTTATTGGCTATACTTAAAAGAATATCAGGAGGATTTAAGCCGAAAAATCAAAGATCTTAACCAAGGAACTAATATCGATATTGCAAAATGCACATAATGAAAACTACTTTCATTTCTTCTTATTCTTCTAAAATCCTACTAAAGGTATATTTTCTGCCTTTTCTTTATTTCGCCCAATAAATATTTATTTTTTAAGGGGTTACTGATTTTTGGCATCGCAGGTCATCCAGAAGTGCTGAATTAATAAATATGTTGCAAGAAAGTGTTATAGATGAAGAAGTTTGCTTCATAATACAAGTTAATGATCCCAAAACCAAAGTTAATAGGGAATTTTTTATTACCTGTGGAAATAATATTGCTATCGATATGGTAGATACTGTTAGAAAATATATTTAACTTAGACCTCCCAGTTGTCCACATAATCAATTTTTTATTGCATTTAGAAATAATAAGTGTATTAGCTCTGCCATTGGTATTAATAGTATTGGAGCAGTATCATCTAAAATTGCTGCTTTTTTGAAGTTACCAAATGTACGAGAATACACTGGGCATTGTTTCAGTCGTTAATCTTTTGGAAAATTCTGGGGCAGATCTCTTTATGGTTAGAAGACATGGTGGATGGAAATGTAGTTCAGTGGGAAAAATGGTATATTGAATCATCCGTCGAAAATAAAAAGAAAATAGCAATGAAAATATTGGGTGAAAATACAACTACAACAAGTAACATAAATATATCTAACATTAGTGGTATTAACGCCAGTACTTCCAGCACTAATAGTCTGGAATTAATATAATAAATTGTAAAGATTGTGTAAAATTATAATAAAGAAAATACATTTCTTTTTAAGTCGATATTATTTTTAAATATTAAAACAATTTCATTCAAAATAAATTTTTGAAGATAGCATAGATCAAATCTTGTACAGGTTGTCCCATTTTCGTATGTTTTATGGGGTATCTTGCTTATGTTTTAGGTTAGAACCTTGCGGTTTTCGCGACACCGTGCTATTTTTTAATGAAACCAAAGATGCACTAATCAAATTTGCCATAGCCATCTTAGTTTGTGTGCTACAGGGTGATTTTGGAAAATTGCATTTTCAGTCATCCTGTAACTCTGTTATTTCAGACATATTAAAAAGTAAAACTGATATTTGTAGATTTTTTACGTAGAATCCAGTTGGCGTACTCATATTTTCTTTAGAGGTCAAGTTTTGAGATATTGACATAACCTATTTTTATGGGACACCCAATATTTTTAAATCTTTTCCTCAAAGAGTTTTTCAAAAATATAGCATAGTCTATATTTATTTTTATAAATAACGTGACAAAATGATTTTTTCTATAATTTACATTGATAAAAAACAAAATCACAAATATTGTTCAAATTGCAGACCATTATGTCTCCAACAAGTTTCAAAAGTTTATAAATTCTTATTAATAGCATTTTCCAAAATAAATGTTTGTCTTCGTAATTCTGCAAAAGCATTTTCCGTTGCAATTTTAATGTTGCATGTTGGCATATTGCCTTGAATAAATTTTATTTTAAATACCCCAATAAAATCCAAAACCGAGAGATCGTGGTGGCCATCGAACAGGTCCATTTGTTCAATCCATCTCCTGGGAAAACATGCATTTAGCTTTTTATCAGCATTGTGGGTTAGATCCTGCTGGAAGAATATATCGTTCAGTTGAGCCAGTGGAATATCTTCCAAAATGTTCATAGTTTTTCTTATAGATTTGAAATACCCATTAGAGTTTAGGTTTTCTTTATAAATCTTGTAACTATTTCGGTTAAAAATAAAAGGAGATATTAAATCCGAACCTGCCTTGACGCTCTCTAGGAAAATCACGTGGGTGTTTTTTTGACTCCAAAACCGCGAGTTGTATTTATTAAGAATTGTCGAACTTGTGAAATGTGCCTCGTCTGACCAAATTTTTTTTTTTTCATATTTATAAACCAATTGCAGAACTCCAATCTACGTTCAGCATCACCAGGGCGCAGACGATGAACAAGTTTATACTTGTAGGGTTTGAATTTATGTTTTTTTTAAATCCTTTGCACTGTTGTTTTAGACACACCAGTCTCTTCATCTATTTTCCTGCACGAGGTTTCAGGAGTGGCTTGAACAACTGCTAAAACGTTGACCTCTGATTCCTGGTTCTCTTTGATGTGAACTCGGGGTCGAGGTTTGTCAAAACATCCATGTTGGCCAAGATTAAATTTTAATTTTTGAAATATTCTTCTGTCGGGTTGTCTTCTTTCGGGATATGACAAAATAGGTATATAAAATAAATACAAATTCTAAGGTAAACATTAACTGACCTGTTCAGATAGAGTTCTAAGGCCTGGTTTGCGTTTTCATTAGATAATATGAAGCAGGTATTCATATCATATTTCTCAAAGTTTTCAAATTTTTGGTTTCGAGCCATTTAAAATAATTAAACAACAACAAGAACAAGAACGATAACAATAAACAAAATCAACGAATAACAATAAATATCAGCACTAAATTTGGAAAATGTACCAGGAATAATTTGAGAAAGCAGAAACTTCAAAATCAAATACCTAAGTAATGGCAGAACGTTAATTATTTTGTTTGCTTACCATGTTACATATCCACTATTATCAATGTAAATATAGAAAAATCATTTTGTCACGTTATTTATAAAAATAAATATAGACTATGCTATATTTTTGAAAAGATCTTAGCAAGGGGAAAAAGATTTTGAAGAAATATATAGGGTGTCCCATAAAAAAAAGTAGGTTATGTCAATATCTCAAACACTGTGACCTCTAAAGAAAGTCTGAGTAGGCTACTGGATTCTACGTCAAAAATCTACAAATATCAGGTTGTACTTTTTTAATATGTCTGACAATAACAGAGTTACAGGGGATGAGTGAAAATGCAATTGTAGCACACAAACTAAGATGGCTATGGCAAATTTGATTAGTGTATCTTTGGTTTCATTAAAAAATAGCACGGTTTCGCCAAAACCGCAAGGTTCTAACCTAAAAAATAAGCGAGATACCCCGTAAAACATACGAAAATGGGACAACCTGTACATTATATGTGCCATATTGGTGTTTTATAGCACTTGTCTGGTGCGTGCTATGAAATACTTCATATGACACTTATAATATAAATAGCTATTATACATCTGTATAACAAAGCGTTTAAATAAGAAATTAGACATTAGTGTATTAATTAATCTCTACGCACTTCCAAAAACCTACACTAATTACTTCTTTCTATGATTTGTTCATTCATAATTTTGCCTTTAGCGTTAGTAATTTTATGCTTACATTCATATATGCGTTAACGACAGCTACACACGCTCTTACATTATAAAAATCTTTGAAATTACATCCAACATTAAATAATTCTTCAAGAGCTTCTACACGCTTTTTATGTTCGGTTCATGTCACTTTATAATAAAATTTTAATCTTGAAACAGTTGTAACTTTTCATTTTAAGGTTCATTTGCGTATATTCTTCTTATGACTAATGTAACATCACTTTTTACCTTCCAACCTACATATATATATATATATATATATATATATATATATATATATATATATATATATATATATATATAAGGTTATGCAATCGACTTTTTTTTCACTTTCGCTAGAGCTACTTATTAGCTCATTTTACAACTTTTGGTCAAGTTTTGCCAAGATCGGCCATCATGTTTGGATGCCTGTGCGTGTGGATGTATATTAGTATCCACGATAACTCCAGAACGAAAATACCTGCGTACTGAAAATTTTGTATTTAAGCTTGTTTTCATTTCGCTTGCAGCTGATTAGATTTTGGGAGAAATCCAGCGGCGCAGAGGGAGGGTTTATTAGGAGCAGTTTTTGGTTTTTATTAAATATTTCTAGAGATATAAAGATACCTAGATATAGACCTTAAACATCTCGATCAATTATATTCTAGACCATTTTTTGAGACGACGCGTAATTAAGCGGCAAAAAGATTCCTAAATTTTTCATTATCTGAATGATTAATTTTATTAAAAGAAGTGTAGACGTATTTTTTTAAAGAAAATTTAATTTCACATAAATTTTCTTCATAACGTTTTTTAATGTAAGGCGAAATAAATGTAAAAATTAAATAAATATGAAAGCTGTATTATCTATATTTTTATAGAATCGGGCGGCTTTGGAATTTTTTTTACATTACATGTGTTTATGTCTATGAATCTGTATCTGTCATGAAGTTCTAAACGTCATTCAGATATTAGATTATTGTTTTTGTTTTATTTTCTAGAAGCGGACGGCTTTGCCTTTTTTTTACGTTAACATGTATTTATGTCTATGAATCTCTATCTGACATGAAGTTTTAAACGTCATTCTGAGAGATTACTGTTTTCGTTTTTACAATGTTGCCTGTTTTCGTTATGAACGTGTACAAGGGAAGTAAGTAGAATTTACTCTATCGAGCATTATTTGAATCCCGAGCGTATGCGAGGGATTTAACAAGGCGAGGTAGAGTAAATCCTTACTTCCTGTGTAAAGTACATTATTTTTTTCACTATCCACAGGATATATCGTTTTTTAACAATTATTCTATGATTTTATTACAAAAATTCATTAGGAGAATCTTGTCATTGTAACAAAATTAAGTAGTGGTCTTTGCATTGGTAGGGTTAGTAGGGGGAATTGTAAACGATTTTTTGTAGTTTCAAATCTACACATTTATAGAAGTACGAAAATATAATATTAAAAATATATAATTAGGAGCGTATAATACTGAGAGGTTTTTCTTTCAGATGGATATGTAAAATATGTATTTTTTGTGATAAACAAATTTGGTACTCAATGTTTACATTAACCCCTCATGTTCACATTTACCCCTTTGACTTAAGGGTAATTGTAAACAAGCATTGCGAAGCAGGTAAACCTCAAGGGAACGAAACTCATGGGAAATGTAAACAACCATCTCGATAACGCTTATTGAATAAATTTTATAAATCTTTTGTGTTGTTCACATTTACCCCAATAATTAAATAAATCTGATCTCAGTGTTAATAAATTTTATTTTAAATACTTAAAGAAAACAAAGTAACCTAAATTGGAATGTATAACTTCACAAAAATAAAAATGTTATCAAATCGAACAAAAATTCTAATACAAATTGAAATTATAACTTCACAAAAGAAAACCTGTTAGGTATCTATTTCTTCTCGTTCACGGCAACGGCCCCTTGAAAAACGTAAAACAATTTTCTATCCCTGGATTCAACACTTGGTGTTGGTAACCTTGCTTTTATCATAGAATAATTTATTGTAGAAACATCACTTTCGACAACAGAAAAAGTGGTTTTTACCATGTTTGTACTTTTTAACCCAGTGACAGTATATTCATTATTTTCCGAAACTGATGTGATTACAAAAACGTATGTATAATGCGTTGTGTTTCTTTTGCCTCCTAAAAAATCAACCAATACATATGCGCCAGGTAATAAAGACTCAGGTTGTGGATTCTCATAACTTATTTCTTCCGTATTTTCTATTTCTATATCTTGGCTCAGATCTTCTTCATTGCTGTCATCTGAAAAATCTTCTACTAGGTTTTCTTCTATATCTTCAATTCTGTTTTTCTTTTTAATGTTGATATTAAGCTTTTCACAGGTTTTTTCACGTTTCTTTGGTTGTTTCTTATTTTGTTTTTGCTCTTGTGCTTCTCGTAATCGGTTCAGTACTTCTGGAGCCGTTAGCACTTCACCATATGTCGACTGTTTCAGTCGAGGAACTGGCGTCTTTTTCTCGGTACTTTGTTTTGGATTCCTCTCAGCAGTGTCTTTTTGCATTACGCTAGAAAAAATTTCAACGATGCTTCTTGCTGACTGACCAGGTTTTTCAGGAGAATGTTTGTTAATTCGAAGCGACAAATCAATCGCTACATGCTCAAGTTCTTTGAACGTTTCTGAACCTTGGGGAGACGTAGGTGCTGGCCCCAGAAACTTCTGAGGTGCTACTATATTAGCCGACGTCGAGGGCCGCATTGGCATCTCTAAGGGAGCCGTATTTTTAGGCGTTTTCGGTATTATACTAGCCTTATACCTTTGGAGGTAACTAGGGTCAAATAGTTCCTCTGAGAATTTGGACGCATCCACAGGAAAAATACCAGTGGTCTTGAATCCATTTATCACATTTTGTGGCAGTACAGCTTCCTGAATTACTTCTCCTAATAGTTCGCTGAATTTTTCTTTGGGTAAACGTCCAACGCCTTTGCCCATTTGACTTCTTCCATATCCCACCAACTTCTTGTCCCATTTTATTTTAACTGGACCAAAAACGCACTTGTCCAGTGGTTGTAATCGATCTGTCAAATGACTTGGAAGCCGCTGAAGTTGTACATTATTTTTTATTGCCTCCTCGATTATTCTAATACTTACCTGGCTACTGTGGCCATCAAAAATTAAAACTGCCTTCTGATCAGGTAAGCTTTGTCTGTCTCGCAATGATTTGATATGAGGTATAAAAATCTCTTTAAACGAAAAAAAGAAATGGGGCTCCTCCATCCAACCATTTTGGGACGCTGCGTATTGTGTTCCTGGGTAACCAAGTACTAAGGTCCATCGTGCCTGAACGCTGGCACCTTTAAATACTATTAGTGGCGGCAGAAAATGGCCATCGGCAGAGATACAAAGAAGAACAGTAGTGGACTCTCGTCCTGATCCTCCCGAGACCCTGGACAATGATTTCCCTTTTTCGCCAATTGCTCTCAACTTGCTAGGATCGCTAGAAAATCCACTTTCATCACAATTCAAAATGAAACTTGCTTTATCTGGATTTTTCAGATCACATTCATCAAAGAGCTCGTTCAGCTTTGAGTAGAATTCATAAACGATAATCGGATCTCGTGCTGTTTTGCGGTCTTTTTGAAGATGTTCAGGTTTCTTTAATGTAAGCTGTGTATTTCGTCGCATAAATCCCTGGTACCAGTCTTCAGCAGGTATATTATTGTTGAAAGGGTTTTTTATATTATTGTCTTTTACGTATTCTGATACGTGAGTTTTCAGCTCTTCTTTATCACACGGATAGCCAATCTGTGCTCTTGCAATTTGCTTTTCGATATCAGCACCGAACACTGGTCTTCTTCCAGCCCCCATTTTTTGTATAGGTACAGCTCTACCTTTTATTCTATGAAAGAGTGCGGTAATAGGTAATCCGTATTGTTGAGCAGCCTGTCTGTAAGTGCAGTTCTTGTTCACTATATCGTTGACTGCATTGACAATATCAGGCTGTGTGTAAGAAGGATCTTGTCTGTTTCGTTTGTAGTTTCGAGGCATTTTGCAACTGAAATATAACAGAAAATGACCACTTGAATAATATAACGAATACTAAACTCAAAAATACTAACTTTATTTAATATATAATGTAAAGAGACTGTTCCCAATTACCCCATATTAAATGTTCACATTTACCCCAGTCATGAAAAAATTGGAGGTATTTGTAAACAGTCCGCCATTTTCACTTACACATAGATTTGATTTTAGGAACTCGCACAAATGCAATAAATAGATCTTACTCAACATTTAGAAACATCACAAAATACAACTTACCAGTTTTTGACGAAATAACTAGCGTTTCTCTACCTCCTTGCACTCTTGAAATACACGTTTTCCGACCACGTATTAGCAAAATAACGCGTACTCGGCAACAACACGATATAAAATGGCAGTTAAGTTATATTAGACCAAATTAACTATAAACTGCAGAATGCTGCCGTCTATTGACGTTAAATTTAGTATTCAGCAAATATATGAACCTCGTTTCCAATTACCCCTTGTTCACATTTCCCCCAACTAACCCTACTATAGTAACCGTTTGTCATACAGTTACTTTATTATATCCCTGTTGTCATGGCAACTTGAAGAGTTTGTGTAAATATAACCTACTTCCCTAGATCGACATATTGTAAGTAAGATTTATAGTGACTATTTCACTCGTTAACATTTTACTTAGGAAATCGCCATAGTAACGAACGTATTTCAGCAGCAAAACACGTTGCTTGATAAAATTTGGCAAAACCTACAAGTTGGTATTGATAAGTGATAAAATTTTGACGTTTATAAAATATTTTAAGTATGCTTTGTAATAAAAATTGTCAAATTGACAGCGCGTGGCTTTACTTGTTTTAGTTAAATTATACGATGGAGAATAGATTTGGGTGTAGTTCGATTACTGAAATAGAGCAAGCAATTAACGAAACAACACCCTATAATACAATAAAGACAAAACGATCTGTTTGGGAACAGTTTTCAGTTTCTTACTGTGAGAAAATGCAGTTTAGATAAGGATACGGAACCCGAAATTATGCCAACATTCTCGAAGATTATGCATATAATATGAAAAAATAAATGGTGAGAATTATAAAGAATCAAGTATAAAATCTATATGGAACACAACCGCTAAAATAATTCAAGAGAAATATTTTAAAGAATTTGATAAACATATTGATCCATTTCAAAGTATTACATTCAAATCAGCTCGCGCGGCTAGAGACGCGAAACGCCGTCAACTTCAGATTATACCAGAGAAAAGAAAACAAAGTTCCAGTGCATTTACCACAGAACAGTTTTAGATATGGTACAACGAAGACAATCCGGAAGGATTACAGAAAAATTTTTCATCTTTGCTCCTTTGAACTTGCATGGCGGGGTAATGAGGCTGCGAATTGTAAAATAGAATATTTTCAGAAAGAGCTTGACTTAAAAGGTGAATTCACTGGAAGAGTAGAATACAACCCAATATTCAAAACTACCCAAGGAGGCTCAAAAATTTATCGAATAGTAAATGGCTAGTAAGAAATAAAGTTAATGACAATATTGTCCAGTTCGTATTTATTTGAAGCTTATCGAAAAAGATTGACAAATCTTAATATAACAACAGAAAGACTCTTTCTTACAGTACATCCTAATTGGCAAAAGGAGTATGGTATAAGAATATGCCTTTGGGACTTAACAATATTTCTAAATGGACAAAATCATCAGCAAAAAAATTGGTCTAGATGTTAAAAATTTAAAGTGACTAATCATTCCCACCGTTCCTCTGCTATATCAATATTGGCAAAAAAGGTACCGGTGAACAAGAACTCATTAAACTAACAGGACATTCTAGTGCTCAGTCTTTGAAACCTTATTTACTACTAGATCCCGAACACCATTTAAAACTGGTTGAAAATTTAAGGCAAGATATACCAACATCCACACATTCAACTCAAGTGGAAAAAATGATTCAAATCAAAACAATTACTATAATTGTAATTTTTACTTTACAAAATAGTCAATTCCATAACGTTAGTGAGTGTTTATGTTACATATTCTGTTCTTTGTTCAATAAAAGCTAAATATTAAAATATGTGTGTAATTTTAATTTGTCTCGTGAAATAGTCATGTCCAATACCACTCGAGAAATTTATGTCTGCAAAATTTTCGATGGTGATAATATTCAATGTGTTTTTGAGCAATTTCGCTCATGAATTTAAAAACCACTCGCCTAACGGCTCGTGGTTTTGTTACAAATGTCATTCGCGAAATTGCCAAGCAACACACTTTCATAACACCATCGCAAATTTTGCCGACAAAATTTTTTCTCTAGTGGTATTATATATGAAAAAAAATTATTTCATCTTTTAATTTAAGTTAGCATCTAAATGGCTATTAACCTCTGTCTCTCATGAAATTTTAAATGTCTGTTTGACATAGGTTATTGTTTTTGCATTTACAATGTTGCCGCCTATTTTTGTAAAGAGCTTCTTATAAAAGATGTTGCATAGTTATCATAAAAAAATGCTATTAAAATTGTTTCATTTCTTTTCATTTCCATGTTGTAGGTTGGAAGGTCGTGTGGTGTCCCACACCAGATTTTTTTATTATTTTTTTTTTAATACAATTAATTAGTGACACAATTTTTAATTGATATAACACATAATTTTGCAGGAATAAATGTGTTATAACAGTCAAGCTACTTGTAACGTTGAATGTGTTAATGTTTTATTATGCGATCGACATGTGCCAAAGCTTTACTTATGTTTAGATTACATTGTTACACCTATAAGATTGTTATTGTTATTACGAATAATAAAGAAAATGCACTTAGTAATATCTATTAAATATTATTTTAGAGTTAGAAAAGGATGTTAGTGAGTTTTCACGCAAAATTTGCTTAGTTTTTGCTTAATACCTAAAATTTATTATAAAACTGTAAAACTTTTAAAAATAAGTTTCAAGGATCAGCATAACTTATTACGTTAACGTAGCTACGAGTTAAGTAATAATTGTCACTTTCATATTGACATAATTTTTCAAAAATTATAAGAATATTAGTGCTTCTATGCTTTGATTGCAGTATTCAATTTTGAAGGCGATATCGTTAATATCAATCATGACCCATAACGTTCACATCAGCAAATTTAATAAACTCATAGGTATATTTCCATAAAAAAATGATAACCATAAGCTGACGTTGGTTTAAACAAATGCATCAATCAAATAGTAGTTTGTTTTTTCTAATAAAACTGAGTAACTTTATGGTTTTTAATATGTATTCCATATTGCAGGTCAAAATGATTATGTCATTTTTTTTAAAAGCCACGTTAATCTACAAAAATTAGACACAGTATTTGTTCAATCCCCAGGTCGTAGTTACACAAATGACCATATAGAAAAAAATACATTGGAGAAATTGCTACAAACGGTTGCTATATTTCTGAGTTTGCCCTACTATACAGGCCATTACTTCAAGCGCATCCCTTTCGGCTGATTTTCGGGTAAGTGCAGAACATGAAAAAACATATGCTTTATGAAAATGTACCGTATTTGCTGATGACTATGTTCAAAACTTCTTAATAGCAAAATAACTTACTGAAAATATTTTACAAGAATCGAATGTTTCTAAACCTCCATGATCAGTTTCAAACATTTTCACTTACAGATCGGACTAGTTTAACCGTTTATGTAATTTCGTTATCAAAATCTACATATATATATATATATATATATATATATATATATATATATATATATATATATATATAGGGTGATTCACGTCGATGGTACCTTAGACGTTTACGGGATCTTTTTGAAAATTTGGTCACTTGCATGGCTGGCTCGGATCTATCGATCTAAAATATTTTCAGCGTTGCGACGTTGTCGCTTATGTGGAAAACTGGACTCACCTTTGATATTTTTAATGAGACGCCGTGTATATTATTACATTTTTCGGTTCGCTATATTTGAGTAATTAATTAATTTCCTTATTTTTTAGCCAAAACATGGTTCCAATCGAATGTTCATTATTGTGGTGTTTGAATTTGTAGAAAGTTGAAATTCTGGATGCACTCTATGAATAAGCTGTTCATCAGTTCTGCTTAACGAAATTGGGTCCATATTGTACAGGATTGTTCGAAATTCGTTACGTTTCCGCAAGGTACAAAAATGCAGAAAAGTTCATTATTTCAAATGGGACACCCTGTATATTATCGAACATTCTGATAGACAATTGAAGTCCCTTTAAAATGATATATCATGTTCCTATACTTAAACAGTTTGGTTTCCGAAATAGAAGCATCTTCCTATAAAAATCGCACTATCCTGTCTTTTCTGTCACAATTAGTGCACTAATGATAAAACATTCGGGTGTTTATAAACGGGAGCAATTTGAAAAGGGTCAAAATAGCAGGAAATTACTACACAATTCAAGTTTTGATAAAACTATTTATTTTTCATGGACAATGTGACCAAATTATAGCGAGAACACGCAGGAAGTTCAACGAAATGTATCCTAATTTGCGACCAGTGAACAAAAGAAAGTTTGTACGATTATACAATAATTTCATTGATTATTAATACCTACTGTTATTTATAAAAAAAGAACGTCAAATAACAAATTCAGTTAAACATGATTCGCAATGCAAATAATATCAAACAATAACTAACAAAACTAGAAAGCATTTAATTTAGCATTTAATCGTTGTATGAAATTGTGGCCCGCGTTATCTCTATGGGATCTAGCTCTTCAATGCTCCTGATAACTCGTTGACGCAGGTCTTGTTTCGTGAGTACCGGTGTCATATAAACCTTCCTCTTCAAATTACCCCATAAGTAAAAATCAAGACGTGTGAGGTCGAGTGATCTGGTTAGGTATAGGAACATGATACATCATTTTAAAGGGACTTCAATTGTCTATAAGAATATTCGATAATATACAGGGTGTCCCATTTGAAATAATGAACTTTTCTGCATTTTTGTACCTTGTGGAAACGTAACGAATTTCGAACGACCCTGTACAATATGGAACCAATTTCGTTACGAAGAACTGATGAACAGCTTATTCATAGAGTGAATCCAGAATTTCAACTTTCTACAAATTCAAACACCACAATAATGAACATTCGATTGGAACCAGGTTTTGGCTAAAAAATAAGGGAATGAATTAATTACTCAAAAACGGTTGAAGATAGGCATAGGAATGTGTGAGGCAAAAATAATTTAAAAGTAATAGCGAACCCAAAAATGTAATAATGTGCAGGGGGTCTCATTAAAAATATCAAAGGTGCTGCCACTTCTCCACATAAGCGGCAACGTCGCAACGCTGAAAATATTTTAGATCGATAGATCCTAGCCAGCCATGCAAGTGACCAAATTTTCAAAAAGATCCCATGTCTCGTTTTCCGTAAACGTCTAAGGTACCAACGACGTGAATCACCCGGTATATATATATATATATATATATATATATATATATATATATATATATATATATATATATATATTATCCTACTGTGTTCATCAATTGCATTTATAACACGTTTTCATGTCTGTGGCGAGCTTTAAACCGTGTTGCATGTTAAACATTTTTTAATCGATAGATCACAAAAGTAAAGCAATGAGAACCATTTTAGATCATGTCTCTTTTGAATCTGTTTGAGCTCCATGACTAATAGGTATGCTATATATACACCACATATATATGATATGAGCGCATACGTATACCATATATATATATATAATAATCTAAAACTGTGATATAATGCCGATGATATACATTCAAGTTATCCGACTTGCAATGCATATATAACACGTTTACATGTATGCATAAACGTGTTGCAGTTAAACATTTTCATGGGTAAGAAGCACAGAAAATAGTTTAAACAGTGCTTAAATGAGAACCATTTTAGATGGATGCCTAAATTATCTGTATTGTCACAATTTTTGGTATGACTTACACCATTGAATGTCCGCAAGATTAAATAGTATATACCAGAATCTAAAGTACAACTGTTATAATCGAGAAACATTGCAATTGGGTAACTAATACCCAACTAGGTATTTGTGTATTATACGCTAATGATATTTGGATCGAATTTAAAAAGTTTTACAAATAATGACATGTTAACATTGAGTTTACATACTATGTTTATTAAAGTAATCGAGCAGGTGCGATATTTATAAAAGAAATTTAATTTAACGGATGAATCAAAATTATAATACAGTCTGAAAGATGTCATTTATCGTTGTGATTCGAACTCTCAATGCAATGATACAGTTAATAACTGAACCGTAACCGTTAATTATTTAGCGCTTAGAAGCCGGAAACGAATAATGCAAAGGTGACCGATGGTATGGAATATAATTCAACAGCACAATAGCTAATGTAATACCGTAGTGTAATAGAACGACATTGACAGTATCAAAACTGTCATCTATGCTTAATGGACTGTACGATCCAGAAGTTCAAGAGTGCCATTAATGTAACCATTAATGATTAAATTTCGTTTGTCACAATTTTTTTAGACTTACACCATTAGTCCCGGTAAGATTAAATAGTATATACCAGAAACTAAAGTACAACTTTTAATCGCTTACGCTTGGGTAACAAGCACCCACGTGTATATACGCTATTTTGGGATCGAATTTATAAAAAGTTTTACAAATAATGACATTTAACATTGAGTTTAATACTATGTTTATTAAAGTAATGGCGGTGCGATTTTATAACAGAAAATAATTAACGGATGTCAAAATTATAATACGCTACATATCTGGACCGAACTCTAAAAGAACAGAAAACTGAACCGTAACCGTTAATTTTTTAGAACAGAAGCCGGAAACGAAAATGCAAAGGTGGCCCGAGATGGTATCAAGGAATATAATTCAACAGCACAATAGCTAATGTAATACCGATAGTGTAAAGAACGAATTGAAACCATTCGTCTATGCTCAATGGACTGTAAGTCAGAAGTTCAAGATGGGCCATTTATAAGCCTAATGGCTCTTCTTTCAATACCATCAACGATATCGAGAGCGTATCATGGAGCACCAACCCAGAGGAGAGAATTATATTCTAGATCAGGTCCAATTTGGGCCTTATGCAGGAGGACGAGTTCGTTGGGTGGTTAGGTGCTTAAATCAGTAAGCTTATTTTACGAGCAGCTACTGTAGCAGCTGACAGAAGATGGCCAACTGATGATAGATTTGAAGATAACAGTCACTCCCATCACCGTAGGTGAATTGATCTGAGCCATTCAACAGGAAATCCTTTTTGGCGGACACAAGGCAACACTGAGTTTTGTTAGCATTAAATTGAGCTAAATTATTACTTACACATTCAAGGTTACCTTGAAAGTCTTTATTGATGAAAATGGCATTTCAGTTTTAATGTCTGATTTGAGATAGAAGGTGGATTGCTATTATGAGTAGACTGAAATAAACTATAATGAAAAATGCTGTCGTCAGCAAAGCAATGGATTGGTGTAGTCATTGAAGAAAAGCGATTATTTATGTATGGCAGAAAAAGTGTATTAGCTATAACTAATCCCTATCGCACGCTCCAGTGAATGCGAACGTCTTTTGAAAATAAGTCATTAACTACGACATGTATTTATCAAGGAAACTGGAAGCGCAGTTGATGAGCATATCAATTAACCCAAACGATATGCGTTTGACAAGCAAACACTTACGCCAAAGAAGTTAAGCGACTGCCTGTTGGTGGTCACTAAGGAGGTTGTTAGATTCAATCAAAGAGAATAGTTGCTAATTGATGGGCTTTTCCATGACTTTAGACAAAATGGAAGTGATGTAATTGGTCGGTAGTTAGCGCGATCCGTTTTTGGGAATAGGTTGAACATTTTCTAACTTCCATGATGGAAGATATCCCACAGAAAACATAGAAACCGAATATAGATTGTATAGGACTTGTACTGTTTCGGGGGACATTCCATTAAGGCAATAGCTGGGATACTATATGGGCCAGTCGCCTTATTGAGATCAAGTCTACTGATGATTGATTCGTGGAGCTTTTATAGAAAATGAATTTGTTTCATAGCGTACAACGAAGAGTTGACTAGAAGCTATCTTTTTCAGAATCATTAAGACCCGAGTTTGATGCAAATAAATCCCCAAAAAGATTGGTATTGCCTACAGAATCAGCAAGTACACACCTCTCAATAGGTGTCATAGGGGGAAATGAAACACCAATGTTTTAGTGATGGCTTTAGCTAATGACCAAAATTTACTACTGTCCCAAGAAGATGTAGCTAGATCATTGCTTTTTTGTTCTTCAAACAACCTTTTAGCTTTGGTGATAACACTTTCGCAAGTATTTCTAGCACCAACGTAGTCTGCATGACCCTCGACTGTTTGATTATATTTCCGTTTGGTATAAGATGTATTTTTTAAAGGGATTGCAGCAGCACAAACCCTATTGAACTAGGGATGGGAACGAAAATGACCTATACTATTTTGTTTTTTAGGAATGTATAACTGCATGTTCATGAAGATAACTTCGGGTACTGGAAGAGCAATGTCTGAAGATAAGGACAAATTAAAATAATATCACGTCATAGAAAGGTTGCAAAGATATTCCGTAAATCACACCATTTAGCTGACTTACTATACCACAAGGTTCTTTCAGTGTTGTGAACAACACAGGAATTAGGGACGGTATAAGTTATTTTAGACAATAGTCAGATAGTGGGAAAAGAACTGAAGTTTTATAAACAAGAGGGTTTGATGTAAGGCAGATGTCTAGAAAATGTGGAGTGTGGTTAGGGTTATCAGGAATTTTTGTGGGTTCAGAAATCAAGTGCACTAAAATCTGTTTACCCAACAGAAATAGTTAGGCTCCTCCTACTAAATTTTGGACAACGTAAGCAGCGACCAGCTTTTCACCAACAAAATTATAAAAACCAGGAAATTTAAAAACCACAAATTGAACTGTCACTTAAATTAAATTACAAAGCGTCACATTTTTAGTATTCGCACTTTTAACACACTTCAGAAGTTTCAAATTATTTATTTCTTGTAAAAATACGACGTAAGAACATATTAAAAAATGATTACAGGGTAATTCCATGCCAACTGGACCAGTGATCCCCATTTGATCATTTGCAGATACTACCACCTATAAAACTAACTTTTCAGACTCTGATACCAAAAACTGAAGTAGTAATATATAGGTCTGTAATTAAACTATATTATATACCAGTTCGTATAACAACCGATGTGCAATGGACAAATTAATATATATATATATATATATATATATATATATATATATATATATATATATACAGGGTGTCCAGGAAGGTGAGGTTAAAACTGCTAGGACGTATAGAGGGGCTCAAAATAACCCTAGTCTTTATTTGAATTTTTTTCCTATCCTTCTTCGTTGTGGAGTTATCGGCCTTCAAAGTCAGAAGTTAAAAATTGAATTTCAATGATAATTTTTAAACCGCTTCTTTCATTACCATGAAATTTAGACACCCTAACTACCTCATAGAAAGGCATTTTTTGACAGTTAACTGGAATTCATTGTACCTTTATTGTACAGGTAAAGCCAAAATTAAGACTCTAAGTTAACACAATTTTTGACAGTATTGATAATTTGGAATTTTACTATAGTAGTTTCATTCCCCTAACATTTAGCAACAAAAAAGGTACTTTTGTGCGAAACCGATATCTCTTACCGGTTTCGAGAAAAATGCATTTTAGTGAATCCATGTAAATTGCGAATTAAGCCAAACAAAAAAATGTACCATCATTCTGCGAAGTTCATTAGAATTTGGAAATGAATACGAAACGAAAAAATTTTGAAATAGTAAACTGCTTCTCCTGAACACTTGCATTTTTGGGTTAGGTATTCTTATTGAAAACTTGCACTAAAGCGGCTAACTAATGTCTTCAACATTATTATAAACAACAATAAAAGTAAAGTGAAAATTGCTCAATATGAGCACCACGTTTCATTACACATTCTCTAAAATTACTTAAGGTATGCTGCTGTACTCGAAACAGCATGTTTGGATCACTTATAATAACGTCACATTTTGTTAATACCCTGTCTAAAAGTTGTTTCCTGCTACTAACAGGTGTTGAATATACCAATCCTTTCAGGTGGCCCACAAGAAAAAATCTAAAGGATTAAGGCGGGAGACCGACGTGGCCATGGGACGGCACCGCCTCGGCCTATCCATTGATCTGGAAATGCGTTATTTAGATATTCTCTCGCATTTCTACTATAGTGGGGCGCACCATCATGCGTAAACCACATGCAATTTACATGGATTCACTAAAATGCATTTTTCTTGAAAACGATAAGAGATGTCGATTTCGCACAAGAGTACCTTTTTTGTTGCTAAATGATAGGAGAATGAAACTACTATAGTAAAATTCCAAAATTGTCAATACTGTCAAAAATTGTGTTAATTTAGAATCTTAATCTTGGCTTTACCTGTACAGTAAGGGTACAATGAATTCCAGTTAGGGTGTCCAAATTTCATGGTAATGAAAGAAGCGGTTTAAAAATTATCTTGAAATTCAATTTTTAACTTCCGACTTCGAAGGCCGATAACTCCATAACGAAGACAGATAGGAAAAAAATTCAAATGAAGACTAGGGTTATTTTGAGCCCCTCTATACGTCCTATCAGTTTTGACCACACTATATATATATATATATATATATATATATATATATATATATATATATATATATATATATATATATATATACAGGGTGTTCCCTAAGTACGGTACATAACTTCAGGAGCGTATTCTTCCAGTAAAATAAAGGCAACTTTGCTTATAAACTATATCTCAAAAATGCTTCATTACGGAAGTACAGGGAGTGAACGTTTCATTGAAAAATTACAATTTTTTTAATATTTCCATAATCACTTGAGACATTTCAATAAAATTTTGCAGTGTTTGAGAGTTAGCAACGGTGCGTATTTTACGCTAAAACCAGCGGATTTACTAATCAGTGGCGTGCAGGCAGGATAATCGTTGCACAATTTGAAAGAAAAAAATGCGGTCTGTTCCATTTGGACGAAAAAATTGCTCTCGTCTTTTTTTGCTAAGACTAGTCGTTTTGGAGTAAAAAAATAAAAAAAACATTGTAGTGCTCCGTGATGTAATAACCAGTGTTCATGAATGAGTCTCGTGGCAAACTCATAATGAACCTATAAAGAAACTAAAGCTTTTTCATTGCGTTTAATTATTTTTAAACTGTCTTAACAATGTACAACAAAAAAGTTATTTAAAATTTTTTGTCTAATACTACGGCTTCAGTCTTAAAAAAAAGGAATATTCGTATGAAGGTATGAATATGTATTTTATTATCCAGTTGCCTGTTTGATAGTGAAATTGTTGACATTTTACTTGTCACCGTATTTATCTTTGTGTAAAACATTCAAAACATAAAATGAATAACTTTACTAACGTTGAATTGGCTCAGATGCATTTCATTTATGGCCTAGCAAATAGAAATTCAGTAGAAGCTCGGCGAATTTATCATGAACGTTATCCGAATAGAGTAACGGCTTGTGATAAACATTTAGAAAGCTACACGCCAGATTGAGTGAAACCGGCAGTTTTAAGCATAAGTCGGAAGTTCCTGGTAGACCTCGCACAGTAACAACGCCTGTGCTAGAAGATGCTATACTACGAGAAATAGAAGAAAATCCTTCTACTAGTACCAGAAAGATAGCATAACAGCTTCAAGTAAGTCCAAAGACTGTTTGGAAAGCTTTGAAAATTTCTCTACTATTTCCGTACCATATACAACGAGTATAAGCTCTGTTGCCACGCGATTTTCAACCAAGGCTAAATTTAGGTGTAGGTGGATACTCCATACAATGGCTCATAACAATATTTTTTTGAGTACAGTTTTATTTACTGATGAGGAAACTTTTTCGCGAGAAGCTATTATTAACTTTCATAATACACATATTTGGGCGGACGAAAATCCCCGTGCCTTAAGAGAAGGTCGCTTTCAGCAAACATTTTCACTAAATGTATGGATAGGTATTATTAGTGACCATTTTATTGGACCACACTTTTTACCCACCTGACTAAATGGTAATTCGTATAGTCAGTTTTTAGCCGACGAACTAAACGTTCTATTAGAAGAGGTGCCTCTGCAGGTGAGAACTAATTTATGGTTTATGCACGACGGTGCTCATTTCAGCCTTGTTGCACGTCAATACCTCGACAACACTTTTCCTAATCGTTTGGACTTTTATTTATGGGGTCACCTCAAGTCACGCGTGTATAAAACACCTGTATTAGATGAAAATGATTTAAGAAATCGAATAATTCAAAGTTGTAATGCCATAAGAAATACTCCAGGAGTTTTTGAACGAGTGAGTCAGTCTTTGATGAGACGATTGGAATCGTGCGTTTTATTAGAAGGTGGCCATTTTCAACATTTATTTTAATTTTGTGTCAGTGGTGATTATTTTTATGATTGCTATTTGTAATTAAATAAAAAATAAAAATGGCGTTGTATTCATTCATGAACATTTAATTACGATACATTACGATTTAAGATAACTTTTTTGTTGTACATTGTTAAGACAGTTTAAAAATAATTAAAAGCAATGAAAAAACTTTAGTTTCTTTATAGTTTATTATGAGTTTGCTACGAGACTCATTCATGAACACCGGTTATTACATCACGGAGCACTACAATGCTTTTTATTTTTTTACTCGAAAACGACTAGTCTTAGGAAAAAAAGACGAGAGCCATTTTTTCGTCCAAATGGAACAGACAATCCAAAAAAAATTGAGAAAGATTAGAAACAGTGGTGTACCGCATTTTTTTCTTTCAAATTGTGCAACGATTATCCTCCCTGCACGCCACTGATTATAGTAAATCCGCCGGTTTTAGCGTAAAATCCGCACCGTTGCTAACTCTCAAACACTGCAAAATTTTATTGAAATGTCTCAAGTAGTTATGGAAATATTAAAAAAATTGTAATTTTTCAATGAAACTTTCACACACCCTGTACTTCCGTAACGAAGCATTTTTGAGACATAGTTTATAAGCAAAGTTGTCTTTATTTTAGTGGCAGAATACGCTCCTGAAGTTAATAGTACTGGAACACTGTATATAGTATATATAATATATATATATATATATATATATATATATATATATATATATATATGGTGAGTTTTTAGTGCGTGTTTAGTGCGTTGTAGCGCCTTAGCTATTTATCAGACAAAATTCCAGATTGTTTGTATCCTTTTTTGGCGTTTTTTTAAAATATCGTTGAATCTACAGGGTGTTCCATACCTCCTGGACAGCAACTATCTTTCTTATTTTAAATAAGACACCCTACATATTTTTTGAAATTCGGAAAGAGCGCAAAATTTTGGGTCAAAAATGTGCGCACCCTAGGCTAATCCCTAGGGTATCGGAGATACTTAACATAATAGGAGAGAAATTACAGGTGGAAAGGTCGCGTTATAACTTTTTACATGTGTAAATTTAATTTTTGACACAACGTAAGAACTTAGAGTTGTCTAACTTCTGCAATTAAAATAGAATGGAAAATAATATATCAAGTGTTATATTTTCCATGCCACATTTAGCTAATTTTAAACTGCGAACATTTTTTTTTCAAATGGAACGCCCTATATTTTTATGCCTAGTAATGTAAAATTAAATTACCCTTCGTCTGGTATTGCCATTGCAGGGGTTAAAGTTAGCAGTTTTTGAGATATTTGCAATTTTCTTTCCAGCAAACAGATTTACAAGCATTTTGCTTAAAAATTGTATATAAAATTAGCCTTATACTTAAAAAATTAAAAACCTGCTTTCAATTTAAAATGAACTATTACGTATTACTAAATAACGAGAACAAATTTTCAATAATAACTTTAATAACATAATAATAGCAATAAAAATATCTATTACAAATTAATTTCTCAATAGTGATTAACATTCCGCCCTTTATTTGCTATGTATAACTCAAATTCTTTCTCTAAATAACCGCTGTATATTTTCCAACATTTCCAGTGTAACTGTACGAAAAGCATATTGTATCTTGGTTTTTAAATCTTCTACATTGTCTGAAATTTCTTGGTAAACAAGATTTTTAATATGTCCCCGAAGAAAGCTTAGATCGGGAGATCTCGATTGCCAAGTGACTGGACCACCCCGTCCAATCCATTTGTTAGGAAATAAGCTATCCAAAAATCCGCGAACAATTACATTATAATGTTGTGGAGCCCCATCTTGCATAAACCACATGCGTCTGATTACACGTTTTCGAGTAAATCAAGTAGAGTATTTTGTAAAAAATGTAAATACTTTTCTACATTGAGATTTCCTTCGAAGAAATAAGGACCAATTATGAATTGCCCTATAATATCTGTCCATAGTTTGACAGAAAAAAGATGCTGCTTATCTATCGAGATTTTAAAATGAGGGTTTTCATTGTCGTAATAGTGATAATTTATACCAGTTGGTTGAGAAAGTGCACTCATCAGTCAATAAATGATCTTCGTGTATTTTAGTCAGCACTCAGTTACAAAAATTTATACGGTTTTGATAATCCTGTTCACTAAGTTTTTGTTCATATTGAGGATGATAGTCATGGAACTTATGTTTACGTAATATTTTAACTACCGAAGTCTGAGTGATAACCAAGACAGCACTAACATGTCTGGTACTAATATTGGAATTTTCAACTACTGCATTAACTATATCAAATTGCATAGCTTCACCATTATTTTTCCCTTGCCGTGAGTTCTTCATTAGCATTAAGTTCAAAACGCTCCTTAAGTTTTTCAAAACATTTAACATGACATTTTCTTCGCTCAGGATATCGCGCACCATATACTTTGCACGCCAATAAACAATTTCTATGACATTCTCCTAATAAATAAGTCATATCATCTAATTCTTGAGTAGAATAATTCATATTAACGTTTTATACAAGGTAATATTAATGGGATAACAAACACAGGTAGTAAAACAAGCAATTAAATGCGATTGTCAAAACTACTGAGAAACTGACAGTAGTTTTGTTTGTTGCTTACCTTTGTCAAAGCCTTCTTCGTACCAAATGAAGTATCTCAAACATAATAATGCATCTTTTTTGGTAAAATAATTAGGAAAAATAAATAATTTCGAATTTTCCGGTTAATTATTTAAGTATAAGTCTAATTTTATGTGCAGTTTTTAAACAAAATGATTGTAAATCTGTTAGCAAAAACTGCTAACTTTAACCCCTGTAATGGCTATACCAGAAGAAAGATAATTTAATTGTACATAAATGAGCATCAAAAAATACAGGGAGTTCCATTTGGAAAAAATTTCGCAGTTTAAAATTAGTTAAATGTAGCATGGAAAATGTAACACTTGGTATTTTATTTTCCATTCTATTTTAATTGCAGAAATTAGACCACTCTGATCTTACACTGTGCCACAAATTAATTCAGATATACCATATGAAAAAAGTTATAAGGCTCCTACCAGACCTTTTGCACCTGTAATTTTTCTCTTATTATGTTAAATATCTCCGATACCTTAGGGTTTAGAATAGGGCGCGACACATGTTTTTGACTCAAAATTTTGTACTTTCAGAATTTCAAAAAAATTATAGGGTGTTTCATATAAAATAATAAAGTTAGTTGCAATCCATGTGATATGGCTCACCCTGTACATTCACCGATATTTTTTAAAAACCCCAAAAAAGGATATCAACAACCTGGGATAACACATTTTTGTCTGATAAGTAAGTAAATATATATATATATATATATATATATATATATATATATATATATATATATATATATATATATATATATATATAGTGAGTATTTAGTGTGGATTGGTCGATTACTCCGTTATGATGGAGTGCATCAAAAAATGTTATTTGGAAAATATGGTGATATCTATACGGTGATTCATAACTACGTGGTAACACTAATATACACTTTTTTAAATGAGATGCATTGTATATTTCTTCATATTTAGATTGCTCTTATTCTTACAATATGAGGTCGTACATAACCACACTGAGTATTTATAAAGAGTTATGACCATTTTTATATCGAAATCGCTATGAAATAAACACTATGTATATGGAGAAATAATAAAATAATTATTTATATGTATATATATATATATATATATATATATATATAATAAGGTAAACAATGTGTTCTAGTATTAAAACTAACTGTAACAAAAATCTACGACAAATATGTGTATACAGGGTGAGCCAAAAAAGAAAATTACGATTTTCTCAAATTTTTTAGTCACACACATTTAATGTATTCCAAAAATGAAATGGTATAATAAATACAATCTTTTGAGATAATAAAATATAGGCGGAAATTATTAATTTTCCTCAAATTCTAGGAATATCTTAAATTTGTGTGATTAAAAAAAATTTAATATTGGATAATAATGTAACAAAATTATTTTTAAGCAATGAACGATTAAAACATAACATAAACCATAGCAATATGTCTTGAAGGTATGCAATGTCTAGATGAATATGATTTAAACAATAATCTGACCAAAGTATCTTTAAGAAAACAAAACAGGTTTAATGGATCGTCTTGTTCGTACTGGATCAGTCGTATATGACAAACATGAAAGGAATACGAAATGTTATAATCGAAGAAAAGGAATATGATGTACTGCTAGCCATTACTGAGCATTTCCACATTAGCACTCGTGAAATTTCGCAACACATTAGTCAAACCTCGGCAATAAACATACTTCACAAACATAAAATAATATAAAATCATTAAAAAAATACCACATACAATTACATCAAGAATTAACAGATGATCATTATCCTATGCAACAAGCAATCTTTACAGTAGTAGTACTCATTGTCAAATTAGGTGGTCTATGAACGTTTGGGGTGGTATTGATGCGGACTATGTAATTGACCCATATTTTTTTGACGGCCGTGTAACTGATGGTGTATATCTAGATTTTCTGAATAATCATTTGCCATTGTTACTTCTACATGTTCCACTGAATATTCGACAAAGAATGTGGATCTTACACGATGGTGCTTCTGTTCGTCACACTGCCTCAATTCACAACCATTTGTAATAATCACATTCCTCTGAGGTGGGTAGGCAGAGGAGGACCAACTGCTTGGCCATCTCGATCAACGGAGTTGTCAAAAATTGATTTCTTCATGTGGGGCTACATAAAAAAACCGTGTGTACCATAAGTCTCCAACAACACCAGATCATATGTAATATAGGATAAGTGAAACTTTTAATAGTATTGATGTACAAATGTTAAGAAGTGTAGCCCACTCATTTGAAAATCGAATTCAAACTTGCATAGACGTAGGTGGATATTTTGAACATTTACTTTAATAAACTCATTTTGTGGTACGTAATATTCTATTTAAATAACAATTATTTAGAAATTGCCTACCTTCATTACATATTGTTATGGTATATGTTATGCTTTAATTGTTTATTGTATAAAAATAATTTTGTTTCATTATTATCCAAGATTAAATTATTTTTAGTAACACAAATTTGAGATATTCCTAAAATTTGAAAAAAATAAAAAATTTCTCGGAAAGTAATTCATAAAAATGAAATACAATGTTTTGAGGAAATAATATATAGGGATGTGCATTTAAAAAATTGAGATAATCGTAATTTTCTTTTTTGCCACCCGGTATACAGATACTTGTCGATGATATTTGTTAGAGTTAGTTTTAATACTAGAACACATTGTTTACGTTATTATGTCAAATAAACAATTATTTATTTATTACTTCTCCATATACATAGCGTTTATTTCATAGCGATTTCGTTATGAAAATTGTCATAACTCTTGAAATACTCTGTACGGTTATATGCAACCTCATATTCTAAGAATAGTGATTTTAAAAGGATGCTAAATGTGAAGAAATATACAGGGTGTCCCATTAAAAAAATGTGTTTTGTTACCACGTAATTATGAATCACCCTGGAGATATCGGCATATTTTTCAAATAACGAGCACATCGTTGCCTTTTTTGTAAATCGACCAATCCTACACTAAATATCCACCCTATATTAATCTAATAATGATGACGTAAGACTCAGAAATATGAAAATTCACATGTACAATATAAATAAGTATCGGGAAAATTTAAACAAATATAACAATAAATCTAGAATAACATTGCACAAACAACTTTCAAAATGTTTAATAAATTACTTTCTTTTATAAAAAAGGTTCTTTACGAGTAAAGAGTATGCTTACCGAGACTAACCACGTTATGCATGTCAGTTATATGTCAATGTATACTGACAAAATTAAGTACATTTGTAATTTGAAATTTTATACCATTTGTTCCATCATTAAGTTGTTCGTATCGATCTGTTTATAAGGCTCATTCAACCTGTTGAATGTTGTACCCTGCGCATATTAAAGTGTATCACAAAAGGATAATGCTGCGGAAAACAGTTGATTAAGATATTATTTTAATGAAAAACAATGAAAATCAAATATTTCCAAGATGGCCGTCATGTTTTATTTTGTATGTAACAGAGAATTTATGTAAATAAATTCAATTAGATAAGAAATTTAGATTTAAGAATATTGTAATTAAAAATAAAAATTGTTAATTAACGAAAAAATGGGCGTTGAAGAGAAAGAATCATATCTCCGTTGATTTTAGATAAAGAAGAAATTTTCAAATTATGGCATATTGGAAATTATTCTAGCCTTCGAAAAATATAATTAGTGTTTGTATAGCTTGAATTTTAAAAAGGTTACAGGACATAATTAGTTTATACGCATTATACTGATCAGAAAAATTAGAACAGGATTAGTTGCATTTTAGACTTTTAAGAAGCGTGGACCAATGGTATTTCTTAAATTTGGTGATAAATTTAACTAAATTTATTGAATCTCATAATCAAGTGAGGTGAAATTTGACAGAGAGTTCTACATAAACACTTAAAGGAGTCAGATGCGGCAGAAAGCAAATTTATCTCAATTATAATTAAGATTTTTCTTATTGTGAACTTTAGTGTATCTGAGTTTCATGTTCTAAAATAATCAGCATTTATTGAAACATTAACTAGAGGGCAATTCAAATTTTGATTTATTCTACAATATATATATATATATATATATATATATATATATATATATATATATATATATTTTCTACATTTTCTACACGCTCGACTTTAAACCTTTATAACTATTTTATTTTCCAATACAAATCAATAAAATTCGAGAATTAGGTAGATTCTTTCTGAACCTATTACCAACAGAAATTATAACAAATTGTTTTTGTTTACGTGTAAATAGCCCAAACAGGCAAACATGACCAATTCGCACTACGTGAAGTAAGTAGACTTGTTTTTGTCATAACGTTAAGGAATTACCTAAATAACATAAGTGTAAAAATATTTTCTTAAAATATACTCGTGATTATATGCTGACGGGGTTTTGAAAAATTTAATGTTATTGAAGATGGAAAGCCGCAATCGTTTTTAATTGGAGAGGCGGCACACATGTACTATAGTGCGTGAATTAAAAATTTGTACACATGTTTGTACCTTCAATTTAAGTCAATATATTATTTGCTAGTGAGCCAAAATATTATGTTAAGTGAGGACATATAATTGTTCGAACCCATAGCGGTATTACTTAGTGTACATACATATACTATATATATATATATATATATATATATATATATATATATATATATATATATATATATATATATATATATATATATATATATATATATATATATATAAGCTTCATACGCTTAACTGATAAATCATAATGCTTTACATGTCCGCTGAACAATCTGTCGTATTATTTATCAAGTTACAAAGCGTATTGTGGAATGCTTGGGGATTAGTGAAAGAAGTGTTGTAAGGGTATCAATTGAAGAAGGGGCAAGTAGTACTGGTACAGTGTCAGGGGCGAGGTAGAGAAAGAAGATATCGATGATTTTCTAAAGACAAATGTAAAATTTTTATATGGAAAAAGGTTTCAACCATAGTGGAGCTGCATCAAAGATTGACAGACGAGTGTCCGGATTTTCCACAAGTATGTACCACCACCAGATTAAAAAGATGGGTAACAGAAATGATTTTTACTTATAAAAAACAGGCTAATCTTGATGGAAGCTACTACAATAGCAGCTAAAAGAGTGGAATATTTATATTCGGTTAAAAGGTACAGAGAAACGAGATGGAATCTTTTTTTTACTGACGAAACATGGTTCGGCGCAAACCATTCAAGAAAATTTGGTTGGGTGGAATTTGTTACCCCAGAAAACCGCGCGAGTTTTGATCAATACCGAGGGACAATTCAAGAAATAAACGGATTCAGAGGGGGAATCAAGCGACCTTCTGAATTTGGACGAAGAGTGATTATATTGGATATTGGCAACAGAAACGGCTTTTTACCAGGAAAAAAAGGTTCGGCTAATTACCATGACCAAATTAATAAACAGCATTATGAATAATGGTTTCAATATGTGTTAGGAGTGATCACCGATAAGTCGGCGATTGTGTTAGATTAAGTATCGTACCACACAATGATAGATCCAGATTTTAGAAATCCAACAACCGCCTGGAGAAAACAAAATATAATTCAGTGGTTGAACAAACGAAAAGTTGCGTTACCAGAGCAATTCAATTTATTTAATGAAATGACGAAGCTTCACTTTTGGAATTTTCTCGTATGAACAATTATAAAAAATATTTGCCTGAAAAAGTGGTCACAGAATTACGAGGAGACAATGTTAAAATGTTATGGCTTCCATTAGCCCGCTGTGAATTTAATCCAATTGAATTGATATGGGCTTGTGTCAAAAATAGAGTTGCGAAGGAAAACATAAGTTAACATTACAAACTGTGCCAAATATCATTTGGAGTAATTGTGTCGATCATGCCCAGAAAGTCTAAGATATGCACAGAGAAAAGGAAAATTTAGTAAAGGTCGGCATAGAACCGTTATTTTAAGTGACAACAAAGATGATGATAACGATTTTTAGGACATTGAGGAGGATGGCAAAGAAGATAGCGATGGTTGTATATAGATGTATTTATTATGTAATTTGCAAAAAAAATAGTTTTCGAGATCTTCAAATTTCGCCTTTTATTGCAATTTTAATATTACGTTCCGACTTAAAAATGCATGCATTAATACAGAAAATTATTTTGCCGCACTGCATAAATTGCGATTTCTCAGTAGAGGCGACACAAAGTCGCCATTGAATTCTATTCTCCTGTTACCTCTTCGTGCAGTTAGACGTCATCCTTGTTCACGCAGATTGCGAGACAACCGTATGACGGATTTCGATGATTTTTTTTTGACATGAAGGTAATTTTGCCCAGAATGAAATAACGGAGCCAGAATTTTATTTTAACGTTTAATTTTTTTTTTAAAGTCTAGCAGCCGACGCTAATACTGTTGTCCATTTGCATATATTCGTTTATATTTAATTTATTATGCGTTTTATTATCATCAAATTTAATTTTAAATGCAAAATTTTGTGGGGGGAAAGCTAGTATAAATTAAGGTGATGTACAGCATCCTGTAAAAATATTGCGTATAACGCTTAGAATAATGGAGTTAACAAGCGTGGCATTTTTCCTTTATTACACAGTTTTTAAATAATAGAAAGTGATGAATATATTTCGCTGTAGTTGTTACAGGCTAAATACTCACTAGAGTATCCAACCCGTAAAGCCAATTTGTGCCACGACATAGCTCTGTGGTGTGGGCGGGGTTCTTACTTAAAGATCGTAGAAGGCACTCGTAGCAACCCCAAAAATGGTCAAAATCGGTAGATAAAAGTCAAAAGGCGCCACTTGTTAAAATCATTTATAGCGGGAAAACGTTATGAACTGATGTTATATTGGATTAACAGGGAACCAAAACGTTCACTCAAAAATCTACTACTTCTACAAAGTCTACTCTAAAAATATTATCGCCAGGTTCACCTAAACTTCAATAAAATCTTAAGCTTTAAATATAAAAGTGGCAAAATGCGATAAAACCTAAAACTCACTAAATATTTCGATAAATCTACGTCAGAAATTATTAGCTTAACTAACCCAAAAATAACTGCTCAAACGGGAATTTAATCCTACAATTACAATGAAAAATATACGTCACCACAAAACTAAACAATCGCGATCAAAAAAAATCTATGTAATTCTAAAATTTATCAAACGCCGATAACCGGATGTAATACCTAAATTCGTCGAAAAATACAGCTCGTCTTCAAACAAATAACAAAACTGCTTACATTTAGGCAGATCAGGTATCAGCAAAGATGTCTGTAATCGGTAGGTCGATACCTATAAAAATGTTTAAAGAGGGCGGCTTACCGCACTACCCTCGTATGTATAAAAAAAATACAAACAGCTATTCGGGTCAATACTTCACAAATTTACCCTACATTATATTAGAATCTCTTAATAAATCTGCACTTCAATATAATTATTCTTCAGGAAAATCACTAATTATTTTACAACCATTCGCAATTATCTCAATCCACCCGATATAAAATATGCTCAAATTAAAGAAACCAAAACATTACATTGAACCTTTAAAGTTACGTTAATATTTCAATAATCAATGATGTCTTTCAAATGTAATTAGTTTACTTCGAATAAACATAACAACTTGACGTTAATTTCATGATATAAATAAAAAGCAAAATGCACAAAAGAATGTACCTTAAATTTGTTATACAAACATCTTTGCTACCTAGAGATGGCATCGACGGCGACGGAAATGTGATTGGGATTGATACTGCACTAGCTTCTTCCAGCAAACTTAAATCGTGGATCTTCCTTTCCATACATTTGATTGATATTACAATTGGTTGCAATTGGCCTAATACTTAAAACTTCAATAAAACTTCGATTACGCTGCTGTGTACAAGTACTATCACTTATTAATTTTAAAATAACGAAAAATAAAAAGCTTTTATTTAAAGCAGTTTATAGTTTATTTGACGCCGGCAGTATAGCCAAAAGTTACCATTTTAAAGAGAAACTTGTTACTTTAATCCGCAAAATTGCGAAACGGCAGGTCAATAGAACAAGGCTAACCACTTCATAAAAAACGAGAAAACCACTTCTACGTCCTATGTCATTATTACAAGCGATGTATAACCAAAAGAATAACTTTAGGTATGGTGAGCCAATATATTATCCCTTTTACTGGAAACGGAGATCATTTTGTCCACCACAACTCGATACAACCCCAAGTCTGCGCAACTCCTTCCAACCTCTACTTAACTACCCCTTTTGCGGATATCGCGTTGACCGCGAACAAACAACACGTGAATTTAGTGCTACATTTCTAACTAGACTAACCATAATTATTCATTATCCTCCACATTGGTTTTTCAACCACATCCACTCTAATTTGCCCAAAAAACTTAAATATATCACTCCGCGCATACACGACGCCTAAATTCGAAAAACGTCGGGAGAGATTGCTTTGTCAGCAAGCTTGTTTCTACTCGAAATCTTATTTGAGAAATTTGATATTTAAACTCTTATCAACGGAACAGTGCCTATCTGGCGGCTAACTAGACGTTTGCAAAAGATGAACCTTACAATGTAATATCTGAATATGTTATTTAATTAACTTATTTATATGACGCAATCCCAATTTGATTTAACCAAATTAAAATACGAAAGCATTTATTTAAACAAAACTATCCCTATTTACAAATACACTAATATAAAAAATAACGAGAACATTTATTCTAACAAAAACTAATCTAACAACACTCTAATTGTCACCTGTGAATGAAACGTGATTCTACCAATAAAAATTTTTATTCGTAAATATCTCTAAACCCCAAAAAAAAGTAATCAGATAAAAACTCGTAAAAATTTACACTCTTTTAACCCGAAATTACAAAAAATTTGAATAAAACCAATTTATCTACAGGGTGAACCCTTAAAATTTTCCCACGGGGTGACATAGTATTTAGCTAAATGTAACAAAAAATACCAAATTATTTTCACATATACAGAAATAAATATCGATTATGGTGCAAGTTGTTTGATTCAAATCGGCGTAATAGTTTTCGAAATATAAACGTTTTAAGTCAGGTGACTAAACTTTTTACTTTGGTAGTATTTATCTTATTTTTGTAATTCCCATCATTATTTACTCTGCAAACAATGAAAGTCTACATAATGTACTTCTACAATTTTTCGTTCTATACTTAGATTTACAAATTCTATATTGAGGTGATTATTTACACTGGCCACATAATGTATGCAGTATTATATTCAAGCACGAAACTAAAATGGTTTATATTATGTAAGAGGGATGCGTAAAAACGGAAGTGTAATTGTTGGTGTAGTGTAAACGAGGTACTCAAGAATCATAGTCCTGTGTTTGTTAGAGAATTAAGAAATTAACTAAATGGAACGTCTTAACAAGATTTGTCATGCGAGAATGCAAAGCAGACACCAAAACTATTAATCACGTAATGCTAAATACTATAATCATAGAGTGCAAGTAACTTAGTTTACAATTGTAATTTGCATAAAATGAGAGGAAGAATGACTTCTTCCTATTAATAAAATGGCTATTAATCTAGATTCTTTTTTAATAACACGTGGCTAATAAACATCAAAGCTTGAATGAGTTATTTATCTATTTCAAATTAATCACGTTGTTACGCTTACATATAATAAAACCAAGTCCTGGGTAACCTTTATGATTTACTCGAAATATGTGGTCTTAGACAACATCTAATGAAGTTCTTGACACCGTTTGCCAAAACTTTCTGAAGTAACATGTGCATTCATTGCATTAACCCATCAACTGCCAAAGTTTTATTTTCATGTGAAATTACATTTTTGTGTGGAAAATATAGTATAAACAAACAATTTAACTAAATTTTGAAAAAATATTTTACAAATTCCGTGTTTTTTTTTAACTTTTGTAGCAAGTCCCCATTTGGGAATCATGGCGTCTTGCATGTATTAGGTACGAACAGGCTGAAATGAACTACATGTTCATTTACAGTTTGAAGTACAGAAAATTAAACCAGTTTTTTCTAAAAAATAAAAATAAGAAAGTAAAATGAATTATTTTTAATGCCACTGAATCATGCACTCACTCAACATGAAGTCTAACATTACACTTGGAACATTGTTTTCTGACATTCGTCTTGCAAACTGCGCACTTTCTCTGCTTCCCTTCATTTGTTCGCTCAAGATAATGGCCCACTGGATCTTTTCTTCATCTTGTGGCACACGCTTTTCAGCTTTTATGTTATAGGAATGCCTACCAGCTCTCTTTGGACCAGACATTGATGATATATTCAAATAACTTATTACAATGGCTCTTCGGAAATCCAACAAAGGAATGGTTTGATTTGCCAGACAGTACAAAACATGCGCATTCACAACTGCCATGTCAACGATATTTGTAAATATGGGAAATACCACCGTTTGGCTCTTATTTTTATTCTATACTTCTGGACATTCCAGCCTAATTTATCCACGCATCCCATAAATTTATTATAATTCAGTATAAGGTCGGGTTGTGGAATTGATACATCTCTTTTATCTGTTCGAGACCATCTGTTTACGCGAGCTAACGGAATCACCTCAGCATTGTTAGACAAAAGCCTTACCATACTGTTGTCCTTCCATACAACGGCAAATATTCGATTATCTTTGTCGAAACGATAATCAAAGGCACCACGAGCTTCCTTTTTCATTTCGCTGTCATTTTTCAAAGGAAATTGCTTCATTCTATTGCTTCGGACTGTACTAGTTGCACAAATTTTTCTTTCCGTCAAAATTTGCATTAGATCGTAGCTGGTAAAAAATTGTCGAAATAAAGGCATGTTCTGATGGATTTTCGATTTTGTCAACTTTACTCGATATTACTGACGAACCAAGGGTTACCTTTGTTACGTGTTTAATTGGAAAACGCTGCTTTTTGATAACGTTCGTCATTTTGTCAAATTTACTTACTAAAAATAGCAATTTATTCTTAGGTTGAATGCTTCCAATTCACTATTTCGCAAATTTTTACGCATCTCTAATTGCATTTAAATTTACGTATGTAACTTTCGTACACATCTCTTATTTAGTTAAAATAAGTCAAAATAATACCTCCAGCGACATCTCTGAGAGTTCGGATCATTTAATATAAAGCAGTTAAATAGAAATCTGGGATCTTTTAAGGTCAAATAATACAAATACATATAATAAATAAATATTTTCTACATATTCTGACTTTGGCAACAATGATTAAATACAAATTTTATCAAGTTTTTAAAATTGATTTTTAAGGTGTTGGCCAATTTTTCTTTCTTCCTTTTTAAACACGCCTTTGATGGTGGATGTTGAGTTTCTAGAGAACTTTTCGTTTCTGGTTCTGGATGCTGAAGCATCACTTTTTTGGAAAATTCTCATTTAAAGTAATACTTGGTTAAGTAAAAGTATTACTAACGCTTTTAAAAGGCGGATATAATTGAAATTATTCATTCGTCTACATCTTCGGTAACTGGCACATGTTTCGATAACCTCATGCTAATTAAATTTGTTTCCAGGTTTTCGAATATAAAAGCATTCAATACTAATTCTTCACATATAAAGACACTTCAATCGAAATTACGTTGAATGTTCACTATCGGCTCGTTTGTCACCTGCAAGAGGTATAAACGGTCATAATTAATTAAACATCATATTTATATTTACCTTCTTTTAGCATCTCTTTACTACCTATGTAAGAATATCTCTGTACTAGCTATGTAAGAATATCTCTGTACTAACTACGTAAGAGCATCTCCGTGCTACCTACATTTCTAACGTCATTCCTTCTTAAATTTTCTGCTCACATTTTACTGTTACGTTACATCCAAAGTATATGGTTACCGCTGGAAGGTATAAGATCCTTGCTGACATCCATGACCATATACGTGAAGGCTGCTAGATCATTGGAATAGTACCCGAAATTAGCAAGATCAAATAAGTAAACGTTTCAACAATAAAGGTCAGGTCTTTTTTTTTCTTTATCACCTGGTTACACGATTGTGTTTCCAAATTTCAAATACACATGGAAGGTTCTTAGTGAATTTCTACAACGAAAATAAATGTACGGATATTAATTTTGTCATCAAATAAGCAGTTCACTTTCACAAAATTCTTTTATCTAATTCAGTTTTGAATATTTTTGCACTTAATCCCAAATAAAACTTTAATTAAATCCTTAAAATAGTTAGACCGCACCCAAACATTTTTAGCTTCCATTTGGACCTAATTAATTCTAGCTTCTGTGGCTACATTCAACCAACGATTTAACTCCTGTTTTGATTGTAATATACCGGGTGTAACGATTATCTGTATTACGTGAACTACTGCAAATGTTAAACTTCTAATTTCATATGAATTTGTAATTTTGTCTCGTAATCTTTATGTGTTATGTACATTACTTTTTTTCTGTGGACAACATTGTTCGGGCCAATTTATTTGCTATAAATTTCTTGATTACTTTGTTTGTTACGGTAGTTACTTACTGTGGACCGAACAAGCTTTCCAATTTACTGTATACTGTGTGAAGCGTAAGGCAAGCAAGTTCATTAATTAAATTCTTTTTATTTTTTTATCTTACTAAACATCCCAATGGGATTATGTGTTAAATTTGCCAATTCCGAATACGAACAGTAAGATCTTACAACGACCGGAAGGGGGCATATAATAATTTTACTTTTTTTTTGTTTTATTGAAATTTAGATTTATAGCTGCCGTGGGCACAAGCTGAGGCTCACTGCTTGCCATCGTGGGATTTGGTGGAATGTTAATTTATATTTTTTATTATTTTATTCTTTTGTCAGGATATAAAAATTACCTTATCGGGGGAATTGTCAACTCATTTCTACTTCCTCCTTTCATTCTTATTTCTTTCTTTTTTTTTGATAAATCCTGTTTCAGGCTTTACAGGGTTTACTCTCCTTTCAACACTTGTTGAGTATTTCCTTATTAAATCCTGTGGCGCCTACTCATATCCGGTTCCTATCTAACCAGATTACTATCATTTTAAGCTATACCTCCAAAACAACTACGCATCCGAGTGTTCTGCGGTTTCCGACTGTACGCCTGAGTTTAGCCTAGCCCACCCATTTCTTTTTTTTATGCCATATGATGGTTAGACACGTGGCACCTTTTCTATGGCAGGGGTATTGTTTTGTTTTCCTTCATACATTTCGCTATGGTAGCAAAATCCTGTCTCTGCACAGCACATCGCCCATTGTTTGAATCCGAAGCGTATAGGTTTACCCCTAATAAATTGTTTTGGATAATGGTGTCCATTATATCTTACCATTAGTTCATCAATACTAATATTGTGACGCCAAACTTCATACAGATTTACAGTTTAGAATTTATCTATAATTGGCCTAATTTTGTTCAACTTGTCCCAGTCTTCTTGATTTGCTGGGATTGTAGAATTATCGTTAAAGTGTAAATTGCTTTTTATCTTCAAATATCGATTTCTGGGCGTACATTTTCGGACAATTTGTATATTTAGATCTTCTTGTTCTGACCAGTACATATCTTCTTGTGGTAATGAGTGGTACCCTGTCAAAAGGAGAATGCCTAAAAATTTTTTTAGCACTCCACAGAAAAGGTAAAATCGTGTCTATTGTTTAGTGCTGCATATATAACACTTTATCTAACAGTATGAGTTGCGAGATCATCATCAAACAACATTTCAAATATTTCCACCGGAGATTTTCCGTTGATTTGGTCGATTAGTTTTTGTTTTCGCAGATTAAAGACTTCCTTATTTTTGTCTTTTTGTTCCGCCAAAATAGAAAACTCTGCACTAATTCGTTCCCATTTTACGGATGTGCTGTCAGCTGATTTTTTAGATTTTTTAACAATGTTTGTGTATTTATTAGCTGATGTAGATGGTAAACCATGAATTTCAACACTTCCTGGAATATCGTCTAATGTATCTTCATCTATATCTTCGGAATCAGTGATATTGTCCACACGATCTGGAGGAAGTTCGATTATATCTATAGGACTTTCATCATAGTCGTTTTTATCAAGATAAACATCATTTTCAGGATCATTAATGTAGTCCTCCAGTTCCTTTGTAGAAGCCATTATCTAAAACTAAAAGTAAATTCAATCATAGAGATCATTTGATTACCATTTAGTTATATGTATACAATTTGGGCATCGACAGTTTTATGAGTGTAGTTACAGTATTTGTGAATAATGTCACATCACTAATGAAGTTTTGTGTTTTAGAAAGTTATAACCTCACAATATTTACATAGAAAATCTTTAGTGTAATCATAAAAGGTTAATATTGTAGTTCAAAATATTATGTACTAAAAATGTCAACTTACCATTCAATTTTTTTTATAAATCAATTAATATTTCACTTATTTAGAATAAATATTTGAAGGCACTTGCTACAATACTTGTATTTACCTCTCAATAATTGAACCTGACCTTGAAAACCCGCAAGACTTTCTTTGCATTGTTGCCAGCATGTAAAAATTACGCAAACCCCAATTGGGGATCGTGGTAGTTAATGGGTTAAGCATAAATGCAAGTAGAGATCTGGGTCCAACACACGACTTACTACACCAATTGACTATATAATGTCTTTCAGCGAATAGAAAAATTATATCGTTTTATTGCATCACAAAGTGCAGGCAATGATACTGAAGGTTATAAGCATTCAGCATTCCAAAATTGTTTGGTGAGAAATTAGGTTGGTTATTATTTCCTATTTGTACACTGTGTTCAATAATAATATTATGAAATAATTTAATCATAACTACCTGAACCTATCAATTAATAAATACACATTGTTAAGTAAAACACGTATTTAATTGAGACGTTTAAATACTTGTTAATTAAAATATACGTGAAACACTGGGTTCATTTGGCCATTAAAAAGAATGTTACACCACTATCTAGGATAATATGGTTAGAATATTTGGGGAAGTCCGAATTGCGCGCAGTACCTGCTACTACTTGATGTCACAAATGACGTAATAACATGAACATGGTTGCCCTATAATTAAAATAATAGTAGTAGTAGTAGTGGTAGTAGTAGTAGTAGTAGTAGTAGTAGTAGTAGTAGTGGTGGTGGTGGTAGTAGTAGTATTGGTAGTGGTAGTAGTGGTAGTAGTAGTATTAGTAGTAGTAGTAGTAGTAGTAGTAGTAGTGGTAGTAGTAGTAGTAGTGGTAGTAGTAGTAGTAGTGGTAGTAGTCCTACATATATTGTTTATCTTAGACTACCATTTTGCAGTTTTCTTTTAAATATCAAAATGCATAAAAGAAAAAATGATGAACCTGTAAAGATCCAGATCCATATCCTAAAAATCCAAAGATCCAGATCCTTATCATAATTAACTTTCCTTAATTAAATCCTAAAAATCCCCACAATTGTATTCCTATTTGTTCAAAAATCCAATTGCCCACCAATCCCACCATTTCCAAATCCTGATAATAAAATTTGCAAATATACTCCTTCCATCCAGATCCGTTCCTATAAAAGCGACCGAAAATTTAAATTCACCAAACCTGATTCCTCTCTTCTATTTAAGAAACCAACCTGCCTAATCCTCTTCTCTTTCGAGAAATCCACCAGCCTTATCCTCTTCTCTTTGAGAAACCAACCTGTCTAATCCTCTCTCTTTTTCGAGAAATCCACCAGCCTGATCCTCTTCTCTTTTGAGAAATCAAACCTGATTTATTTCCTAATAAACATGAACGCCTGAATCTAACCTACATATTCACAACCAGTACACGTTCATCCGCCTCCTGCTGTCAAAACCTTGGAGACGGTACACAAATCACATTACACGCTGATTCCAACCAGCCAACCCAGCCGCAAATCCGCAGGTTCTCGAACCACGCGTTTTTGTACCTTCTCGGCACGCGTTGGTCAACCAACCAACGTAGAGCGGACACAATTCTTTCCCCGAGTTGTCGGCTGAAGCCGCACGATTCAAATACTCGCATTATCCAAGCTTTTGTGCGAATCGTATTGCATTTATAACCCTTGTAACTTTAGGCGAAAAGCCTCAAGTTATCCTGTACACCAAAATAATCACACGCATTACACTTATACCAAAATACGACAAACACAATTTAGATTCATTCTGTACACATATACCAGAAAGAATATTTTATTTCCTATTTTCTATTATTTATTTCCAAAACACATTTAGTTCCTGTCATTATACGAAAACATTTTAATTTACCTGTTTAAATAATCGTAAAATTTATGTTCTTTAAAATAGATTTTACGTTAAAAGAAAATTGATAAGCATATTTATATGCTTACATTTGTATAATTCCATTTAAGTTAGTTATAATTTAGTTAGATCTGCGTAACAAAACGTTGTGAATACAATCTTTTAATAAAAAGGTAAAGTTTTCATTTTATTGAAATCATTTCAATAGCCAAAATTACAATTGAAGTAAATAAATCTGGCAATTGTACAGTGCATCCCATTTTGGTTGAGACAGCCAAGTTTTGTAAATTCTGGAAAACTGCCTCTGTTGTTGCACGAAGTTCTTCAATATTATTGTGCCTCTTACCGTATATTTTATTTTTCAAAAAAACCCACAAAAAAAGTCCAACACTGACAAATCAGGTGACCTTTCAGGCCACCTAATGCGTCCATTTGTTCCAATCCAATGGTCCTGGAAAGTTTCTTCTAAAAACGGCAAAATCAACCTCGAATTGTGGGCAGGGGCACCGTCTTGTGGGAAGTAAATGGCATTAAGATAGGCGAGGGGAACATTCTCCAGGAATTCTGGTATTACTTCTTCTAAAATTAAGTACCTATTCGCGTTGAGAGCCCCCTCAAAAATGCGGTATTTTATTGATGTCCCCAATAAGAAGCAGGCTACATTAAAACCAAATCGACCCTGTTGTTGTTGCTCAAAAATTAGGTGTCGGTTTTCATCATACCAGTGCTTTGTATTTTGCCTGTTAAATAAACCGGCACTGCTTATATGGGCTTCGTCTGACCATATGACTTTACTCGCAAAATTACTATCCCTTCGAGTTTGGTTCAAAAACCAATTACAGAAATTCACACGCCTCGCTGCATCACCAGGGTATAAATGCTGGACAATATTCACTTTTTAGGGTTTCAATTTGTGTTTTTTTAAAATCCTTTGTACCCGTGATCGGGGAACGCCAGTGTCATTTTCTAACTTCGTACAAGAAGTCTGAGGAGAGACAAGGACGCTGGGTAAGACATTTATTTCATCCACTTCATTATTTTCCTTGTTATACGTCTTGGGTCGGGGTTTAGAATACGCACCATAATTTAGCAGATTATTCTTTAGTCGAAATATCGTTGCTCGACTAGGTTGACGCCTTTCCGGATATCTAACGTTTTAAAAACAATATGTCATATAATGTCTTATTGTAAATTACTAGTTTGCCTGTTTAAATATAACTCTAATGCTTCGTCAACATTTTCATGGCATTGATTGAAACATTGTATGATATACTTTTCGTTGTTCTGAAAAAAATCTTTCAGCCATTATAAAATTTCACAAAATTTCACACAATAAAACGCATCAAGCATCAAAATTTATCATCACGACAGTAGATGTGTTGATTTCTCCACAGTCAATTGATAAAACAATGCTCCAAAAGTCAACAACAGTGTTAGTAGCATCTATGACCTACTATAAAAAAATCACAAATAATAATCCCTGTAGTAAAACTTTGAAATCCATGGCACTCTATTAAAATTCAATGTTTTAGTAATTTTGGAGCATTTTTGAAATCTTCATGTTTATATATTATATATCATTTCGATGGAAAAAAAAGTAATTTAATGAGATAATAAAATACAGGGTGTTCCATTGAAAAAATCATAAGTTTGAGTCTTATCTCCATAACGATACCTGGAAAAAAAATTGAGTGCGCCCCTGGATTCTACGTAAAATTCTCTATGGGACAAGTTTTCAATTTGACATTATCGCTGAGAAACTTCTTAGATATGGAGGGGATCCAACAAGTGTGGATTTTCAAGAACACCCTGTAATTTATAAACGAAAGAAGTTAGGCAAAATCCGTTCAGGCCATCTTGAGTTTCACAAAAGAGTGGCACAGGACTGCGAAAACCGCAAGGTTCTATCTTCAACAACAACCGAGATACTTGACTGTCTCAACCAAAATGTGATGCACTGTGCATAGGGATTAGAGATAATTCTCTGCAATTAATTATAACTAAATAATTAAATAACGAAAACTCACCTATTAAATAGGTAATGGAATCCTTAACATCGACGTAATTATTTCCAGAATTGAAATCACATTAAACACAGATTTTTCTATACACTTTAAATTAACCAGAATAGAAACCACAACACTTACACAGATAGAAAAATACTTCAAACATAATTTATTATTAACAACCCTAATTAATAAAACAAATATATTTTTGAATTGATAAACACCGGTGGTAAATAAAATCGGCCATCTTTATTTCTCAGACGGCCAACAATAATCAAAACCCTCTAGTTTTGGATTACACATTCAAATACCCTTATTAATAATAAAACTTAGTAATAGAATGGATTAATAAAACTTGATAAATTAACTCTGATAATTTATTAAGGATTTGTTATTAGGACGCAAAACCTTGGATACATTAATTATTTAATTCCAGTGTACAGAAAGAAGGCAACGCCAACTACCCCGTGCCAGGAGAATTGCCTAGTCCGCAAGCGATCCCAGCCCAGAAGTATTTTCATTTATTTTTTTATAACATATTTTTATTTATGCTTTGAAGTACATGTTATTTTATTTTGTTAAACATATTGTATTATTAAAACATTACTTATGTGGAATAAGTGCCTGTTTAGTTTGGTTGTGTTGTAAAACTGTATTTAAGACAAAAACTCACCCCCAGCTTCTGACTAGAGTAAACCGTGGCCAAAAGACCCTTTTATAAAAGAGGGTGTTATAAACCTTCTTAAGAGTTTATAAACTACCTACTTATTCACTGAGAAGAAAAGAAAATATGTTGAAGTGACCAGCAGGTACATACAATTTTTCTCTTAATCTCAAATAAAGATTAACCAGGTAACGCGAGCAATTCGGAAAACTAGAAGGGCAAAATGCGATCAACTCGATACTTTTTCAGGTAACGCGCGCAAATGGGCTACATCCGAATATTTTTAGTAATTAAATGACATGTGTTCAAGTGCTAAGTAGATTAGGTAAAATTTAATTATGGCGTGTTAGTAATTTTTATTTTACATCTAATCCGAATATGTAAATGAGTAAATACACAATACTGTACGATGATGTACTAGACAGACTGCTTGCGAGGATTGCTTCAATGGAATCAATACAAAAATCACGACACTCGGGAATTTCAGGATTTTAAAAGTTCATCAAAAGTGGTTGGAACATATTTTCAGCAATTGTCAAGTTTCTGAAGCTGATCATGTTGTAAGGGTAACCTTGAGTGTGGATTAAGTATACAGGGTGTCCAGGAAAACGCGGGAAATCTCCCACATTCAGATAGAACATGAAAAATAATATGACAAGTTCCTATAAAATTTGTTCCTACAGATATATATGAACCAGAAATCGGTTTGAATAACTTTTAATGTTTTAATAAAAATTTAATGACACTAGCAAGGGTCGCTTAAAATAGTACCCTGGAAACATATTTAGCTAGTTTACCTGAGGCAGACTAAGCTTTACACCCTGTATGATAGACTTAAAAAAAAATCTGGGTAGCTTCAACCTTTAGCTAAAAAAAGGTGCTCTTGTTTATTGTCACACAACAGGAAAGTTTCATTTTTAGTTGTTTAATACAAGTTTGCGAACTACGTGGATTAAACAACTGAAATTGAAACTTTCCTGTTGTTTGAATGAATCTTGTATTGGCCGTTATTACCAAAAAATCATTGTCCTGTTTATTAAAAATAAAACATGAATTTTTCTCGAAAATATATTTTTGAAAATAGAACCAGTTAAATAGCAGCTAAAGTTTGTAATTTTTAATGGTTTAATATAAAAGTATAAAGGAGTAAGTTTTTCCCAAATATACCGAAAACGGATCGGTCGATCTGATAAAACCGATAGAGGATTGGGGTAAAATTGATTCATTAACGTTTAAATGTGTGGAAATAAATTAATATCTCACCTAAACGGCAAAAAGGAAAACTTGATAAATTATTCAAGCAGCAATATAACAGGCGACCTTTAGATAATAAAAAAATAGTTATCTCTTCTGATCATATTTTTTCATATCATTCTATTGAAGCGCTTTCTAAGGGCGAAATTTTTTCAATAACATCAAAAGTAATACCTTCTGAAGATATAATTTTCAATGTTGATCTTTGATGCTGAGAATGAAGTTAGATATAAAACCGTTAACATATTACGTAAACTTATTCTTGCGTCAACGCCGTGCTTTATTTCATATTAAACGTAATGAAAATATAATAATGTCACAATTAGATAAAGATAATGATAATATGATCGACTACAACATTAAAGTAGAACCACAGACTTATCGTGAATTACCAAAAGATCCTACAAAGAAGTTTCTTTTGAAAACTAAAAAACTTACTAAATTATCATCTATTCCTGAAGAAGCTCTTCCACTAAAACTATATGTTCCTTTAAAGCCTGTTATTAGTGCAATTGGTTCTCCTACATGCAACCTTAAAAACATCTTACATTTTTCTTACAAACTCATATGTGTAGGTAAAAGACTCCATTTTATGCACCTCAAAAAACGTTTAATTTGGTATAGATATGTAGATCACACATTTGTTATTTGGAGACATGGAGAAGAAGCACTATATGGTTTTTAATAAATGGTAATCATCCAAGCACCCAGTTTACCATGGAGAAGGAAACTGATGGAAGTTTACCAATTCTTGACGTACTAATATCTAAAACTATCTCTTAAGGTTTACCAAAAGCTTACACAGACTTATAGATACCTTCATAGAGTATCACGTCAAAAAATTGGTGTAATTAAATATATAGTGGATCGAGCTAAACGAATTTGTGATCCTGAATTTTTGAAAGATGAATATAAATATTTGACAAAATCACTACAAACTAATGCATATTCACTTAAAGATATTCAGAATTTACTACATCTTTTAGACATAACCATAAAATGTTGCTATTGTTACAGATAGAATTGAAAAAAATCTTAATCGTGGCATTAGAACTGTTTTTAAACCTACAAGTTAAATTGAACATTTAAGGTCACCTAAAGATGTTTCAAACACATCATATTCCGAAGTGCATAACTTATCTTGTTCTTGCGGAAAAGTATACATTGAAACCACAAAAATAGCTTTGATCCAAGACATAAAGAACATATGAGATTTTGGAAATTAGGTCAACCAGAGAAATCTGCGGCAGCTGAGCATGCTTTAAATAATTTAAATTACGACATTCGTTTTGGTAAGACAAACTCATTGTTATGCTAGTTTACAACTTGGAGCTAATGAGATATATAAACGTCCTAACAACTCAATAGGCAACATATGTAGTTGAAATTAATATTAAAATTAAAGATTACATTAAACGTGCTACATAGTGTTTTCATTGTAAAATAACAAAAAAAACTATTTCTTTGTTAGATTTGAATAGATATTTAATTGGTATGCCATGTTTCTATTTGTGAATGCTTTTATCAATTTCAAATTAAAGTTTTGCACAACTTCACACTTACATGATTAAATTTTGTTAAATTTTATCTTTGATTATGACATTTTTCACTGTTAGCCTTCGACCGTTAGAGGGTGTTTTGATTTGTCATCTTCAAGGCAGTTTAATAATATTTAGTTTTATTAAGGATCTTGTTATTCTTTACCGAAATTAGATTTCATACTTGGTTCATACGTTTATGAAACTTTTTCAGGCTTATGTTTGCGTTTTCATGTGTTTCATATTTCGTAAATTTGTTCTAACATCTTAACATTTTTAAAGACATTACCTCTGGGCGATAACTGTAATTTTTATCGAAACGTATAGGTTTATGTAATATATAAAAATACACCACAAAAAAACCCAAAAAAGCTAAGTATTTTAATTATGTGTAATAATGGTAAAAGTTTATATTTTCATCTGCTAAGACGATGGGTTTGAAAAGGGTCTTATAATGAGGAATTAGTCGATATCCCTTCCCATTTAATATTTCTAAGGGGAAAGCCTTTCAATAAATACACGGGCACTATTGTCGCGTTTACTCCTAACTAATAATTGTAATTAATGAAAATATCCGAACACCTCTTAATTTTTTTAGAATGTTTCGTACAATACCAATTTTTTAATGTGTTTATTATCAATATTTTCAGTCGAAGCCACAGAAATATATATTTCAATGATAGAAACCATTTATGTATTGCATTATATTTCTTGACGAATTTACACAATGTAGTTACTACTCTGTTAATTTTTACTACAACATTAATTAAGAACAATAATTCGGTTTTTTATCAGATGTTTTAACCACCAAGAATAATGGTTTATTACAGCGAATGAAATTGAAATAAATTCTTTTGTAAAGGAATTTGTACGGTAATTATGTTGTAAGATTACTTCCGTTATGGACGAGTTCATACATCTTTCATTGCTATTATTATCTTCAGTATAATCTCTTGATTATAACAATTCTATTAAGGTGTTGTTGTTCTTTGATTCTTATTCGATGTCTAGAAAACCACATAAACCCGATCAAAATTATTTCACGTCCGTGACGCTGTAAACTTCATTCATAAATGTTACAAACTTCCTTTTGATAAGCTTTACTCTTCCTGCTTATAAAAATGTGTAGAGATTTTAAATGGATTAAAAGTTGATACTGGTGAACTACAACACTCATTATTCTTATCATATAAGTACATGTATCTGCGTGTTGGAAGATTACAACAGGCAAATAAAGATTTCTTGTTTACAAATAAACAATTTGGTGGATAGATTAGAAGGGTTGCTGTGTATGTATGTGTTGAGTGGTCTGGAATTAAATTTTAGGGGACCTTAATTACGTTGGTATATGTTTGAGGGCATCTTCTTTGTACTTTATGCTCATCTTATTTCAGTGTACAGTGTTGAGTTATTGATTCCTTGATTATATTCAGTTATGTTAATAATAATGTAATTCATTGACGCTAATTATATACAACAAATTTACTGCTTAATAGTAATTAATAGTGCATTTTAATTAAATTTTAATCATGTCTACATCTCATTCATTCTATAAAACACTTAACATTCACGTTATAAAGTATAATTCTAATAAAGTTGGTCACAAATGTTTGTTTTTACTTTCTCATACGTGAAACACCCATAAGTATTGTTTTTCATTAAAAAATAAGTCTCGATTTTTCAACAGATTTACATTTACTTTGGAAGCCATCTATAGTACGTCCCAGAATATCAGAGAGTAATAAATCATCTTGGCAGCGACAGGTCAGTGGCGTACTTATTAAAGGCATATACTGTAAAATATATTGACTTATCAGTTTCTTATGTTCGTACCAAATATTAAAAAAAAATGTTTGTAATTGTAATTATGACCTATTAATACATACAAATAGAAAACAAATTAAGTGATTTAATATCTAAGTCTCTGTCTAAGTAACCGGCAAGTTCCTTTTTTTATTAAACCGCATAATGTTTGTTAACGTACATTTAATCTGTTTCAAGTTTCAGTAGACAAACCATTTGTGATGCCATTACCATGTTGTTGTTTTAAATTTAGGTAATTCAATTTAGCGTTTCATTTAATAAGAAACGAAGCACCAGCTCTATCTTTGTTAGTTACGTACCGGATGCACAACTTAGAAAGGCGGCCGGCCGTAACTCACGAACTATTTGACCTTGAGTAGTGAAATAAAAATCTTATAATAAATGTGGCTAAGAAAAAATGCAGAAAATTATTTTTAATTTCCTGCCATTGCCGCCAGAGGGCGCTTCATTGATTTCAAATTGAAATTCCCATTTTTTGGGCAATTTTCCTTAGTAATGTATTTAAAAAAATATATCTATTGTAAACTAGTGATCAATATGCAAAACTTTGTTTGATGAATTTTTGCGATTGCTGTCAAAATAAAGGGAGGGGAACCATATAACGTGTTACTGGATTAGTAACACGTCTCGATGTTAAGGAATACTTGGTATTACCAAACAAATCCGAAACCACAACAATTTCTTATCTCCGTCTACCAATAGAGGGCGCAACTTGTTGAAGGAACAAAACAGTCGACTTTACTAAAAAAATTCAAATGATGCTAAATGTTTTTTAACTGCTATTGGAAGGAAAATTAATAAAGGAGCATTAAAAAAATTTTCAATTTCTCTGGTAGAACCAAAGATATAGTCAAAAATGTGGTAATATAACAGGCAATTTGAAGTATAAACAAATCGTACGCTGAAAATTAATTCTCAGGATATGAAAAAAAAAATGAACGATTTTTCGCCATTATGTCAAAGCTGTAAACTTGTTACGGGTTTAAATGGGAAGCTAGAAAAAAAAACAGTTCGCTACTCAACTGTAGTTAATTAAGTAACCATCTAGCTCAAACTGTTCGGGAGGGGTGTAGAAAATTCCGGTTTTTAAATTCAGGCGCCAGAAGCCGCTCCCCTGTAGTAAAAAGGCACCACTATCCCGACTCCTAGGTAGCGAAGGTGACTAGGGAATTGGAACGAAAGGAGAGTACACTGGGATAGAAGAGAATAAACTACTGTGGTGGATTTATACTCTTAATTACTGTAGGGTATTTACAATCGCTAATGAAGAATGTTTGAATTAATTTCAAATAAGGTCTTAAGAAAATATCTTACCCATTTTAGGACGAAAAATTTATTTGTATCCGCAATTATCTTGCGATCATCAAGAGAACAGAAAATTTGTAGAGATGTCTTGTTGTGCTTGAATTTTCTACTTTATAGCCGAAATCGGATCGGATGAAGAAATTGTAGCAAAATGCACAAATTTTTCACGGCGTTATAAAATGGCGGCTTTACAGAAAGGATCGAATTTTTTTCTTTTTAAATGTTTTGTTATCAACTAGATGGTCAATAAAATAGATTTCATTGTGTTTGAATTTCATACCCTCACCGTCTAACGAGCGTTTCGTAAACTAAATCAGTTATTTGTTAAAGAATCCCATTAAATACTTCAGGATTCGGCTATTGGCCGACAGATGGCGCACTCTCGTTCGCTAAAATTTGTTGTAAAATACCTTCAATAACAGGGAATAAAGAAATTTAAATTAGCAGAAGAATTTTGAAAACAGGGTGTACTAATTGTACGTTATTTCGCATCAACAAAATATCAGAATATGTAGTAATGATCAGCCCTGTAATAGATTTGTGAAAGCATGAATTTAGCCCATCACAAACTAGATAACAAAGTGACAGTTTTGGTTGAAAACGGTGGTGAAAATGGCATCTTCCGATTTTTCTCCAGAAAAAAGGTTGGAAATTTGGTTCGCTCTCTGGGAATGAAAAAATAATCATTCTGAATGTACATAATGCCTTAAAGTATCAAAATCCGACAAATAGATCAGATAGTGTGCTAGAAATGTGTTCTAATATGATGTGAGTATACAGATCATTAAAAGAACATAAAGAGGGCGTTTTAAACGAACCGGCTTGCTCAACAGGAAAAAAAACGTTTAAGTGAAGAAGAAAACGTTCATATTAGAAGAAAAATTCATTCCTTCCACTTCAATAAAGAAATTCCTACCCTCAGCAAAATAGTAGCAGTACTAAAAGAAGACGTCGATGGACCACAATTATCTCGATCGATACTACACAGGGAACTACAAGAACTAAACTTTTCATGAGAAAAGTGAATCAAAAATCAGTGCTAATTAATAATCTCCAAATTGTTTCTTGGAGACTCAAATACCGTCGTGAAATGAAGAAGTTTTGTGTCGAAGGACGGGAAATCCTTTATCTCGATGAGACTTGGTTGAACGAAGGATATACTGTGCAAAAAAGTTGGCAAGTAGCCATAAAGCAGTCCGACAAGATTGGTCAACTAGAATAAATCCACCATCGGGAAAATGTCGGCGACTAATTACTAGAAATATAGGTAGCGCTAATGGATTCTTAAAAAAACGGTTTACTTGTGTTTGAGTCCAAGGGCACAGGGGATTATCAGGAAGACATTCCACGGGGAGCTGTAATTGTTCTGGATAATGCAAGTTACCATTCTAGGCAAGACAAACGCTTACCAAAAACTGTATGGAGAAAAGGAGACATTACCAAATGGTTAACATCAAAACAGATACAATTTGAACAAATTATGCTCAAACGAGAGCTTTTAACTGAGCAAATCAGTATAAGCAACAATTTGTATGTTTCTGACGAATTCTTTGGTTCTCGCGGGATTACCGTACATAGATTATCACCATATCACTGCGAACTCAACACCATAGCGTTAGTTTGGGCTCAAATAAAAAGTGTAGTAGGTCGTAACAATACGGCTTGTAAATTAAATGAAGAGCGACAGCTTTTAATGGAAGCCATAGACGATGTCAATGCAGTACAGTGCAAGAAGTGTGTTGATCGTGTAATTAAAGAGGAGCAGCGTATGTAGGAATTTGATCTGATAATTGAAGAAACTACAGAACCCGGTACAATATCCGTAGTACAAGATGACGGCTCTTCCGAATCGGATGAGGATGATAAAGACGGATTGTTAGCTACATATCGCATTTGTTTTCAAAGCCTACCTTTATGACAATATTAAATGTAAAATTCATTTATAAATGTTTAACACGCCTTTCAATTGTTTGATAATTAATCTACAATTGTTTATACACTGAAAGTTGAATTTTAAAGGGCCGTCCTTTGTTTGCCGTTTACTTGAACCGTCTTTATTTAACACAGTTTTTGCAAGCGGCACATAACTCGCCTTCGAATTGTTTGATAATTAATCGACAATTTGTATTACACTGAAATCCCAATCGCACGTCTATGAGTTGTCTGATCTTCAGGCATTAGTCTAATTTTAAAGGGTCGTCTTTTGTTTGTCGTTTACCTGAACCGTCTTTATTTAACACAATGTTTTACAAGCGGCACATTTACAGAATCTTCGTTTAAACTAGCATGGTTTGCTACTGATTTCTGTTTGCCGCTTCCATGCAAAAAAAACGACACTATTTCACTAATAAGATGCTTTATTACTCTCTGATATTATGGGACGTACTTTAGACCATTTTCAACTTGAAAGTTTAATGATCTCTGAGTACCTAAAGGTCCTTGATCGTGATTATTCATTACAATTTGTTTGTTTTTGAAGATCTCTAAACTGTTGAAGCAATCAGGTTCGTACTTGTTACTTATTAACATTATGTACTACATGATTTTTATCGAACATGTAGGGCTACGCTTGCATTTTATGAGCTAAATGGTTTTTAAAGGGAATTTTGATAGGTTGTTTAGTTTCGATTGTTCACAATTTATACAAGTAATTTTATAAATTCCCGACATATTCTGTTTATCCACTTGATCTTTTGGATTGCCCAAAAGAGTTTGCAAACTATTATCTGAAGTAATTAATTGACAAATATACGTCGATTAAGAAACAAATGAAATAAACAAATTATTTCATTCATTATATTCTCTAGTCAAGAACAAATGATTGATTAATAGTATATAATATAGCCCGTGAAATCATAGCAGAAAGTACTGCGCACCGAACACTGGGAATTATCATTGATAATAATACTCAAACCACTCGTATTACTATTGAACATATGCGTAAAGATCTAATTTAGTGTTTTCTCGTCTAATTGTTGATAATTGATTTTTTTTATTCTATTTCAGATTGGCCAGATGAAATTGATGAAGTGAACTGAAGATAAGCACTCTTCCTTATAATAAGGTATTTATTTGGAGTTAATGCATTAGTTATGCTTAAATATAAGAACCATGTAAAATTGTAAATAAACAACTTAAAATGGAACGTATGTGCCACTTAACATACGAAGTTTGCTTAATTATTTTGGTAGTAGTAAGCGGTTAATTTATTCTCAAGTGTGTCATTTATTATCTAATCGTTAATATTCCGGTTTAAAATGTTAATAGTAATTCATTTTGTTAAAAAACAGTTCGTTGCTATTTGTGTTGATAACGTAACGATAACAAAACGTGTGGTTAATTCATTCTGTTTTAGATAAAAATTTCACAGAATTTGTACATAATATCCTGTAAATACTTATTGATATTGATATGTGTTAGTCTTTCTTTAAGTGATTTCACAAAGTAAAATTCTTTTTTTAAGGTACTACGGTAACCTTGTTTCTATTATTCTTACATTAAACACACTAATTATAACTTCTCCAAGGTAACCATACGTGACTCGCGTTTCGGTCATGCTTGATAAGCCCCATTAAATCTAAAATAACTTATTTGCATGTTCTATAATCCAGAAATCCTTATTTATTTAATTTTTGATTTGGACAATTTAAATGACACATACCATTATCTATTTCTTATTTTCTAATAAATAACGTAAATGTATTAATACGTTTCAGCAAATTATCATATAGAGTTTTTGGCGTTTTACTAACTAATAAGACTCTAATTAACGCTTTCATTAAGAACAACACGTATATTTCTGAGGCATTCTTCAGTACTGTATTAAAGTTAAACACTGAAAGTTAAAATAAAAGTAGAGATAGCTGCTTTGGAGACCGAATGGTTAGAGTGCTTACACATCACTCGAGCGACGCAGATTCAAATCTGGCTGAGGCAGCCGTTTATGTAAAATGAAGAAAGGCCGAAGCAGTACTTTTCGTACAGGAAGTAAAACTGTAGGTTCCGTGGCGATAAAGATACCTTATTAACGGTGGAATTAGTAGTTAATGTGCATAGAGACACATTTCAGTAGGAATCTATTCAGGGCCTAAATATACAAAGTAGAGTTCAAAAGCAGTAGCAGCGTTATAAGTAGACGCAGGTGGATGTAGGCCTTATTAATGTACGCATTCGGTTTACGTACTTGTTACTAAATATGAATTGTTTGTTTATATTCTTATTTGGGTATCAAGTACAATGAAATAGTATATTTACAAATAAAATCCATGTCTCAAACTTGAATAAGATATTAATCATTCTAAAGAACTTGAAAACAAATCCCAAAATCACGTTAATTAATAAAATGCTCCTAAACACACAAAAACACACACGCACGCGCACATACCTACTTACGTCCATGCGTGCATGGGCACATGCTCGTGATCGTATTCGTGTCCGGGTTTGGTTGTCTTTGTCTTTGTCTTTGTCTTTGTCTTGGGGTTGTTTGTTTGTGTTCGTGTTCGGGTTTGGGTTCAAATGCGTGCTCGGGTCCGGGTCATGGTCCGGGTCCTGGTCCGTGTCGGAATTTGTGGTCGTGTGTGTGTCTGTGTGTCTGTGTGTCTGTGTATCTGTGTGTCTTTGTGTCTATGCGTGCGTGTGTGTATGCGTGCGTGCGTTCGTGTGCGAGCGCGCGCGCGCGTGTGTGTGTGTGAATGTTAGCAGGTTTGGAGATGGACAGGGGCTAATTCGTTTGTAACGGGGGATGGTTGGCGAAAGAAGCTGAGGTAGCGAAGACCCCAAGACAGCCTCCGTCTTTGTTAGCGTGTTATACATACGCGTCATGGGCGAACATGGCTACTAGTATGATTGCTCATTGGTTTATCGTGGGAAAGGGTAAGAAATCGTGCTCTGCTGTTGAAAAATATTTTGTAATAACGCAGAGGGGATAAAATTGATTATTTTTGAATTCTTAACTCTGTTAATTATGGAAAATGATTAATTTTTAAACACTTAACTCTCATTCCTTCTATGAATTATTATAATGTTACCATAAATGCTGAGCTCCTCATTGTAACAATTAGACGTGATAATATAGTATAACAAAAAATAAATGCCAACTTTTGACAAAAAATAAATGGACTATAACAAAATTTGTCACATCGAAACAAGAATAGAAAATATTGAAGGTAGTTTTGCACCACAGTTTACTCTTTGGAGACGTACATTAAAATGTAGTAAAGTCCTAGAAAGATACGCTCCTGAAAATTTAAAATTTGCACCTAATTCTCAGAAAAAAAAATTTTTTTTCCAACGCAGTTGTGTTTTATAAGTGGAAATTAATCAATTTCATGTATAAATTTGTCAAAATACGAAAAAATGACAATTAAATTGGCCAATTCCATTTTGAAACAACAAAAAGCACTTAAAACACACCTTTTTGTACTTACGTAAACCCAGAAGAAACATGCACGCAATTTATCCATTTAATGTATCAAAATGCTCTTTAAATTACCCAATTCAATTTTGAAACAACAAACCACTTAAAACATGACTTGTTTTTTAATTTATATTGATTAGGACTCCAAATTTACAATTTTCGATGGAGCGTGGATATTACTGCATTAATAATTGTAGGATAATGAACGCTGTTATTTTGCTTTGAAAGCATTTTATGCAGGTGTGAATGCGAACATTCTATTTTTATCTGTCATCAATTTACATTACAACTTTGAAACGGGATTTGTAAATGTATGAATGCAATTGTGTCATTTGTAGATTTTAAAATTCCGAATTTATTTAACTGCTATCCTTTGCGCTGTTATTTGTTTAGTCTATATACAAAAATTCAGAATTTTTGGGTAAAGGACTACCGAGTTATGATTTATTAAGCTCAAAGTTTACGTAAACGACATTATTAAGATATAATTTTTTTCAAATTTTGTTTAGTTTTGAGAAAATTTGGAACTGCTATCTTTTGCGCTGTTATTTGTTTAGTCTATATACAAAAATTCAGAATTTTTGGGTAAAGGACTATCGAGTTATGATTTATTAAGCAATTAACAACATTTACATACATATAATTGTGGCATTGACAAAATATAATTTTTTTTTCACATTTTTTTTTTAGTTTTGAGAAAATTTGGCTTTTCAAAGTACCGTGAAAATTCGTCCTCTACATCACTATCTCTTATTGAGATGATCTCTTGTAAGGGTGCTAGGGTTCTTTGTATGTTTGTCGTTGATCGTTGCACCAAAACGTTATGCAAAATGCATGGTTTTTCTTTTGTTTTTAATGACAATTTTGATCCTTTATTCACTGAAGCCATTACTACTAATTTTATATAATGAATGAGTATTCAATTAAAACTTTCACATTATATACACATCGATCTGTCAACGTTAACAAAATTGGTAGCAACTGGAAGTGGTTAGTGTAACGATCTGAGCTGTGCAAATAGAGGTGATGAACTCTGAGGAATGCACCATAATCTAGACATGAAAAGGTATTTCATGCCATGTCAGCAAGGTTAGGTTATTAGATATTACCAGTAAACTTCCACTAAAGATAATAATAAAGAAAGTGTAATATCTGTATCTTTCTGAACTGAAGTTCTTGGGAATACTTTTGTAAACGCATTCTAAAGGCAATGAACTAAAGCGTGTGAAAGTATCACATTTCAATTTCATATAAGACGAGTTTCTGTATGCTGCATAAAGTCAAATACAAGTTATAACAAGTTTGTGATATTTAACCTTGAACGGGGGGCTTATATGACTATATAAACCGATAAACAGCATTTCTGTACCAGTCAGTATATTGCACTCGTAATATTTGTAATTGTAAACCTAAAGTACTTCTATAGTTACTTAAATTATTTTTTTTTACATATCAGTTATAATAAATAAAATATTTGCTACAAGTCTATGACTGTGTAATCGTGTGTGCTTCATATTTTTGCATTGTCTGATACAGTTTTGCAGGTAACTATGAGTGAGGTTGTACCAAGTAGTATGATATTGTTAATTTAACAACACGTATTATTCCATTGTTAAAAACCAAAAATGAATTTGTAAAGCACATCCGTATAACTAACACTAATATTAAGCTATTGCAAGATATAATTCAAAATAAAATTTATTTAGAAGCAGGTGAAAATTTACTTAAACTTGAAAGTAATTTATCATTGTTAAAGTGTTATCTTGTGAGACTTAAACGGTTAAAGAACGCTTCAGAGAAAACAGGTAGTGGAATTGTCACCAAAAAACGTACACTTAAATTAGGTTGGTACCCTATAGATTCATGTTTTAATGGTAGGTTACTTACAGGCATTATAGTCAATATAGCAAACACTAAGAACCCTCTTATTTTTTTACAAAATGCATACAATTGTTTTGCACGAAAGGTTAAAGTAATGCTAAGGCAAACGATGCTGATGGTCAATGCCATTTTAGCCTGCAATTTCATGCAACCTCAAAATCATGTTATCGAGTTGAAGACTTTTGCCATAAAAAATTATGTCATCGATATTGCGACCAATTTGCGTGAGTGGTATAACAATAACGTTTATTACAAATTACAAAAAAAATTAGAGGAGTTTTCTGAAAGGGATTCCGGTTGGGCATTACATGAAGTTTTACATTTAAAGGTGAATATTAATAGCTATACTCCATTTAGAGGTGGCCTTTCGACTTACGTTAATGTTCCTTACTTCATAGCAGTAAAGCATGCGGTAGTGAATGTTAAGAACGATGACAAGTATTGCTTCCTGTGGGCCGTTGTTTCGGCATTATACCCAGTGCAACTTTATTCAGATAGAGTTTACAGTTATCCTCATTTTAAAGATGTTTTGAATTATGATTCAATTCCCTTTTCCATTAAAATAGATGATGTAAAAAAATTTAAAAACTTAAACAACCTCTCCATTAATTTGTTTTGCATTCAGGGGAAAGGTGTATTACCGCTAGTATTAATTGTAAATCAAGAAAATAGTGTCAGGGAACCTATAAATCTTTTAGTACTTTCGCCTAATTATCATTCCGCGGGTTCTACTGCTGATGCTATTAATACAAAAAATAATACTGTTTATCATTTCGCGTGGATTAAAAATATGTCAGCTTTTTTTTCTAGACAACTATCGAATAGGGAGCACAAGAAATTTATTTGTTATCGATGCTTGAATCACTTTTCTTCAGATCGCCTTCTACAAAAACGTCACTCTGCCATCAACTTAATCAATGTTCAGCCAGGATACCTACCGAAGCGGAAATGTTTCTGCAGTTAAAAAATTTCGCATTTCAGGAAAAGGTACCGTTTGTAATTTATGCGGATTTCGAAAGTATTTTAGAAAAGTGTACAAATTTAACATCACTTGGGGCTAATACTCTATTTCATTCCAAACATATACCCTTCAGCATTACTTACTACTTAAAGTGTTCATACAATGATTCTTTATCTCGATTTAGGCTTTATAGAGGAAATGATTGCATTCAATGGTTTGTTAAAGAGCTTCAAAGTATTGCACATTGGAGCACCGAAATCATCAATAAAATAATTCCTATGGGTACTTTAACTCCCAATCAGGTTGAACACTTTGAAAGCACCACGATTTGTCACATTTGCGAAGAACCATTTACAGATAAGGATATAAAGGTCAGAGACCATAACCGTTTCACTGGAGCATTTCGAGGAGCATCACATCAGAATTGTAACCTAAACTATAAAGACTCCCACATCCTACCGGTTGTATTTCATAATTTGTCAGGTTATGATAGCCATTTCGTCATTAGAGAATTGGCTACTATTCCCGGTGCGATTTCACTCCTGCCCATAAACAAAGTAATAGAAGGTAGTAAAATTAAGTTTAGATTTATTGACTCTTTCAGATTTATGAGTAGTAGTATTGAAAACTTATCAAACTATTTGGAAAATGGTAATAAAATTATTACCAGAGCTAATTGTAACAATGAAGAAGAATTTTCTTTACTAGTTCGCAAAGGTGTGTTTCCTTATGAGTATATTGATACGTGGGATAAATTAGACGAAACCAGGCTACCTCCCAAGGAAGCGTTTTTTAGTCATCTTAATAATGAAGGAATCAATGATGTCAGTTTTGCACATGCGGTTAATGTTTGGAACAAATTTCATATTAGATCGTTAGGGGAGTACTCAGATTTGTATTTAAAAACGGACGTTCTACTTTTAGCTGATATTTTCGAAAATTTTCGGCAAACTTGTTTAAGTACTTACAAACTTGATCCTCTGCACTATTGTACAGCCCCCGGTTTAGCATTCGATGCTATGCTTAAAATTACACAAGTAAAGTTAGAACTATTTACTGATATTGATATGCTAATGTTTATTGAAAGAGGAATTAGGGGTGGTGTGGCTCAATGTTCTAATCGGTATGCTAAAGCTAACAATAAGTACATGGGTGAAAAATTTGATCCCACTTCCGAAAGTGTGTATTTAATGTACTACGACGTAAATAACTTATATGGGGCAACCATGTCAGAATTTTTACCATTTGGTAATTTTTCTTTTGTGGATAATTTTGAAACTTTGGATTTAATAAACCATCCTAATGATTCGGAAATTGGTTACATAATCGAGTGTGATTTAGACTATCCCATAGAATTACACGAGAGTCACAGTGATCTTCCATTGGCACCGGAACATATGGTTCCACCCGTACCTGATTCAAATTCTAAAATAAAAAAATTATTACTTACATTGTATCCAAAACGTAATTACGTAATTCATTACAGAAATTTGAAAGTATATTTAAAATATGGATTAAAGTTGGTAAAGTTGGTATATTTTCAGCAATCACCATGGTTAAAAAATATATCGATTTAAATACAACCATGCGTCAGCAATCTCAAAATGAATTTGACAAACATTTTTATAAATTAATGATTAATAGTGTTTTTGGGAAACTGATGGAAGATCTACGTAAATATAAGGATATACGTTTAGTAACAAAATGGGATGGTCGCTATGGTGCTCGTGCTTACATATCAAAACCAAATTTTCATAGTTGTACAATATTTAGCAATGTTATGCTCGTCATTCAAATGAACAAGCTGGAAGTTATCTAAATAAACCCATATATGCAAGCTTCTGTGTTTTAGACGTTTCAAAAACTTCTTTATACAATTTTCATTATGGTTACATCCTACCAAGTTTCCAAATAATGCTAAGCTCTTGTACACAGGATACAGATAGTCTTATATACGCCTTTTCGGTTCCTGATATCTATGAGTACATTAAAGAAGACATTGATAAATTCGATACATCTGATTATAGCCCTGAAAATATCTTTTGGAATTCCATTAGTAAATAAAAAGTCCCGGCTTAATGAAAGATGAAAATCATGGCGCAATTGTGTTGGAATTTGTAGGACTTCGTGCAAAAATGTATGCTTACACTGTTGATAAAAAAGTTGTAAATAAATCAAAGGGTTCTACCCATGCAAGCGTCAAACAGATCACGATAAATGATATAAACATTTTGTTTGATGGTAACGTAATAAGGCGATATCAACATTTGATAAGGTCAAAGAAACATGATGTGTTTACAATCAAACAGAATAAAGTAATACTTAGTCCTTACGATGGTAAACGATTGGTAAATTTCAATTTCACTGATACTAGACCTTGGGGATTTAACTTTACATAGCATTTTATTCCTCTTCTGTTTCAGAAAAACAGCAGTCTCGAAAACAAACTGCATGATGAACTATGGTACAGTAGTGATCAAATCTACAGAAACTACCTGAAGCGTTCTTTGATGGGGAAGTGTTCCTCTGAAAGCTTTGTATTGAATATACTACAACATATTATTATTCCTGATGAGTGTTTTAACTGGTGTGCTATAATTCAAAGTGTGCAAATGAAGTTATTATTAAGACATTATTTGATAAAAAAATTAAATTGGACAATAGCATTAAAAGTTTTACAAAATTGTGCATTAATAAAGGTTACAGTTCATTAACTTTTAATGAAGTTGATAAAATCTTAGATGATATGAATTTACTTGGTAACATACCGCTTAAAATGTATGTATACAATTTATTATGGGGTGGTGATGATGATTCAACAAATGTTAAATCTAGCTTAGAGAATATTAGTTCTGCTTATAAAGATACGTTATTTATTATAACTGAATGTATTGAGAAAGCAGCATATTATGCTAATTACAAATGCCTCGATATTTTGATTGAAATATTATTAGAACAAAACATTAACTATAAGTTTCAACCATGGGAAAACGAGGAACATCACAAAATTTTCAACTGGATATTAGAAAACATTCATGAAGGTGAAACAATTAAAATTCCTGTTTGGGATGGACCTGTGGACCAGATTCAGGAATATGGCCTCAAGTAATTTAAATGATTATGAAAGTACTTTAGGTTTACTATATAAGATAATGAAATTTTAAAACATATGTAATATTTAACAAAAATAAAATACAATTTTTTTTATGTGTGTTTTATTTCATCCAAGAGCAAACATCCTTTGATACAAACTATATAACTAATATAAGTAACTTATTGCACAAATAACAAGTTATTAATCAATATCATCCTTATTTATCCATGATCTTTCATCCAATCCCCACCACTTTACGAATAACTTATTATTCTTGGAACGAAGCACTTTTTCCACCAGGTACACATCCGAATACTTTGTTTTCTGCAATTCATGTTCATAAAAGCCTCCCAGTACAGGATTTCCTTTCATGTCTTCCAACAAGTAGGTGGTTGGGTTAGTAATGTGAACTTTCACAATCTTAAATAGTTCACTAGACCAATTGGGGGTGTATCTTTTAGCAAAAATACTTTTAAATTTACTGATTCGTACTGACACCAACACAATATCGATTCCGATCAAATATTTTTATGTGAGTGTAAGCCTGCAGATTTATATGGCTATCAACATCTTTGGGCTTCACTCCTGCAGTTCTATGCTTACGATTGTTATAATCCATCGTTATGGTATCAATTGTATCAATCCATTTGTATTTACCTTGCAGGCTGAATGACTTATATAGAGCACCTTTAATGGTTCTGATAACACGTTCAGCAATTGCAGCCTTCTTTGTGCTATAGGTGGAGTAATGGTTGACTTCATAACGCTGCATTAGTTTAGTAAAATGCTCATTGTAGAATTCTTTTCCTGCATCTGTCTGCAAATTTTAGGTTTCCGGCCTTGTTTGAAGATTGTTTGCATGGCCTTTGCTAACTTCTGACCTGTTTTCGTTTTTAATCTTTAGTCCACAAGTATTTCGAAAAACAGTCGATAACCACTAATATATACTTATAACCCTTATTTTGTTTGGCATATGTGTTAAATTCAGCTAAATCTGCTTGCCAAAGATCATCAAAACCTCTAATTATTGTTCGCCTTCGTTTAAAATTTTTCGTGCAGGTTTGTGCAATTCGTTGACGAGTTGTAATTTGGACATGGTACTAATTTATCAAAAATTTCTTTAAGTTGATGTAGTTTTTCCTCCAGCGCTAGATTAGCGTTAGCGTTTCCTTTAAAAGCTTTCTGAACTGCTTGTAAACAGAAATCAAGGTATCCTTTACTTATAGCATCACCATCTTCTTCAGGGTCAGCCAACTGTGTCAAACGATTTCCATCCAAATCGAACCTTGTTGATAAATAGTATTGCTTAGTGATGACATCTTGAGGATCTATGGGATCGGCCCACATTGCTGAGTCTCTTATTCTCAATATTAAATTGATTAGTATCAATCAGTTTAAACTGAGGGGTTAGTTTCTTGAATTGATACTGGACATATGAACGTCCAAATTTGTCAAGGGGCATTTTAGTTGTGACATGTCGACATCAATGCATTCTCATTTATATTGTTTAAAAAGCGGTTGTTCGGTTTTTCAATGTATCCATCTTCATATAGTTCTTCTGCAATTGATATTGTCATTTACAACACCTGTGTTTCCCGCTCTTTTTCTGCCCACAATACCTCCAGATCACGAAATAGTTCATGTATATCATTCCAATATTTATATTCAATGGGTCTGTTTGTTAATTCCTTAAAAAACATAGCTCCACCTCCTCCCTTGGTTGTGGTGGGGGATGATGATGATAGCAAGGGTTTGATTATTTGTGTATACTTTCTGCTGCGGCTTCCTCGAATCTGTCTCTTACGTCATAATCTCCCCTTACTACATTCGTAGCCTCTAAAATAGTTCTATATCTTTTTCTATCTGTTGACTTTACTACACTTAAATCGAGTTCATTCATAATAAGCAGATCATATAATCCTGGAGTCCCTTTATACGTGACACCTTTAATAATTATATCGTCTCCTTTAATTGTGATGGGCGTATTACCAATTGTCCATTTGTCAGTTTTGGTATCATAGTGGACTCCATACGTATGATCAATATCACCTTCAGCATTCTTCAAAATACGTTCAACATATATACGCGGCAATTCATTGTACTGCTCGAGAAATTCTTCTGAGATGGGTTGATTATGGGAATCATCTGCGATACTAGGCAGTTCTTCTTCTTCCTCCCCAGTATTAATCTCTCCCACGACGGATGTATCTAAGAAAGATGGAAGACTTGGGGGAGGATTTCTTTGAAAAAACGGAAGCTGAGCTAGTGGACTAGTAGCACCCTTACTTGAATCACCTAATGGAGTGAGGCCTGGGGTCCGTTGAACTTGAGCTAGCGGACTAGTGGGGATAGTAGCATGCTTCCTTGGAAATATGAATACGGGTGGTTTTTTGGGTTTAACATCAATGACCTCCTCCTTTTTAGGTGTTTTTTTATCGATTTTATTTACTATTTCAGTTAGAGGTTCTATTAAAGGCTTATAAGTACTTTCGAATGTTCTTTCATTATCAATGCGAGCAGTCTTAATACTGTTATACTTCTGCTGTATTATTTTACTAGCCTGAATAATTTTTTTCTTTAATATCCTCTCCTTGTCCATTGCGATAAACAGGTACCGGTTCACCTTGAACAGGTAGCAGTTTACACTAAACAGATAGCTGTTAATACCTAAACAGATCAGTTACCACTAAACTGCTGAATGCGGTTTAAGGTATTATATATTCGCCTTATATAGCAAAACGGATTTAATGAACAGGTACCCGTTTACCATGAACAGGTAGCTGTTTGTAATAAACAGATAGCTGTTAATACCTAAACAGATCAGTTACTACCATTGAAAGCAGTTTAAGGTATTATATATTCATCAAATCTTTTCCTGTAGCGACCATTATTAACCTCAGCATCCTTGTTTATGACCATGAAACCAAACGGATCTACCCAGCACTTTGAACACATGTCCCGAAACAATTTCATGCTTATGGTGGGACTTAGATGATCCTCATACACATGTTTTAAGTTTAATTCATCTTGCTCAAATAATATAATTAGATTCGCATTATCACGAATTAATTGCTTTGGAATTTTACTGTAAGTTTGACCCAAATAGAAACAGTCAATATCGTTATGCCTACCCACAGAAAAATATGCCCTTATGTTATTTTGCGTTTCACAAGCGATATCATCGAAGATAAGAATAGAGTTTGATTTTGTACAATTAGGCTCAATCACATCTTGATTGTCGCTGAAGGTAAAGTACCTATGTCCTTCATTGGAAGTAAGATTTCCTGTAAAAGTTTGTACTTGTTTTGATTCAATGACTTAGAGTATACGTATACATGTTTAAATTTCAAACCATTTTTTTCAGTAAGCAGACTGACCATTGCGTTTATTTTACCGCAATTGGAGGGGCCGCATATAATACCACGTATACTACTAGGAAGTAAATAACCATGTTTTGAAGTAATAGACTTTTCATCAACGTCATGATTTTGAATCGGGAGTTTTTGTTTCTGAGCAACTACTTTGATCTTTGATGGATGAAATAAAACTAAACGAATAATTACAACATCTTTATTTATATATTAGACTATATTACAATAATAACTATAATTTTTGCACTTCTGCGGTGAGTGGACTGTACTGCACAATAGCATCATGGAGAATAATATCATATACAACGATTCCATTATCGAAAGGTGTTAGAGATTCCATTTCCAATTTGATGTCCACTGATGAGTTTTTTAGGATTCGTTTTGTTTAGAGCTGTCGATTACAAATACTGGACATGGTTTGAATTCGGAATAGTTGAATAATGCATCTTTATTGTCGTCACCATAGTAATCACTCCGGAACTTCAAAAATGTGATAGGCAGGTATGTATGGTTAACACTGAAGTTCAAATGCATTGCTTCATATGGATAATAGTCAGAATTCAGATGTACTTTAAGGTTTCTGATGTTAATGTGATCAAAATTTCCCGCCCTTGCCGACTTTGTGTATCTTTTACCTTGTTGGAATGCAACAATTATCCAACGTGGTTTTTCCAGCTGCGTTGATGTTTTTATTGGCCATATGTCTGAGGTTGCTTGTTTTAAAGCAGGTAATTCATACAACTCCCATTGTCGAAATGGAACAGTAATAATATAATTCTCATTGATTCCTTCAAACAAGTTCAGTTTTGCAGCATCACTAAGTGTTAAGTGTGGTACTTTCCATTGAATTTTATTTAAGGTTATTGTTGCATCACCTTCACCATAGTTGCAGTTTGTATCGCTTCTAGATCGAATTAAAATCAACTCTTGATGCATATTCACAATAACTTGACGATAATCCTCCATTATTCCAAATATGTGATTCAATGGTAAAAGATTTTTCACCATTCTGCTCGTCAAATTGCACTTGTAATGGTTCTTCATTCTTTGGTGACCATCCCAAATGGCTTAGTGCTTTGCTCTTGCTTGCCGTATAAGAAATATATCCCTTAAGCGTAGATGTTATGCCTGGATTTCTGCAAACATCCACTCTGTGACCACCTAACTCATAACGGATTTTTTCGAAAAGAAAGTTGGGAAAATTGTTGGTTAAGTTGCATGCTTTTCCTTCATCTTTGAGCTCAAGTTTACCTTCTATATACAGAAAACTATCGTAAGTAGCCCTAATTAGATCTTGGCTTTGAATTAAGATACGTATTTCTTCGGAAGGTCCATAGGGAAGATAAGTGTGAATATCTGATTTAACTATAGTATCATCAAAATGTACGTTTTGAAACATGTTTAGCGATTCGGCCATTGTCGGTGAGAACTTTTAAACCAATTGATGTTAAAAAGTGTTTTTCTGCAGATGTTAACCGCAATGAGGGTTGATGACTAATTAATGACATACTGTAGGGATGATGTCTTTTATACGAATTTTTGAAAGATGGAATTGGTCCTTTATTAATTCTCAGGCCCATGCTTGTTACGTTTAATTGGCAATTCTTGCAAATTTTCTGTAGTTAGGTATTAGCTGCCGGTACATGTGTGTACTGTGGGTTGCCTATTCATCAAAAATTGACAAATGTAGTAAATAAACAAATTCTTTGGTAATTTTAATTTTTATTAGTTACTGACAATTCCATAATGCACTTCCGGTGAAAAATTCTCTCAACGTCTTCCGCTAACAATTTTTGACATTGAGACTAGAAGGTTGAATTGTGTGGATGCCATTTTCTTTACTCGATTTCTTTAATTAAAAATCGCCCTATCAAAAAGGGGATCTGAAAGATTAGTGGCCTTTAGAAATTAAAATAATTAAGCCGTTATTGTGGTTCTGGTCTTACCTTAATTATTTTCTCGATTCGAGGATTAAAAAGAAACCACACAATTCCAAGTTCTTTATCGGGTGCACATTCCACCGTAGGGGTAAATATTCATCGGAAGCCTAACCACACTGTAAATTTATCTACTTTATTTTAGCATTATTACTACCTTACTATTACCCTATTATTTACCACTCGTGGATAAGCTTCAATTGTGTCGATACCTTCTCCAAAGGCTCGCACTACACCGTAGAGGTATGTTACCAGCTTAATTCTGGATATCCATCACTAAATTAATTTATTGTAGCCGGTAGTGTAACTATCATGCCACTGTTGATGTATTATTATAGTACCACGATATACTGATGGTACACTATTCTCTGAAGTCCACCGACTATAAGCAGTTCAACTACGGAGTAACAGTATTTGCCTAAGGTCAGATCTGTGTTGTGTTTTGTCCGTTGTCCATCCACCTATAGTTCTGGATATTGTGATTTCATGTGTTGATGATTCACCGTCCAACTTTGTTCTACATGTTTTGTTAACCTAAAAGAAATTTGTTGTGTATCAAATATTATAACAGTCAATTATTATGTACCTACTTACCTACCCAAGTTATTATTTTATGTGTCACTTTGCTCCGTTTCTTTTTTTGTGTAAATACATACCTACTTTTATGTTACATTGCACATCTACCGTTGCTTGACTCATGCATTATATTAATTGATGTAACGTATAGCTTTTTTCTGTATAAAGTACAGTTTACACTATCCATGTTCAACATGCTTATCGTGGACGACGCTTTATTATCACGAAGCAGTTAGTTAGGTATAATAGTCTTAATTAAGAATCAGTATTTTGGGATGTTTTGAACCCTTTAGTTTCGTTTCATTATGATAATTCATTTCCCCTTTTTTGCGTAGAAGTAATTCATAATTTGGTTTTAATAACACTCATGATTTATTTGTTCTTCTATCTGTATGTGAGGCTAGAACAATTTATTTTTTGTTGAAATATTAAGTATGTGTATTCAAAGATTTGAGGCCTATCCGAGTACTGGGTTTTTTGTATTATAAGTAGATAATAAAATTTTGTGGATCATTATGTTAGCACTGCGTCGATTGTTCGCGCGTTAATATAATTCCTTGGGTTATTTGGATTTTGTTACGATAATTTCTTTTTGTATATAGATATATTTTTGTACTAATCTATATAAGCATACCAGATTAAAAATTAAATTTTCGTTTGTTATAAGTTGAATTTAATATATATATTTATCGTCTTCATCCATTTAAGTTTTGGTTATACAATTAAACCTTTCTTGTCACTTTATCCTTCCTTCTGTGTACGCTTACGGGTCTTAAATTACTTATGAAGCTGAAGTAGTGTAAGTCGTTTCGAAGGTTCGTGTGTTCAAAAAAAACATATAATTAAGCTTCTGGCCCCCCCTTTTTTTTTTGTCTTTCTTTAAATATCAGTCACCCACGATCCTTACCGACTGTTTAGCTGGCCACGAACCCTTTTTTTTCTACCCCGCCCAATAAGCCACCTGCCCATTATCCTTCGACCTTCATTGTTCTTATCTTCCTATCGGGGGTAACAAAGGAAATTTGACGCCCTCGTGTGGGGCACCGCGTCTATATTTGTGATTGTGTTCCTGGTTCATTGTTTTTTTTTCTCTACGCGACATTCAATTTTTTTTGTTTTTGTTGTTGATTTTCTGTTTTGTTCAAACGATGAACGTCGATAAGTTATTACTTGACGAAGTTGAATACGAACTATCTGTTCGTGGTATCACGTGCGATGGGTCGGCACTTGATAAGAGGAAACTATTACGAGCTAGGTTTCGTGTTGAAAACTTAATAATTTTAGTTTTCCGAAATAAATCTGAATGCTGATGAGGAAATCTTAGTTTGCTCGGATAAACTGGTTCTTCTTAGCGCGGAAGTACAAGTATACCGGGCCACTCAACCCGATAGTGCATCCGAACGGCTTCAAACCCGACTCTTACATGTTTACGGTCGTTTAGATAGAATTAGTCCTACCACGGAACGGTCTGGCACTATGGATAAGTTAAAGAACCAATGCTTAAATGTCATGGACGACCTGCAAAGCAAATTTCAGTCCGATAATAAAGGAAGTCATGCCGGTATAATTGAGGAACCTAATTTGATTACACTGGATGATGAACCTATTGTTTCTCGCGCGGCGGAAGGTCAATCCCGGTTTGTGACCGAAAGGTTTCAGGATCTTTTGACACTCTCTTCAACGGTACGTTTTGCTGACAATAATAGTCCTATTCTCCATTCAACAGTTGCACACAGTTCGACACCCCACTTGGCAGTCCAAGGTGCAGTAGCACAAAAGTGGTACCGCCAACGTCCAACCCTTAGGGAATTATGTTGCCATCACGAAATGGAACCTTAAGTTTAGTGGAGATTCCAATCTCTCGAGTTTTCTAGAACGCGTCGAAGAATTACGCCTTTCAAGAGGCGTCAGTAAAGATCAATTATTTGTTTCGGCCGTTGAACTCTTTTCGGGCAATGCATTGATCTGGTATCGGTCAGTGCGTGACACCTTACGTGTTGGGATGAACTCATCAGTGCCTTGCGACATACGTTTCTTCCATGCGATTATGAGGAAAGTCTTGGGACGAAGTGCGAAATCGAACCCAGGGTCTGGACGAACCTGTCGCGATATATATTGCCATGATGGAAAATCTGTTCAGGAGATTTCCTCCTCCGCTAGAAACCACTCGACTTAGTCTGATTAAGCGCAATTTATTACCGTATTTACAATCGCCATTGACGTTACACTTTATCCCTACTATCGCTGAACTGGTTCACGTTTTAAGCAGTTAGAGGATACCACATACGCACAACCAAATTTAAGCCTCCACCTTCGAACACTAAAATATACTAGAGCCCGATTTGGCGTATCAGAAATCGGTGCGCCTACTACCTAGAGCGTCGCTGACCTCAACTGACCTCACTGTTGAAACCCAAGTCTCGGAACAACCCGCTATAGAAGTAGCATCAATCGTTTGCTGGAACTGTGACGGTCTTAATCATCGATCGGTTAACTGTCCTCAACCCAAGCGGGTACACTGCTATCGCTGCGGAAAACCTAACTTCACGACAAAGTCTTGCCCTACATGTCGTTTAAACTCCAACCAGCGCAGTTAAGAGGTCGATTAACTGTGTCCCCTAACGGAACAGTCTGAAACTCTTCCGGAGAACGACCACCAACAAATTCTTCTAAATTTTATTCTGGCCAGCGTCGGTCATGACGAAAGGCCTTATCTTAAGGTGTCCGTTTTGGCAGTCAAGTGCTGGGTCTGTTAGATTCCGGAGCTTCATACCGTAATAGGAAAAGAAGGTTGGGAACTCAAAAGATCGCTGTAAGATTAACACAGCTCGCGCGAAATCTTGCATAGTTGCAAATGGTAACGAATGTGCCAGCCTAGGTACTGTTTTGTACCGTTTGTCTTACGACAGAAAACCTGCGTAATGGAAGTCCTAGTGGTACCGTCCATCCCCAATTCTCTTATATTAGGTACCGACTTCTGGCGAAAAATGGGTATTGTCCCAGATTTACGTCACGGTGAATGGGAGTTTTCCTCAAACCCCTCGTTGCGTTGTTAACGCCATTCAGGACGTGGAACATCTGTCTGATGATCAACAGAAACCGCTCCAAAACTTTATAAAAGAAACCTTTGAGACTATGGGATCGAAAATAGAATTACTCATCTTGTAGAGCATGAGATTAAAACCACCTCATCTCCGATTAAGCAGAGGTATTACCCCATATCTCCTGCGTTGCAAAGGCACGTCGATCGCGAACTGGAGAAAATGTTAGCTGACGGGATCGTGGAACCTTCGACATCGGCATGGTCATCTCCCATAGTCATGATAAAGAAACGCGATGGCGAGTATCGTTTTGCGTCGACTATCGTCGGCTAAATAAGGTTAGTCAGCCGGACGCGTACCCTATCCCGTACGTTAGCGCTACATTGGATAAACTCAGGGATGCTCGGTTTCTTACGTTAGACATAAAATCGGCCTATTGGCAGATACCCGTAGCGCAATCCTCACGACAATTTACGGCTTTCACCGTCCCAAATCGGGGCCTGTTTCAATTCTGCCGTATGCCTTTCGGCTTACACAACGCCCCAGCCACGTGGCAACGCCTTATTGATCGCGTAATTGAGCGGATCTAGAACCTTACGTGTTTACTTATCTAGACGACGTGATTATTTGCACACAAACTTTCGACCATCACCTCCAAGTGCTTTCGAGGTTATCAACCGGTTGACGAAGGCAGGCTTAACTCTTAGTCAGGACAAGTGCCATTTCTGTAAAAGCGAATTACGCTACCTTGGCTACATGGTTAACTCTAAGGGCCTACTGGTAGACCCCGAAAGGTTGAGGCTATCATTCAAATACCACTACTTGCGTGCCTGAAATACGCCGCATAATCGGTATGGCGTCGTGGTACCGGAGATTTGTAACTTCTCCTCCGTTATCGCCCCGCTCACTTCCTTGTTGCGTAAGAATGCGTCCTTTAAGTGGACACCAGAATGCGATGATGCTCTCTAACATCAAGGAACACCTTATCTGTGCACCCGTACTGGCATGTCCAGATTTCTCACTTCCGTTTGTTATCCAAACGGATGCGTCTTACGGTATTGGCGCCGTACTCCAAAACCACCCAGACGGGGAAAAGTGATCTGTTACATAAGTAAGTCCCTCACCAAGAATGAGCGTAAGTACAGCACTACCGAACGCGAATGCTTGGCAGTACTTTCGCTATTGAAAGCTACGTCCGTATATTGAGGCCAGCAAATCACTATCGTGACAGATCATTATAGTTTGAAGTGGCTTAACAGTATCGTGATCCGGTCGGTCGTATCGCACTTGGCGGTAAGGCTCCAACAATACGATTTGATATCGTGCATCGGAAGGGCAAGGAACATGTCGTTCCTGACGCCTTGTCAAGGTCTGTGCCCGTCATCGATGCCATCACTCATTCGAATATCAAGGATCTGTGGTATAAGCGCATGGTTCACAAAGTCAGCACCCAGGCTCGCAAATACCCATTATGGCGCGTGTCTGCAGTGAAACTTTATAAAAACGTGCAAGTTCGATTTCTGAACTCTCTAGGAAACTGACGAATGGAAAATAGTCCTCCTAAAGACAAACGCGGCGAGTTACTGCGATTACATCACGACATTCCATCTCAGGTCACGGGCGTTTCCAAAACTTTGTCTCGGCTAAACCAAAAATACTACTGCAAAATGCGCAAAGACTGGCCACGTACGTAAATCGGTGTCACAGTGTAATCAGACTAAGCCTTACAACGCTGTCCAGCGGGCTTAATGGTCAGCAAAATCAACAAGCCATGGAAGTCATCTGCATGGACATTGTCGACTTGCCTCGTTCACGTAAAGGCTATTGCTTTCTTCTTGTTATTGCGGACTGCTTCAGCAAGTTCCTTTAACCTTCCTATGCGTGCATCCACCACCACAAAATCATAGAACTGGTGGAGCAAAACGTGTTTCTAATATTCGAGTGCCTAAACGTATTATCTGCGACAATGGCCTCAATTTCGCAGTAAAGACTTCGTTAGGTTCTCTACAGAATATAATTGTCAAATTTCTTATACGGCTAATTATCACCCTCAGGCCAACCCTACGGAGCGTATTAATCGTGTCCTAAAACTATGCTCAGTTCGTACGTCCAGGATAACCATCGTAACTGGATAAACACTTACCTCATGTCACGTGCGCTATTCGTACCGCAACGCACGAATCTACTGGTATGACCCATACTTCGTTAATTTTGGTCGCGAAATGCGTCTGGTAAGAAACCGGAAACACCATTAACGAGGATTAATTTTCGATCGGTCCCAAAATCTTCATACTCGTTCCGTAACGCTTCACCGACTCTACGAGAATATTAAACTAGACTTAGGAGATCTTACGAAAAAGCCCAAAATATTATGATCTCAGACGGCGAATTGACCAGTTCAACGTAGGCGACAGGGTGTGGAAAGAAATTATGTCCTTTCCGATGCGGCAAAACAGTTTTCCGCTAAGCTGGGCAAAGTTCGTAGGGCCTTTGTTATCAATAGAAAGTTCTCTCGTTGGGTCTACGAACTGAAAGACCTGACAATATCCTAAGAAGTTGGCATGCCAAGGACCTAAAACCATTTACTAATAAGAAACGGACGTCTCGGAGTAATAGTGTTTGGTTACCTTTTTTTGTTTGTAACTTGTGTTTCCTGTAGCTCTATATCCGTCTACGTTCAAGTTTTCGTGTTAATAGCCATTGGAGAAAATTTTGGGAAAATTTTCTTTTGTGGAGGGATTCTGTTACGTTTAATTGGCAATTCAATTTTCTGTAGTTAGGTATTAGCTCGGTACATGTGTGTACTGTGGGTTGCCTATTCATCAAAATTGACAAATGTAGTAAATAAACAAATTCTTTGGTAATTTTAATTTTATTATTGTTACTGACAATTCCATAATGCACTTCCGGTGAAAAATTCTCCTCAACGTCTTCGCTAACAATTTTTGACATTGAAGAAGGTTGAATTGTGATGCCATTTTCTTTACTCGATTTCTTTAATTAAAAATCGCCCTATCAAAAGGGATCTGAAAGATTAGTGGCCTTTAGAAATTAAAATAATTAAGCCGTTATTGTGGTTCTGGTTTACCTTAATTATTTTCTCGATTCGAGGATTAAAAGAAACCACACAATTCCAAGTTCTTTATCGTACATTCCACCGTAGTAAATATTCATCAGCTAACCACATGTAAATTTATCTACTTTATTTTAGCATTATTACTACCTTATATTACCCTATTATTTACCACTCGTGGATAAGCTTCAATTGTGTCGATATTCTCCAAAGGCTCACTACACCGTAGAGGTATGTTACCAGCTTAATTCTGGATATCATCACTAAATTAATTTATTGTAGCCGGTAGTGTAATATCATGCCACTGTTGATGTATTATTAAGTACCATGATATACTGATGGTACACTATTCTCTGAAGTCCACCGACTATAAGCAGTTCAACTACAGGAGTAACAGTATTTGCCTAAGGTCAGATCTGTGTTGTGTTTTGTCCGTTGTCCATCCACCTATAGTTCTGGATATTGTGATTTCATGTGTTGATGATTCACCGTCCAACTTTGTTCTACATGTTTTGTTAACCTAAAGAAATTTGTTTGTGTATCAAATATTATAACAGTCAATTATTATGTACCTACTTACCTACCCAAGTTAGTTATTTTTATGTGTCACTTTCTGTTTCTTTTTTGTTGTGTAAATACATACCTACTTTTATGTTACATTGCACACTCTACCGTTTTGACTCATGCATTATATTAATTGATGTAACGTATAGCTTTTTCTGTATAAAGTACAGTTTACACTATCCATGTTCAACATGCTTATCGTGGACGACGCTTTATTATCACGAAGCAGTTAGTTAGGTATAATAGTCTTAATTAAGAATCAGTATTTTGGGATGTTTTGAACCCCTTTAGTTTGTTTCATTATGATAATTCATTTCTTTTTTTTGCGTAGAAGTACATTCATAATTTGGTTTTAATAACACTCATGATTTATTTGTTCTTCTATCTGTATGTGAGGCTAGAACAATTTATTTTTTGTTGAAATATTAAGTATGTGTATTCTAAGTTTGCGAGGCCTATCCGAGTACTGGGTTTTTTGTATTATAAGTAGATAATAAAATTTTGTGGATCATTATGTTAGCCACTGCGTCGATTGTTCGCGCGTTAATATAATTCCTTGTTATTTGGATTTTGTTACGATAATTTCTTTTGTATATAGATATATTTTGTACTAATCTATATGAAAGCATACCAGATTAAAATTAAATTTCGTTTGTTATAAGTTGAATTTAATATATATATTTATCGTCTTCATCCATTTAAGTTTTGGTTATACAATTAAACCTTTCTTGTCACTTTATCCTTCCTTCTGTGTACGCTTACGGGTCCTAAATTACTTTTGAAGCTGAAGTAGTGTGAAGTCGTTTCGAAGGTTCGTGTGTTCAAAAAAAAAAAACATATAATTAAGCTTCTGGCGTTTTTTGTCTTTCTTTAAATATCAGTCACCCACGATCCTTACCGACTGTTTAGCTGGCCACGAACCCTTTTTTTTTCTACCCCGCCCAATAAGCCACCTGCCCATTATCCTTCGACCTTCATTGTTCTTATCTTCCTATCGGGGGTAACATGTTCTTTTAGTTCTTAGCGTACTGTGAATGGTTCACTTTCACCGAAGTCTATTAATTCGCTCTTTTGATTAGCCAAATTAATGGTTTTGTTACTAATTATGTCGGTGTTTACTTCTAAATATTCAGTATTGCTGAGAGTTTTATCTAGACGATAACCTGGTGGAACTGAAACGTCAATCTCATATAATACTTTTGCAGGTTTCCCGTTTCGATAAGATCCTTTTATAATGTTGCACTCTACGTGTAGATTGGTGTGTTTTAGAATTGTGTCTGTGAAATTTCCGTTAGGTTTAATTTTTTTAGCTATTGTTTTTCGTAAATGCAATAAATTTCCACCATTGCATTTATTCTTCTTCTTCTTCAGATTAGATCGACGTTTACACCCCATTCCCAATGTTCTCTTTGCTTTCATGATGGTACTGACTGCTAAAGCTGCAGTTCGTTCACCTAACGTTGCGTCTAATGATTTAAAGCGCTCCCAAGCTTTTTTTGCAAAATTTTATCTGCTTTATGTCTACTTTCTAAATCTCGGTAATCTCTGTAACTGATATCATGAAGTTTGCGCTGAGCATCTAATTGATTAATACGGGGTCTTCGTGGAGTCGTTTCTCTAATTTGTACCAGGACCACAATACTGGTAACCAGGTAAATGCAATTCAAACGGAAGTTTATTGATTAGGTATTCACTAAACCACCCGCACTTTTTGCTTCTATAACATTGTTTAACTAGATGGATAAAGGGTATTTATACCTAAATTGAGAAAAACAAACCATAGCATTAATATTTCTTTATTAGTAAATACTATACATTAGATAAGCAGGACGATAATTCAATATTTCCATTAACATACAGTGTTATGTGAATTAATATTATACTTAGCATTTATAACATCTTCAATGTCTTTTAAATGTCATCATCACTCATGGAATTCTTTCTCCGAAAACGACGGTAGTCAACAACTTGTATGAACTTTTCATAAAAACATGCCAGATTGTAAGATTCAAGAAATTCCAATCTATAGCTTATTATATCCTTTAAATTGAATAGTTCTTCAACATTATGGGATTGAATGTCCAAGAACAGCAGTTGTAGTTTTCTATCATAACAGTTTTAAAATTCTGTCATATCCTTTAATCAATTCCCAATTGTAATAAATACCAAGATTGCTGGATAGAGATTCATAATGTTGATCATAGATTATATCTTCTTCTTTGTTTACATTTGACCAATCAATTTTGTTTTCAATTTCTTGAGATCGGAAAATTGTAATTCTACATATGAATGCCATCTTAGAAGTTCATTCCATTCCTTCATATCCAACACTACATTATTAGCTTTGATCACAATTACCATCCCATACGCACCACTGGTGCAAGGTTGAGGTGTTACTGTATCCAATTTCCAGATGTTTTGCATGATGAGTATCGTTCGATAGTTTATAATAAGTACAATCGATTAAGTATTCCTTAGCTGCTTGTTGATACACTTCATCCTTATATTGAAATGATGATGATGTCCAGTCAGTCTTAGGAGAACACATATGTTTTCTTCATTTTACTACTACTACTACCATCACTATTTTTACAGCACCACCAACAAAATGTTAAATTATTATTCAGATTGTTACTGCAATGATGTGAGGTATCCATATATAACGGTGAAATTCTGAGTTTGGATCGTTCCAGAAATGATTTTATTTCTGCTTGCATGACTTTACTTGCTCACAATTTCACTATGACTAAACACTGTTTAAGAAAATAATTCTAGTTAAAGTATGTCCATTTTACATATGGTAGGGGTGCTACTATAAAAAAGAAAATGTTATGTTTGTTGTTTTTCCAGCTGCACCCAAACTACTTATGAACACATCCTTCGTGTTTAGGACTGTTTTAAATTCTTCAATTCGTGTTTCTTCTTTTTTGAAATACACATAAAATAATTATAATTATAATCTATATTCGTTACTTTATACTTTCTCGATATATCGAGCTCGCACGCATTTTTAAAGGGTTTGCAATAGATGCTTTGGTTTAACCCTGTTTATTCCATATTTAACAATTACGAGTTGCAGACTGACTGATCTCAACATACAGCTCGCTGCAATTTATATAAGAAATATGCATCCTTGACTACATATTACAACATGTTTAAACTTGTTAAATACCTACTTTTGACCTTGACTAGAAATGTAATATGATGATGATCAGCTCTAAAAATTTATATTTCCCGATAAAAAGTTTGACCTTGAAAATTCTATTCTTAGATTTATGATTACCTTGCAATTTCTATTTTTAGCTTTGACCTTGACCAGCTCCAAAATTTTAAATTTCCCGCCTAAAGTTTGACCTTGAAAGAGCTCCAAAAGCTTTCGTTTCTCACCACCAGAGGGCGAGTGACCTTGAACTGGTCCAGAACTGGCTCCATATTACTACTATCGCTCTAATTTTAAAACGAAGATAAACAAATGCATAAATTAAAGGCGCGTATTTATTATTAAGACATTCTATGGCAACAACAGTTTGCGAAAAGCTCAATTCCATAATAGACCAATACCGCCTGCTTCTACGATAAATGGTTAGTTAATAAATTTGAAGAAACTGCAAATATTTCAGTAGAACAATATAATATAACAAAGGATAGTAAATAATAAATAATTAATAGTTTAGGAAATAGAATGGATTTAGAAGAATCGGTGCTGTTGATGTTTCGACATAATCCTACTTACAGTTCTCGGTCCATTGCTGCAAAATTAAATTTATGTCAGTACAATGTACCTCGCATTAGCACAAATTCCGTGCTTACAAATTACATCAAAGAAAATACCAGATAATCTGGAAAAGCCATAACCCGACCATACCCGTACCCAATATCCTGAAAAAATTAATATTTAGACGGGAATTTTTAAAAACCATATCGAGGCTTTTGAGACACAGAGCAACTTTAATGCGGAAAGCTATTTAAATTTAGGGAATTCTTTGGTAATACTTTACGAATGCTTGGATAAGACACGGTTGTGACACTGATTGGTCAGTGGGCCTAGAATGTGAATTCCCTACGACGAGCAATTTTTGAAATGTCGCCAAATTGGCCAATGTCAGGCGATCATTTTGTGATAGATTAGGGTACTGTTTAGTACGAAACGAAAGATCGTACAAACTCTTAATTCTTGTTTTTTTTTTTATTTTAATGTAAATGACAATAACTAATTATGCATTTGTTATGTTATTTTAAATAAAATATTCTTTTATAGTATAATTTTGAATTAATTGTTTTCTGGAACGTAATACTATTAATGATGGGTAGGTATTCTTTCAAGATAAACATCGTAAATAAATAATAACAAAGTAATGCGTGGCTTATTTATTATTTCAAAAAGTCGTAATTCAAGAAATTTTCCTTTATTGATTGGTACTGTTGTTATTGGTTTAGATTCAAAGGGGGAGCAGAAATTCGAAACAAGTACGTTTCAATAAAGTATGTATCATTATTAAAAGAAAATGTATAAGTAAAATAACAAACATACTTATGGTAACAGATAATTAAGGTACAACAACAAACTTGATGAAAATTATAATTCTATATTCAAAATTTTTGTTAAAGGCGAGTCTATAAGATCAACCTGTTCGTTTATTAAAGGTACTTTCAGTTTATGTTTATAAATTTAGAATGCTTACAAAACGTCTAGTCTGTCTTTGTTATTACAAAAAATGTTTCACATAATTTGATTTGTGTGTGTTTATATTCGTAACATCTAATGTGTTCTTTATATCCAATGCCAAAGTTCCTACGAGTTTGTCCAATATAAACAGAATTACAGAATGTACAGTTCAATTTATAAATACCCGACTTGAAAATGTCGTTAGTTGGATCTTTGGCATTAAATAAACACTTTAGAACATTGGTATTAGTTTAGAAAGTTATTTTGTACTTGTTGTTCTTTTGTAATATGTGAGCTACTTTTTCTGATGTATAACATTGATATGTATTTACTTTATGTCTGTTCTGTGTTAACTGGGTAAATGTTTTTGACAGATATCTGTACTCCTGATTTTTAACTAAAGTGTAATATTTGAAATGTAACCATTTGCTTGTGCAATTTGTTTTATATTTGATATTGCTTTATTGAAATTTGTTTGGTTTAATGGTAATGACATTGCTCTATGTACTAATGATCTATATGCAGTTAACTTATGTGTTTTATGGTGGCATGAATCATTTGGAATTGTACTTTTATTGTGCATTAATTTTCATGTTTAAATCTAGAGAATGAATGGCTCAATTTTGTTTTTTTCTCCAGTGTACATTTTATGTTATGATGTAACATAACGAAACTAAAATGCAATCTTAATCTTAATAACATTGATTAACGCGGATATCAAATACGAGTAATGGAGTCAACTCCATTCAACTAATTCAACATCATTACTAAATAAAAACTATTTAATAAACGCATACATCGTTGAGGGAATATTTTAGAAAACATACTAGCAACATCAAAACTTACAAGCATACGAGACGTAATAACTATATGTTCGAACACTAAGGATATTTTTAAATATCAACACAGAAATCTGTGCAAACTTATTATTTATTTTGCTTATGAATGAACACGGGTTAAACAATATGTTCAGACTTTATTTCTGATACATTAGGATGACAAACACAATTCGGATCTTGTGCTGAATAAAAACACTACTTTACTGGTCAAATCGCTTGGCAACTAATGGTTCGGACAGTGTTATTTTAATAAGGTGTACGGCCCTTTTCGCTTTAATTACGTCTGAATTCGTACACGCAATGATGAGAAAGCTTTCTGCAGAATTCATGTGATTCCATATTTCTCGTATTCTTAACTGTAAATTGGGCAGTGTGCGTTGAGGATTATCGCGCATTTTTTTTATTTCATGCCATACCGTTTCGATCATATTTAAATCTGGGCTGTTCGCTGGCTAGTCTAATGTGATAATCCTATGATCAGGCAACCATTGTTTTGTACTTTTAGTCGTATGGCATGAAGAGCCATCAGGATGTATATCTTGTGCGCTTGGAAGTAGGCTTGTTTCTAACAACTCTTGGTATTTTTGGGCATTCACTGTGCCTTTTATAAATGATAGCCGTCCTAAACCATGTACCGAAATGCACCCCCAAACCGCATCTCCGTGAGGAAACTTTACAAGGCGTTTTAAACAATCCTTGTGAAAAGCTTCCGGTCGTATTACTCTTTTTCGCATATCCCCAACGCACACTCCAAACTTCGCTTCATCGCTTAATATCACTTTATAACAGTCCTCCAGAGTTCTGTGTGCTTTTTTTGCCCATGACGGTCTGTTAATAGCGGCGTCTCTTTAGGCGGAATAGTTTAAAATGTATAAATAAGATTGAAGTACTAGCTAAAAGGGCATACCTTGAAAAAATGAAGTCCGGACTTATGGATATATTTTCTACAACGTTCTGGTGAAATATTCAGGTCTGTGTCACTGTTCTATAGTGTAGTTAACTGACGCAAAGTAGCCCTTCTTGAATTTTTGCTCACTTTCACTAGCTTTAGTAGTGACAAGTTTTGGACGGCCTTTGATATTAACATCTGAAGTTTCCCCAAACTTTTTAATAATGTGTGCCACTGTAGATTTCGCTAAATTCAGATTCTGAGCTATTTTGGGCATAGAATTAACTGCCTTTATGATATTGTTGAACAAAAAGTTTACCAAATTTTAGTACTGTTGCTTGTCCTCGGCCCATGGTTTTACCTTCACAACTCATAAACTTTGACAACTAAAGCGAACATTAACGGAAAAGTGACACGAAACAAAAATTTTACAGCCACCCTCGTAAATGATATAAAAGTTTGATGCTCTCAGAACCATTAGTTGCCAGGCGATTTGCGCAATAAATTAATCTGTTTATTTTGCACAAGTGCCGAATTGCGTTTATTATTCTAATGTATCATAAATAAAGTGTATAATTATTGTTTAACTCTTGTTTGTTCACAAAAAAAAAATATATAGTTGTTAGTGCTCGTCTTATGTAGTGATAATTTTATGTTTTGGATGTAGAAACTACTGGTCTATTCGGCACATTTGGTTTGTGGATTTTTATGAGGCCATATAGAGGTGCTTGTGGATTTTTGTATACAATTTGTTGTTTCTCTAAATCGTAAAACAAATATTGCGGTTTTATAAACTGTGACTCACATCTTATAATAAATAAGAAAATTGGGGTGTGTGAGTGGAATACTTGCAAGATAAATTGTACCACGGTCTAGCTTAGCAAGGTACAATACTTACGAAACTTACTATAGTTGAGAACTCTTTTTAACAGGTATGAGGGAGGAAGGGATATGTCCATAGATAAAATCAGAAAAGCATTTGTTTGTTTTTTCTTGTTGGACGCCACTCAATTTTATAGGTTTAATAATTAAAATACAACAAAAATATACCACAGGTAATCCGAATAGCACTAAACAGCTGTATTTATATGTATATTTAAGAAACCAAAATGTCTGATTAATTTCAGCATAAAATAACTAAAACGGTATCTCTCGTAAAGCTTTAAGATATTAAATAATTACTAAATCAACACAACTATACAGGCTTATAATCTATTTTTGCTTAAAATTCAAACTGGAATATGGTCAACACTGTATTTAATATACTTGATCTATGTCAACAAATATTACAGCTAATAGTTTATGTACTCAAATACGAAATTCATTAACATAAGAGCTTCTTCTTAACACCATCGGTTTTCCTTAATGTTTGGGCTTTTCTTTGTTCCCTATTAAATATAATATATACAAAAATGTGATTAGAAGCCTTACATACCTTATACAACTACCTTTTGAAATAATTACCAAAGTGTTACCATTATCTGCTTTAACAGAAATTCGATTACTTTTGTAAATTTTTTTCTTAACTGATTTTAGTAAATAATTATGAGATGTGTTGTAAGTATTTGTCCTTTTTCAACGAGAACTCTTTAAGTAAATAAGCAATTTGAATAATTATTGTAAGATGCGTTTTAGAATATTATTTTATAGTAATTTTCATGAGTCAGAGCAGTTGCTTCACTAATATTAATACTGTCAGAGGACGGCGATGTTGTCAGATTGTGAAAAATAACAGTTTGACAACTGTCAAATCTCAGCTTCAGGGGTTATGTCATATGTTTAATGTCTGAAATGCTTGACAACACTGGACAGAATTGCCAACATATATATATATATATATATATATATATATATATATATATATATACCGTGGTCGTAAAGTAAGGAATAAATTCAATATCTCGTAAAGTACAATTTTTTCAAAAATCGCTCGGACCGATTTTATATTTTTAATAATTTGCGAAAAAAAATTTTATTCTGACAATAGCCTAATCGATCTACAAATTCCTGCTGCACATTTGAACCATTTCGGGCGTTAGTTGACTAACGGAGGACATTTCGAACATTTACTGAAATAAAATTATTTTAAGTTTACGAATCTTTGTTTTCAATTTTTAAATTTTGAATGCGAATAACTCCAAAACGCTTAGACTTAGGTATAGCACATTCTACATGACAAATGTTTAGAATTGTAAGAAATCTAAAATGCAATAAAAATTTGTTTAGCAAATCTTTTGAGACACCTGTATAAATTTTTTGCAAAATATGCCGAAATTACCAGATATTGAATTTATTCCTTACTTACGAATTATATAGTATATATATATATATATATATATGATAGTATATATATATATATATATATATATATCATATATATATATATATCATCATCATCTATATATGATACTGCATAGCAGAAGTATAAGGAAGATTACTTACGTTAAAATAACCGATTTAACTAAACTTGCCTTAGTCCAAAAGTTGATAATATGTTTCTTGGATGAGAAATTTAAATTTATCATCGATTTTGTATTTCCTATAAGACGCTTAGCTACTATTAGGACGCACAACTTTTTGTGCTACAGTATAGGTTCTTTTATTATGGAATAGTAGTTATCTCTACATTTCTGCTTAAAAAGGTATACTTTCTTGATATCGTTCTCGGTTTGAAAATTCTAAAGCTCATGATGCATGAAAATTATCCAAAAGTATCAAAATAACTTATTTGACTATCGTTTTTCCAATAATAATTGGTTTTAATTAATTTGAATTTTTCTCCGTGAAAAATTTGGGTAAGATGAACGGTTTAGCCAGGAAAATATTTTCTAATGCATTGCACATCTGCGCAAGCGCTTTTACTTAGGTAAAAACTTTAGTCGCCTTTGCTTTTTAGCTACTACATCGACAGTTGAATTTATTTATCAAACGTTAGTTTTTTGTCGCTTTTCCGTTGATAAAGATCCATAAGTATGGCTGACAGTTTCATTAATTCTGAAATGGCGCATATGTTTTTAGTCTATGGACTTTGCCATTGCAACGGTCGAAGAAGTGTACGAATTTATAGGAAAAATATTCTTTCCGTAGAACTCCAAATCGGCACACTTTTGCTAAAATCAAAGGACGTCTCCGTGAAAATGGCAAGTTTCAACCAAGCTGTGTAAATTCTGGACGCAGACTAACCATAAGAACGGTGGAAATAGAAGAAGAGATTTTTAACGCTGTTGAAATAAATCCAAAGACCAGCACACGACGTGCAGGATTGCAATTGGGAATTTCGAAATCATCAGTTTTTCAAGAACAATTATTGTACTTTCATATTCGAAAAGACATATTGCCCATGGATTCTGATCAACGTTTAAATTTCTGCCGAATTAATATTCATAGAAGAATCGAAAATCCAAATTTTAGCCAAAAATTTTGTTCACGGACGAAACTACTTTTACTAGATGCGGTATTTTCAATGTTCATAATGAACATGTTTATGCTGTTGAAAATCCTCATGAAACTTGAGTATCTCATTATCAGCATCAATTTCAAGTAAATATCTGGGCTGGAATTGTAGACACTTTTATTATCGGTCACTTTGTACTTACAAATCGGCTGAACGCAGATGGGTACTTGAACTTTTTAATACAAAATTTACCTATTTTATTGAAGATTTGCCTTACTCCTTCGTCGTGACCTTTGGTTTATGCATAATGGAGCACCTCCTCAATTTACTTTAAATGTTAGATCACATTTAAATGAGGCATATCCACAGCGCTGGATTGGAAAGAGGTGACACACTTGTAAACTGGTAGGCTCGATCACCGGACTTGACACCCAGCGATTTTTTTTGTGGCGTGCCTTGAAATCAAAAGTTTATGCACCCCAGTTAATATGCAAGAAGAATTGTTGGCAAGAATAATTCATGAAGCCAATTTATTGAAGAAGTCCTGAAGTATTGTCCAGAGTAAATGTAATTTTTAAAAGAATTAACTTGTGGTGCAGGAAAATGGTGGAAATTTTGAACATTTGTTGAATTAGCATAAACTTCCAGAAAAGTCCATCAATTACACTTGTTAAAACAAAATTTACATAACATAATTTTATTTTCAAATTTTATTTAGCTTTTGGTTGATAATAATCCAATTTAATTGTTTAACTTTGTTCTTCATATTGTTAATTATTTTTCTTCTTCAATAATTATTGTTTTTGAAAACTTCATTCTTCTTTATTTTTTCAATAAATCGCTACGAATTATTCTTATATATTATGAATGATTATTATACTTTGGGTAATTTGATGCGTCATGAGCTTTAGATGCATTTTTCTCGGAAACCGATGATCTTAGCGATATCAAGAAGGTCAAAATTGAAGCGGTTTAAACATGTTAATGGTCGCTTGGCGCTTCTAGGATATACATCGAAATCGATGATAAATTTGAATTCTCTTCCCTTATAATTTATAAGAATTACTTCAGCTAAATTTTACAGTTTTGAGATATTTGCAAAATTAACTAAAACTGACATTTTTATGTGTAATTCAAGTAGGCGTATCTCAGTTATTTTAAGATAAAATAATCTTTGACATAGAATTTATTCATACATGCTTACTTTAATCTATTGTCAAATTGGATTCAATGTACAGTGATCAAAATTTAATTCAATAACATAAATTTGAAAATGCTATATCTTCATTTTTTAAATGGCACATACATTTTTTAATGCTTCTTTCGTCTATTAATCGGTTTCATTTCTATTAAATATGTTCTATACCTATCTCTAATAGTTTCGGAGATATTTAAGTTTGATTTGTTGATAACACTGAAGAAGAGTAACTTAGTCGGTCAAAGCAAGCTATGAATACATAGAAACTAAAAACATATTGATGAAATACAAACACTTAAAATTATAATAAATGATCAATGTGACACCATTTTGTTGCTGGCAAACATGAAGTCTTTGAATAAACGGGTGATCACAAAATTAATTCAACAACGTAAATTTGAACATGCTATATCTTCCTTTTTAATTAAACACTATATTTTTAACTTGTCTTCGTCTATTAGTCGTTTAATTTTAAAATATATTTTATCTATTTGAATGTCGTAAATTGACATGAAATAAGAATGAGTCTACGGCTAAGGTTCCTAATTATTGACATTTCTATGTATTAAATATTGTTCCTCCATCTTGAAAGATATATGAAATTTTGATGTTTTTCAATCTGTCTAGTTTTAACTATTAATTCAGATTGCAGACTCTTTCCTTTGCATATACAGGCTGGTCCATTTTGCTCAATGTTATTTTTCTGTAATAAAATACAGGTTGCCATTTAAAGAAAATGAAAATAACTTTTGAGCCTAAGTACCATTGTATATGCAAAGAAAAAATGTCTGCAATCTGAATGTAGAAATAAACTAGACATTTAAGAACAATCCAATTTCACTGAATCTTTCAAGATGGTGGAACATTGCACATAATTAAACATTAGTGTAGACCCATAATTATCATTTGCTAGTATTAAAATTCAAATATATAATATAAGTTCTTTAAAAATCACAAGTTTAGTCTAGTACTACAATAATCTGTTATAAGATTTTATTATATCAACAGTATAGGCGTAATCGTCGCCAAATCGTTGACACCCTGTATACACACACACACACACACACACACACACACACACACACACACACACACACACACACCCATATATATATAATATATATATATATATATATATAATACTATATAACTGAATTATTTACGTTAAAATAACGATTTGACTAAATTTACCTGAGTCAAAATTATACTAAAAGTAATGTCAAATTAAATAAATCACATTTCTTTAATACTTTCGACTACGTCCGCTAATTCATGAATTTTCTTATACGGGTTTTTTTTGGGATGGGAAACTCAAATTTATTTCAATTTGCTTTATCTTCTAGAACAGGCTACCAGTGACGATTTTAAACCCTTTAAACCATTAATTTTGTTCCACCCTGTATATTATTTTGATTAGAAAATCTCTTTCCCTGTATTTTCTAGTTAAGAAAGGTATGCTTTATTGAAGTCGCTAGGCCAGCGGTTTTCGAGAAAAACTCATCTAAAGGTGATGATGCATACAAATTATCTAAAAGTAAAGTTAGTTTATTGACGTATTTGACTGCTATCCACAAACACAAAGAAATAACATTTCCAGTAACACTAAATGGACGTACATCATTACCTTTAGATACGTTTTTCTGGAAACCGTTGACCATAGTGAATTCAATAAAGTATACCTTGCTTAACTGGAAAAGACAGGAAAGTCCAAAATAACATACAGGTGGAAAAAAGTTGTAACGGTTTAAAGGGTTCAAATCGTTGCCGGTGGCTTCTCAGAAGATACAGAAATTGATAATAAATTGAATTCTTACCAAAAATTCTATAAGAATTCATGAAATTAGCTAAGTAGTCGAAGATATTAAAGAATATTTATTTTACACTTTTCATCTGTAACTCGTTAGTATCAACCTTTGACTGGTAATTAGCTAAATCGGTTTATTTTAACGTAAATAATTCCAGTTAACTTGGTTATTCTTTCAGAACATCATTATAATTATATATATATATATATATATATATATATATATATATATATATATAATATATATATATACAGACATGCATATTGCTATATTCGTTAATATTGAAGATAGAATGCGTTAAATGGAAAGTTTTAGAACTTTAGGCATCATCATGTAAAGTAGATTTGAAGTAATTTTTTGTTTTAAATAATTGAAAAACAAATTGCTTTTACACCTGATTTTTATTTAAGTCTGACAACATTTTGATTTGTACATTATTATGACACATTTAAAAGACAATTTTAAAAAGTACCAAAATTTATCTACAGTCATTTGTTTTGAAAGACTACACTAACTATTGTTTTTCATATGGACGCCATCTTGGATTTTAGATTATCGAATAGTATTTTTATCACCTTTTCAGCGATGCATCAAAATTTAAACCCTTGCTAATTTATCTGTTCTTACAAAATTTAATACATTTCTAACTTTTGTTTTGGACGCTATTTGGATTTTGAATATCGACTAGGATCTAACGGTTTACGAGAAAATCATCCGATGCATGCAAATTATCCAAAAGCGCCAAAGTAATTATTTGCAAAACAATGACATAACACTTCAACAATTAAATTTTAATAGCAACAATGAAGGGCAGTGATTAATATTACGGAATCTATCTGCGGATTCCATAATTCTAATCCATAGTTGCTCTTCATTATGTATTTCTACAGAATAAACATCATTTTTCATGAATGCCCAAAATGAAAAATCGAGGAGATTAAGGTCGGGACTACGAGCTGGCCAGGGTACAGGTCCCCCTCGGCCAATCCACGTATTTTCAAATCTCCTATCCAAAAATTCCCTTCCCAATCGAGAAATGTGAGCTGGAGCGCCATCATGCATGTAACGCGTTCTACCAATAATAGCCAATGGAACATCCTATAATAACGTATTTAGTTTATTCTACAAGAAATTTCGATACAGTTACGTGTCAATCGATTGGGCAATTGAAATGGGCCTATTAAGTAATTGTCAATTATACCTGCCAACACATTAATAGAAAACCCATATTGATGACTTCTAATTACGGTTTTGCAAATAAGTTACTTTGGCGCTTTTGGATAATTTGTATGCATCGGATGCATTTTTCTCGTAAACCGTTGGTCCTAGCGACTTCAATAAGGTATACCTATCTGAAGCAGAAAAGATGGGAAAACAAGTTTTCCAGTCGAATACGACATATATTGTAAGGCAAAATAGTTAGGACCGATTCAAACAAAGTGGAAACCTGTATGTGGCGCCCTCTATCAGTAATAAAAGAACTAAGGTCATATTTGAATTCTGCGTGATAAAAAGCCCTGTATACAAAATTTCGTCCGCTTATTACATCATTGTAAAAGATATTAAAAAAAACAAAAATAATTAAACTTCAACACCCTATATCTTTTAAACGAAGGCGTTGCGGACCTAATTTCATAACAACTTTTTCTTATTTTAGTGTCCTCTATCGCGTGGCACTATGCATGGCACTTTTTCTATGTCACCCTGCATATATATATATATATATATATATATATATATATATATATATATATATATATATATATTAAATATGTAATGAGTAGTCAAGTGGTTGGGAAAAAATCATAACATATGAATTTGACTCAAGTGCGAAAATAGTGCTCGCTCAAAAAGCGAAAACTGTGGAAATAGGTCGATCAACATTACTGATATGAAACCACAGTTACAAAACACTTATAATACAGTATATAAAAGAAATTGTGGAATTATATAGAATTTAAAACATTAGTGCTATTAATATGTAAACTCTAGGTCAGTAACAATATTAAAATGTAATCTTTTAACATCATCATCATCATCATCATCATCATTTAGTAAAATACATGCTTATTGATACACATACAACTAAAATTGTCATAAAAAATTTACATAAACAGTCTACATATAATAATAATAACATTTCCAGTAACACTAAATGGACGTACATCATTACCTTTAGATACGTTTTTTGGAAACCGTTGACATAGTGAATTCAATAAAGTATACCTTTAACTGAAAAGACAGGAAAGTCCAAATAATTACTAGTGAAAAAAGTTGTTTATGAAGTTTAAAGGGTTCAAAAATCGTCTAAGCCGGTGGCTTCCTAGAAGATTACAAGAAATTGTTATAACAAATTTGAATTCTTATCCCAAAATATAAGAAAAATTCATGTAAATTAGCTGGAGTAGTCGATACTTAGATATTTTGAAACGTGAAATGTGAATTTAATTTTCAGATTTACCTTGTAACTCGTTAACAGAAATCCAAATATGGTGGATAAAAGTGTAAAGTTAAGCTAAATCGGTTGTATTTTAACGTAAATATCCAGTTAACGTAATATTAATTCTTTCCAGAACATCCATTATAATTATATATATATATATATATATATTATATATATATATATATATATTATATTTATCACTAGTGTGTCCGTAGATTCAGCATGCATGTATTGCTATATTCGTTAATATTGAAGATAGAATGTCGGTTAAATGGGAAAGTTTTAAGAATTTTATGGCTATCATCATGGTAAAGTCAGATTTGAAGTAATCTTTTTGTTTTTGAAATAATTGAAGAAAACAAAAATTGTGCATTTTCTACTACCCCTGTAGCTCTTTTATTTGAAGTCTGACAACATTTTGATTTGTACATTATTATGACACATTTAAAAGACAATTTTAAAAAGTACCAAAATTTATCTACAGTCATTTGTTTTGAAAGACATACACTAACTATTGTTTTTCATATGGACGCCATCTTGGATTTTTAGATTATCGAATAGTATTTTTATCACCTTTTCAGCGATGCATCAAAAATTTAAACCCTTGCTAATTTATCTGTTTTACTTAAAAATTTAATACATTTCTAACTTTTGTTTTTGGACGCTATTTGGATTTTTACATTATCGAATAGTGGATTTAACACCTCTTCTACAATGTATTACATGATATGAAAATGTGTGGAGTGTAGAGGGGACATATCGAGCATGTTTTATGATAGTTACTATTATCTGTTTTGTTTTTATTTTAGTTATTAGAAATTACAATAATTAGGAATCTAATTGTATAAATTTTTCATTTATTAATCCATGCCTTCTCAAGGCCTACTTACTATTTCAATTTTATATTTTTAAATTTTGATAGTTGAAGTAAATTTTCGTATCATGTGATACATCGCTGAAAAGGTGATAAAAATACTATTCGATAATGTAAAATCCAAGATGGCGTCTATATGAAAACAATAGTTAGTGTATGTATTTCAAAAACAAATGACTGTAGATAAATTTTGGTACTTTTTTAAAATTGTCTTTTAAAAGTGTCATAATAATGTACAAATCAAAATGTTGTCAGACTTCAAATAAAAGAGCTAGTAGTAGAATGCACAATTTTGTTTTCTTCAATTATTTCAAAAAAAAAAGTTACTTCAAATCTGATTTTACCATGATGATAGTCATAAAATTCTCTAAAGCTTTCTATTTAACGACATTCTATCTTCAATATTAACGAATATAGCAATACATGCATGTGAATCTCGAACACTGTATATATATATATATATATATATATATATATATGACGTTTTAATAGTCCAATATCTCGAAAACTGTTCAAATGACAAGTATGAAATTTGGCAGTTAGAAACTTTCGAAACTGATGCTTATATCTACCATAAAAAGGCTTCCGGTTTTCGTCTCATTTCTGGTGACGTGACTCCAACATAATTTTCTTAAATGGGACAATCGGTACAACATTACATTTTTTGGTAGACCTTTCAAAAAAAATTCAACCATAACACACATGTCACGGTACTTGTATGCAAAACTATAATATTGACAATTAACTCGACAGGTGTGTTGTGTAATATCCAGAGAACGGTGGCTACATAATTGTACCATTTCGACCAATCCATTTTCCAGGAAATGTATTATGAAGATATTCTCTAACTTGGCCAAACAAGTGAGGAGATGCTCCATCTTGCTGCCGCTATATTGTTTGCCTTTCATTTAAGGGAATATCTTCAAGTAATTCTGGGAGAACATTTTCAAGAAAATCCAAATATCTTTCTCCCGTTAACGTTCCTTCATACAAATAGGGACCAATCAACCTACCGTTAAACAAACCACACTGAACATTGCCACCTCATATTGTCTAGAAATTGGTTTCTTCCATTCATTTTGCATTTTCCTGTGACCAGTATTATAGTGGAGTGCAATAACTTACTTTAATAAATTTAATAAAAAAATTAATGACTCGTATCAGTATTGTTATTTTACAAAGGAATCATGACAAGTGTGGTATGGTTGAATTTGTTTTTGAAAGGTCTGCCAAAAAATGTAAGGTTATGCCGGTTGTCCAATTAAAAAAATTATGTTGACGTCACGTGACCGAAAATGAGAGGAAAACCGGAAAGCTTTTTATGGTAAATATAAGCACCATTTTCCCCAGTTTATAGCTGCCAAAGTTCATACTAGTCATTTGATTAGTTTTCGTGATATTGAACTGTCAAAACGTCGTGACACTTGTATATGATATTATATATATATATATATATATATATATGTTAGGTATGGAAAAACATTATTGATCTGACCTATAATAAGCTAGAAAGAAACCCAATTAGCATTATATGAGTGTGAGAGAGACATAACTCTACCGATGATGCCACTCGTACATATTTCAATGTAGGCACAAAATATGAACTACTTAAGTCTCCTTCAATCTAGCTTCAACATTTCTAACGAAACCAAAGCAATTAAGATGATGTTGAAAAGTCGCGTGTTCTGTGAAACTATTAAGTAAATAATAACTTAAACATTACATGATAAGACCTCAAACATCGAAGTTTATTGTAATTGCGAATTTTTGAGATGCTTCGGTTACTACTCGTGAAAAAAAGGGAAAGGCAACATATTTCATTCCCTCCGGAGGGCGGGATGCTCGAGCTTCCCGAGCTCTTTCAGCCACACTCATGGATTCCTAGCATACATACATACATTACGTATATATGCATGGTAGGATTAAGGATAGGTGTGATCAGAATAGGATCGGAAGGAGCGGAATTAGGGTTCTTCGTAAAAAGAACCAAGAAGAAACTTACGAGAGCTAGAAACAAGAACATTAACATTTACATTGATAGTATAACTTAAGTTTAAGGTTTAACTTTAGCATTATAATTCTTATTGAAAAACCAACTATTTTTATAAGATTTTCGAAAAGACCTCCACCTTGCGCAAGACAGTAACCCAATCTGTAATAAAATTCAGTTCGGATGTTTTCTAACATTTCTTGGGTGATGCTGTTTAAAGAGTCTGTAATTTTGACACGAAGTTCGTCCAAATTGTTAGCACGTTCATGCCTGTACCCATAAAATTGCTGGGATACGCATCCCCTAACAAAAAAGTCGTTCGGCGCGATATCAGGACAGCGACGAGGATATTTAATACGGTCAGGGAACGTAGTTTCCAAAAACTGTTGAACTCTTATTGCAGTATGAGCAGGACAGCCATCTTCTTGATACCAAATGTCATCAAAATTTATATTGAGGCGTTGAACAGCTAGAACTATCTGGTTTCTCAACAGTTCTAAATATTTGTCCGCATTCAATTTTCCGTTAATAAAAAATGGACCAATTATGGAATTGCCTACAATTCCTGCCCACACATTAACTTTTTGGGGGTATTGTGTCCGGTAACGAATACTATTGTGTTTGCTTTCCCGAAAGTAACCAACAGCGATAGACGATTGGCCATGTAAGTTAAAAGAACACAAAATTCTATACGCTTTTGATGATCTTCTGGAAAAATTAGTTTTGTAGTTTTCAACTTATATCAACGGTATTTATTTCTTTTCTAGGTATTGCGAACTGTTCTTGGTTCAATATTCATTTCTTCAGCAATTTTTGTACTGTTGCACGGGAAATTAGTTTCTGCTAAACTACACACTGCAATTTCTTGGACTTCGCGCTCTTCGTTTACGTTAAGACCAGGATGCTCACCATCTTTACCATCGATGCTACTGCATTTTCTGCAATTATTTAAACATCCACATCTTTCAATTTTACAAACAGTACGCATAATCGTGCTTTCTGATGGAATTGGCGGTTTCAAACGAAAAACCAAACCTGCCCATTATTTCTTGTGCAGTGCTTCCTGAATAATACCACTTAATAATCTGTATTTTTTCTTCAGTCGAATACATGACTTGCAAAAACACTGATTTTCAATTCTCGTTGACAGTAGCAATTAAATGTGTCATTGATACCAGCCTACTCAAAAGACGCATGTATGGCATCAGCGCTTTTAGTTTGTTGTGTATTCTCAGTTAGCACGTGAACTGATTGTACTGTCTTTGTTTTACTTATTATAAGTCAGACCCGCGATAATATTTTTCCATACCTGTATGTATATATATATATATATATATATATATATATATATATATATATATATATATATATATATATATATATATTAAATCACAGCTAGAAAAAGTGCCATGCATAGTGCCACGATAGATGACACTAAAATAAGAAAAAAAGTTCCTATGAACTTAGGTCCGCAACGCCTTCGTTTAAAAGATATAGGATGTTGAAGTTTAATTATTTTTTTGTTTTTTTTAATATCTTTTTACAATGATTTAATAAGCGGACGAAATTTTGTATACTTGGTCTTTTTATCACGCAGAATTCAAATATGACCTTAGTTCTTTTATTACTGATAGAGGGCGCTATATACAGGTTTCCATCTTGCTTGAATCGGTCCTAACTTTTTTGCCTTACTCTGTATGTCATTTTCGATTGGAAAAATTTATTTTCCCATCTTTTCTTCTTCAGAAAGGTTATTGAAATCACTAGGATCAACGGTTTACGAGAAAAATGCATCCGATGCATGCAAATTATCCAAAAGCGCCAAAGTAATTTATTTGCAAAAACAATGACATAACACTTCAACAATTAAATTTTAATAGCAACAATGAAGGGCAGTGATTAATATTACGGAATCTATCTGCGGATTCCATAATTCTAATCCATAGTTGCTCTTCATTATGTATTTCTACAGAATAAACATCATTTTTCATGAATGCCCAAAATGAAAAATCGAGGAGATTAAGGTCGGGACTACGAGCTGGCCAGGGTACAGGTCCCCCTCGGCCAATCCACGTATTTCCAAATATCCTATCCAAAAATTCCCTTCCCAAACGAGAAATGTGAGCTGGAGCGCCATCATGCATGTAACGCGTTCTACCAATAATAGCCAATGGAACATCCTATAATAACGTATTTAGTTTATTCTACAAGAAATTTCGATACAGTTACGTGTCAATCGATTGGGCAATTGAAATGGGCCTATTAAGTAATTGTCAATTATACCTGCCAACACATTAATAGAAAACCCATATTGATGACTTCTAATTACGGTTTTGCAAATAAGTTACTTTGGCGCTTTTGGATAATTTGTATGCATCGGATGCATTTTTCTCGTAAACCGTTGGTCCTAGCGACTTCAATAAGGGATACCTATCTGAAGCAGAAAAGATGGGAAAACAAGTTTTTCCAGTCGAAAACGACATATATTGTAAGGCAAAATAGTTAGGACCGATTCAAACAAGATGGAAACCTGTATGTGGCGCCCTCTATCAGTAGTAAAAGAACTAAGGTCATATTTGAATTCTGCGTGATAAAAAGCTCCTGTATACAAAATTTCGTCCGCTTATTACATCATTGTAAAAAGATATTAAAAAAAAAAAAATAATTAAACTTCAACACCCTATATCTTTTAAACGAAGGCGTTGCGGACCTAATTTCATAACAACTTTTTTCTTATTTTAGTGTCCTCTATCGTGGCACTATGCATGGCACTTTTTCTATGTCACCCTGCATATATATATATATATATATATATATATATATATATATATATATATATATATTTAAATATGTAATGAGAGTAGTCAAGTGGTTGGGAAAAAAATCATAACATATGAATTTGACTCAAGTGCGAAAATAGTGCTCGCGCTCAAAAAGCGAAAACTGTGGAAATAGGTCGATCAACATTACTGATATGAAACCACAGTTACAAAGCACTTATAATACAGTATATAAAAGAAATTGTGGAATTATATAGAATTTAAAACATTAGTGCTATTAATATGTAAACTCTAGGTCAGTACCAATATTAAAATTTAATCTTTTATCATCATCATCATCATCATTTAGTAAAATACATGCTTATTGATACACATACAACTAAAATTGTCATAAAAAAAAAATTTACATAAACAGTCTACATATAATAATAATAAAATTTCTTTTATTCGTGTTTTGAATACAATTGTTGTACAGCAAGTAAGTTTGTGAGGTAGTGAATTATATATTTGACAACCTGCTATGTATGGCGATTTTGTATAGAAAGTATAATTTGGCTTTTTAAAATTAATTCGAAGATGCGATCGTGTGAAGTGATGGTGAAACGTCTTTATTTATTGTAAGAGTACATTTTTTTGCGTGTATATACAGAATAATATTAAACAAATACTGACATGGAACAGAATAAGATAAATTAAATATTAGTCTTATTATACGTTTCTGCATAACGAAAACCTTTTTCCAGTGAGAAGATTGGCCCCATGCAATAATGTTAAAGTTAATTATGGAATATACATTTGATAGTAGACACTTAATAATTGATCCGTACTTAGAACCTTTTTGAGTTTTGAAATCAAAAAATAACTGTTATGTTTACCGTTTACAGATGTATTCAATGTTAGGGCCCCAATCAAGATGTTTATCGATTTTTGTTCCTAGAAATGTTGTCTCATTGCTGAGTGGTAAGTATCCGTCAAAATTGATTTCTAATTTACAGGGTTTTTTTTGTTATGAAATTCGATACAGACCGTTTTTTGAAAGTTAATAATTAATCGGTTTATACTACACCAGTGCCTAAAGTCATCCAGTGCTTGTTTTATTTTCTTTTCGAGATGATTTTTGTCATTAACGATGGTAGTGTCGTCCGCATACATAAATACTTGGCCTTGAGATATATAATGTGGTAAGTCGTTTACAAATCACAAGAACATTAGTGGTCCTAGCATACTGCCTTGTGGCGTCCCCATTGATATGTTATATCGTCTAGCTTTTGAGAATGAAACGAGATAATCGTTTATTGGTCCTCTGATCTCCATACAATGACGTTTCTCTTTTAAAATGGATGTATCGCCTACATCGAACGCTTTACTCAAATTAAAAAAAAGTCCATGAACATATTCATTATCATTCATTTTGTCACTTAGAATCTGAACCAGCTCTGTAGTAGCAGTCGTGGTAGAACAACTGTTTCGAAAACCGTGTTGTCTTTCAGACAATAGTTTTTCATCATTTAAAAACTTTGTTAGACGAACTTAACTCATAAGCATCTGTTACAGGCAACATAATACGATTCACCTTTTTTTGTGTAGGAATTAATGTAAAACTTATTAGCTTTCGCTACAGATTCAGAAAATCTCTTTAGCAGAATCGTTTTATACATTTCTAAAACCATTGCCAAATAGCAGCATATTTTAAACAAATTACATTCTTTAATCTTACTTTTGCAAAATAATTGTGTTAATTAGTCTCTAGATTGCAACTGACTAATTCACGCTTCCTTTAACTAAATTTAACAGATAATTAAGGAAAATTAAATATTCATAATACGCCATTTTTCCATCCTCACTCCGTGCCAACAAATTTTTTTATTAAATAATCATACAAATATCTTCGTTAACTTTTAAGGTATAAAATAGATTTCTTTAAATACTTTATAAAGCATTTCTGTTCAGTAATAAAATTTTGTTCAGTTTGTGTAAATTACATTCATAATTTTTCACTTGTATCCTAATGAAATCAATTTGCCTTCAGATGCTTTTTTAATGCATCGTTATTGTCATTTTTATTAGAATGAATTGCAAATAGGTGTTTCCAAATCTAATGGCAGGCTTTAGAATTACTTAATATCACTTAATTTGACATTTTTTTTTATCCGTTGTGCATTGAGTTTCATTCCAATTAAAAAATTTTAGTCTTTGAATTCAACTTTCACAAAAGCCGTATTCCTTAAGTTCTATAAGAAATCTAAAATGTATTGTGAAGGTTGCTGTAGGGCATAGAAAATATTTTCTACTTTTAAATATTACTTGTATTTTTATTTTGTACTTTTTGATATACTGCTACCGTATTCAAAGAATGATAGATAAAAGAGTAGAGGGAAGTTATTAATAGTAGAGTAAAGTATACTGTATGCTAGATGATTCTATTCTTACGGGTTCTTACTGTAATTATAATTGGCATCGATTAAGTGTAAAGAGTAAATGAAGGAACACGCACTTTGTGGGGCGACTTGAATCACATTACATTATAATTTCTTTTTATAACGTATATTCACCGGGATTATTGAAACTTTACTGAAGAATTCAAAGGATCTTGGAATAAGTAAATTTTCAAGGTATATCAATGTTACATTTTGTTTTCTTCATAAAGACAATTCTAGTGTAAATTCACCTTTAGTAAAACTTTAAATAGCCATCTATTGGCATCCGAACTCATTTGCGTTTAAGTATCTTTTGCGCAATAACACCCTGTGGAATTCGTTGTGACGATTCACCTTTAAATTTCTGCAAGTGCGAAATAATTAACGCTTAATCTAGAACCGTTCAACTTTTATAAAATGCCCAATCAAAGGGCAATAGAATATATATTACGACATAGTAGTAATACAGAGAGGTAACAATGTAAGTCTTTCCCCCCTATTTCTTAAACCATTGGAGATATCTTCTTCATTTATCTATAATAGGCTATTTTAACCTGTTCATTTTTCGGTTTGGCCTCACTATTCCGGGTGTAACTTGTCGGACCATCTTTTCCTTGGTCTCCCGATACTTCTGCCTGCTGGTGATTTATCTCTAGCAATCTTCATTATTCTGATTTCCGCCATTCGATTTATGTGTTCTTTCTATTCTCTCTTTCTTTTGTGGACCCAATCGTTAACGTCTTCTATTCCACATTCTCTTCTTATATTTACACTTTTCTCTATCTCTCTGTAAACTGTAGATTCTGGCCTTTGTTTATATTTGAAGGTGTTTATTGCGCCATATCGTATTATTTAAGCATCTTGCTATCTAATTGGCTTTGTTTTCTTGTCGCTTAACTTCTTCTTCGATGTTTCCATATGTTGATAGCATAATCCCTACAAAGTAGAATTTCATTTCTTGTTTGATTATATTCCCTTCCACCTCTAATTTACATCTAATTGGCTCAATTGAAGTCGTCATACATCTGGTTTTATCGGCCGATATCTTCATGTTGATCTGTTTACCAGTGTTAGTAAATGTATTCAGCATTCGTTGCAGGTGATTCTCGCTTTCTGCTATTAAAACTGCGTCGTCTGCGTTGCAAAGGATCTTGATTTCTGAGTTTCTCATTTTATAACCTCTCTCCTTGCGTACCTTTTTTATAATGTCATCTATTATTATGTTGAATAATAGTGGACTCAAGAAGTCTCCTTGACGTATTCCCCTAGGAATTGCTGCTGTTAATTTTTCGGTCAAATGCCTTAATGTAAATGTACAAAAATAATATATATATATATATATATATATATATATATATATATATATATATATGTATATATATAATATATATATATATATATATATATATATATATATATATCCGACCTATTATATTCCACCATTTGTAGGATGATACACACGGCATCAGTAACTAAACCCCGTAGGTTAATGATGCTATCGATTTTATTACTTATGACTTTTGTTGTTAGCTTGAATACTCTGTCTAGTAAGTGAATGCCCTTGTAATTTGACGGTTCTTGTTTGCCTCCTTTTTTGAAAAGTAGTAGCATACTGCATGATCTCCATCTATTTGGTATTGTATGAGTTGATAATTTTCCTTATCAGTAGTGTTATTTCTTTAGTTAGGCTGGGTCCACCGTATTTTATTAGTTCATTCGGTATTTGATCTTATCCGGGTGTTTTCCTATTTTTAAGTTTCTTTTGGTGATATCAAAATGATATTTGGGTAATATAGTAAACAACAGGGTTACGACTTTTTTCGACATTCATTTTTTTTAAATGGTTGAAATGCTAGAAATTACGCTAGGTGCTTCAATGTAGTATACTGCCCTAGAATTTTTTTAAATGATTCCAATTTTTATAGGCATTTCAATTTTTATTTCTTTTGCGGTGTCACGTGTAGATGAAATTTCTCATAGAGAGTTGTTAAGAAACATAATATGGGTAGGTATAAATTTGTTTATGTTATCGTAATTGATAGCGAAAAGGTTCAGTCGCGTTTAAGTGCGTTTTCTCGAGTTTTTCAGTTCATTTATGCATTAAGTTGTTAGTTGGAAAATTATAGAAAATTTATTTGAGTAACAGGGTTACCGATTGAAAAACAGGATGTGTGCATCTCAATTTTCGGTAGGAAGACTTGATCTTGTGGGGAAAGGGGAGTTTTGTTTTTCGGTTAGTTAGTTAAAGTTAGTCTGTAAGGAAAGAGGTTAACGCTGAGCGTGTGATGTAGTGTTGGGCGCATGGAATGTACCTACGTTCTACCCGCTATCGTGAGGGAATTTTCCCGTTCACCTTGTGCGGTTTTAAAAAATGATTCAATCATCCCGGGGACTTTTTGTGTTGTTATTCGTTGGTCAGAAGTGACATTTTCGTGTCCATTGAAGAGGATTAGTGTTTATTTTAGTGCTTTCCTCATTTTTCGAATAAAATCGCGCCTAAACGGATTGTGACATCGTAGAGTTTGGTAAATTGAATGGTGTAAGAAATGGTGTAAGAAATTACATCCGCGTCCACAGCTGTTGAGACAGATAAAATATAAATATCGAAATAATAAATTTTTAGGACACATGTTTATATAAACTTTTCTACTTGAATTTAGTTTAGGAATGCGCCTTGGAGTTACGGCATATCATTAAGTAACACCCTTTATATTAAACCACATGAAAAAGTTATTAAAAATTTTTCCCACTGAATTCATGTAAATATAATTTACGATTACGAAAGGGTCAGTGCTGATTGATCATTTTGTGCGAATTAAGGTAATTACTTTTCTGTGTTTATTTTTGGTGTTTAGGCGGATGAATACGCTTTCTTTGGTGTATAGTATTGCTTAGAAAGCACAAAAGTCTATTCAACCGTTTGTCTTAATTTTACATATTCTGTGTTATTTTTATCATTCTTATTCTACTTACGAAAATTTGGCAAATTTATGTTTTCGACGTCAGTATTATACTTTTAAAGTGTTAACTAAAATTAAGGTAATTAGGATAGATGATTTTGTGAATTTGAACCTTGGAAGAGTCATCCCGATTCAATAATTAGAATTTTACGTAAGAAAGGTTGTGCTTTACTCCCTTCCGGAAGTAGATTTAATTGTTTGTTATTTGACGATAACTGTACCGATACTCTGATTTTTTTTTATTATTGTAATATATGAATGCTACAGTTACTAACTGTAAGATTATATATGAATTCATTCCTTCTTCACAGCGTTAGCATCATTTATGAAGTACTAAATTGAAATGATAAGATATTATGATTACGTTCCAATTACGGAGTGGTCTATTTCTTATTTTATTTTTTTTTATTGTATTTTTTTGATTTTCACAATCTTACAATGACAACGCTCATTGATCTTTTTATGATTTTCATGAAAGCTTTCAACGTAATAATTGTTGAGAGATGTCTCTGCTAGATTATTTGCTGTTTATTTATTTTTTTGAGATAAAAGATTTAACGTAAAGTAAAATTAAAGTAGATAAGGTTGATGGCTGATCAGCTGGTCTATTAGCACGTCTTTTTATTGTGATTGCGTGCAAGTATTTTGAAGCTTACAGGAAACGCCGGATCAAGGCTTTTAATTTACTGATTCACCTGGTTTTATGTACTGTAAAAGACTACCAGTTTGCCACTGGTCTTTTGCCGCTGTGTACTATTTTTGTGGTGTTTTTGAGGCCACGTGTTTGTACATATTTACAATTGCAAATTGGTTAATGTATATATCCATTATTTAATTTACTTTTGTTGTTTATTTGTGTCAGCTAAGGTAAAAGTTTTAGAATTACCTGTGTAAATTTACCTAACGGGTAACCGAGCTGGTAGCGTAATGGTAACACGACCTGCTTAGCATTCGGGGGGTAATGGGTTCGATTCCCGTTACCGTGACGTATTAAAATTTAAACCTATTGATGAATGTTTAAATACGATTGTTACAGAGAAAGTATTCAGAAAAGATGTAGATATTATTTATGATGAATGCACTATATGTATTTTAAATTTTTCGGAAACGAACGTTGTGGTGAAAAATCATTTTGATTTTTTTCTAAATTGTATAATGTATATTTAATTCAGAGTTTATAACAGTTAGACATATAAATTTATATGTATACGAAGGATGCTTAAAAAGTACGCAAATTAACGTTTCATGACTTGGAATTTTTATATGTACGGGGTGTGTTCAATAAGTTTACGACGACCCGTGTGTTTCAAAATTTGATTAAGCTTTTGGATAAACTCATTTTTAAGTGTGACTGATTTTGATTGTGAATGGTTTTATTGAGTAGGCTGCAATCCTGTCTTTCGCAGTCAGATAGGATTAATTTAACATCCCGCCTAAGACTACTTTTTTTAGAAAAATTTAAGGCTGTGGTGGCGCCTAGAGACAATTTTTCCTGGACTGAGCATTGTGAGTTGTAGATTTATGGTAAGTGTTTGAAACTACCTTTCAATTATTTTATTCATTATATCGACTCCGCCTACTGTAGCTGGCTTGGCAAGTTGTTTACTGCGGTAGGCCTAGTGCGGTTTGGAACTGTAAAAAGACACTTATGGAGTTTCCCATGGACGCTACTGGTAGCACGTAAACGTTGTGCTAATCGAACAGAAATTCGACGGTCGTATCTTCGTCTATTGGGATATCGCATATGATAAATATTGCATTTTGCATGGCATTCAAAATATGCGGCAAGCACATCAAATGTTTCTTCATTGGAAATTGGCATTTTTGCTTATAATACAACAACCAAAATATACTTAATGTCACTTTGTTACCTAGTTGGCGGCTTTGACATAATCGTTACAAACCATTCATTTTTGTTTTCATAACCTACTTAAACGTATGATTTGTTTATACCTCAAATTTCCTGTTATATTACCACATTTTTGGTTCCATAAGAGCTATTGACATATTTTTTTTAAATACTCTCTTATTAATTTTCCTTCCAATATCAGTGAAAAAAAAATATTTGGTATCATTTGAATTATTTTAGGAAAGTCGACCATGTTGTTCCTTCGATGATTTGCGCTCTCTATTGATAGACGGAGATAAGAAATTGTTGTGGTTTTGGATTTATTTGGTAATATCAAGTATTCCCTTAACATCGAGACATCGAGAAACATCACTAGTTTACAATGGGTATATTTTTTTAAGTACATTACTAAGAAAAATTGCCCAAAAAATGGGAATTTCAATTTTAAATCAGTTCAAACACTTTTTTTTTATATTTCTCGACGTTTTGTGGCCTAAACAATACGAAAAATACATTTTTAGAAAAGAAAATCTCGGGCCTGATTGTTTGTGAGTGTGTGCGATATCTTTTGAAACATTAAAGCTATCGATGAAAAACAAGTTTTTAGAAAAAAAGTTCGTGATGGTGTGTCTGTTTGTGTGTGGTTTTGAACAATTAAAGCTATCGATATGAAATTCTTTGCCATAAAATCTAGGTCAAGTTGGTTAATGAGAAAATCCAACCAGAGGCGGGGCGTTTTTAGGGGATTAGAAAATTAAAAATCCATTGTTTCAAATTTTAAAGTTGAATGATTAAAAAAACAAATTTGTTACGTGTAAAAAAACCGCTAACGAAGCTTTTCTTCGACGTTGTAATTTTCTTTACTTACTGTTTATGAAAATAGAAATTTCTCTGTAACTTAAATATTTACGAGTTACTATTTCAAAAGTTTACTCGTTTTCAGTTTCATTAGTTTAGCGTATTAAAGCTTCTGTAGTTATGTACCATTTACAAAAATTAATTCCAGTTAATACCTATAGCGCCATCTCTGAGATGTTCGTAGTTCTAGTGATTGGTATACTTACCTCTGAAAAGGATCTGTTATTTTGCTGTTTCAAATATAGATGGGGCTACTTCTTAATAGATGCACTGTATAAATAACGGTTTATTCTGCTAACAATATATAAAATTCTATTGTGGTAACAATGATGTGATAGGAATATTATAGTTATAAAATTGTTTCTCGAGTTGACTTTCTTTTCAAAACCGCCATTGCTGTGTAATGTTTGAAATTTCTGGAAAATTTTCCTTTTTCTATTTCGTAGATGTTAGTTCGCTTTATTGTATAGAATTGATATAATTGCTATTAAAGGCGGATGTAAAATAAATAATTCACTCATCCACACATTTTCGGTAAGCCGTATCAGAGCTCGTTAACCTCGTCGTAATTAGAACTTCTCTTTCAGGTTTCAAATACAAAAGAATTTAATATTACTTCTTCAAAGAAATAGATTTAACCAATTGGTTTAGACATTTACATTAATGCTCGCATTCGACCTTAGAGGTAACATATTCTCACTGATTAAACACCGTTGTAATCCTTTACATTCGTTTTAACACTTAAGTTTCCATATAACTTTACCGTTACGAACAAAGTTCATGTTTACATCTAGTTTTGTCTTTATTGGTGCAACAAAAAATTACCCGTTCTGTATATCTTCGGCTTATTGCTTGGATTGTGCTGCTGATAAACTGCGGTCAGTTGTCTCACGTACTCGGGATTGCGTGTTCTTTGACGTTACACCTGTACTTGAGCTGGTGGAATCCTGGCTACCTTGAATAACGCATAAGTAGTCGCAAGCACAGGTCAGATCTTTTCGTTATCGCATGTATAAATTGCCTTCAGCAGATTACCATCGCCTACAACGAAATTAAGTACATTTACCTTAATTCTGTTAGCAAGTATTTGACAAACATTTTACCTCCGAATACAACTCGTACCTAAATTGCCTTCAGCAGGTTACGATCGCCTACAACGAAGTTAAGTACATTTATATTAATTTTGTCAGCGAGTTAACATGTTACCTGTAGTGTAAGTTCGCTGTCACCTTGATACCCAACTTTAGCTAATTTTAACACAATTTCTCTCATGTAGAACTGCTATATGTTAGTTAAACCATTCTTTAATATTTTACACACCATCAACAATCAAAATTTTGAATAATTTTTCTTAAAATTGGTTTTATGTGCCACACCCAGTATGGAGTTCATGTGCAACCATTTTGGGGATAATTAATTTTGTACTACTGTTTATGTGGTCGTGCGAAGTAGCTTTGCTGCAACTTTTTTGTTATACCAGATAACTTTTTGTTTATCGCGATATTGAATCATGTCAAATGTTGGCGCAAGATTTCGTGCTAGTTTAAATGTCACTCGGTAGCTAAAGTATATAATATACACTATCGTTTTGTGGTTAAGGTTGTTCGTACCAATTTCTTTTTCTAATTTAAATTGCTTAATTACTAATATTTTTTTACTCGAGATAAATGTAGTGGACTGAACAAGGTTTTCCAATTGTACTTATGTAATTTAATCAAAAAGGGGTTTGTATTCAGTTTCGTTAAACGAAAGGCAAACTCAACTATTTAATTTTTCTTTCTTGTAAGTAACTGATTTAATAGGTGTATTAAATTGGCTTTTTCTGTCTAAGGTCCGTAAGATCTTGCGTCGGCCGGAAGGGGTATTGTTGTTTTTGGTATTATAATCATAAATTATAGATTAGCGTGGGCGTAAATAGAAGCTCACGACTTGGCCTCGTTCAATCACATTTTAACTTATTTTTTTTGGTTGGGGATAACATACATATTATTTATCATTTATTATCCATATATTTATGTAGCTATACAATAGCGTTAGGCTTATTGTCTCCTTCGTTGGGAATTTAAAGGAAAAAAAATTTACGTTTGCTGAGGAATTATTACTTAATTACTATTCCTATCACTCCCTGTTTCAAGCTTTACAGGTACCTCTTTCAAGGAATAAGACCTTATTTTCTTTTCCTTCTTTCTTTAAAGCTTGTGGCGCCTATTTCGGTTCTTTCTTCACTAACCAGATTTTATCGATACCTCCAAAACACTCATGGAATCCGAGTGGTCTGCGGTTTTCGGACCGTTTGATTGAGTTTTAGCCGAGCTCACCCATTTCTCTCGTTTTATGCAGTGTGGTGGTAAGACACGTGACAAACTAATACTTTTTTATATGTCAAAATAAAACAAATATAATAACCAGTGGCGCATCGTTTCTAGCGTACAAAATTGTGCATTTTTTAATTTTGCAACCGATTTTTTTGAAAGTCCGGTTTTGGGGGTTTTTAAAATCGCCAAGTATAAATCATTTGTCAAAATGGCAGATCAAGAATGGGGGATTATCGTATTTAAAATCCGATATGACTAAAATTCAAGTATTGGGGGCTAATGATCAATTTTGCAACTTTGTTAGTTTGTAAAACATTATCTAAATAAAACAATTTTAAAAACTGCCAGTGGCGCACCGTTTTTAGGAAAATTGGGTATTGAGGTTTTTTGTCAAAATTAAAAAATTCAAAATGGCGGATCAAAAATGGGGGATTAGCGTATTTAAAATCCGATGTGACTAAAATTCAGGTATTGTGGGTTAATGATCAATTTTGCAACTTTGTTAATTTGTGAAACGTTATATAAATTAAAAAATTTTTAAAACTGCCAGTGGCGCACCGTTTTTAGGGTGCAAAATTTTTTTGAAAGTCGGATATTGGAGGTTTTTAGGATTGCTAAGAATAAATCATTTGTCAAAATTAAAAAATTCAAAATGGCGCATGTAACATTGGGAATTATCGTGTTTAAAAACCGATATGACTCAAATTCAGGTATTGTGGGCTTTGAAGTTATTTATTTACATACAGGGTGGCGCATTAGTGTGACAAAGTCCCATATCTCCTTTATTTAAAGAGATACAAAAAAAAATTAAATACAAAAGTTGTAAGATATGTTCTGGTGCATATTCCAAAAATATTTTTAATTATACAGGGTAGATGATAAAAGCTTAGAAGTAATTTTACATTTTTTTTTAAATAGAACACGCTATATATTATTACATATTTAGATTCTCCATACAATTTTAGACACATTTTATGTATAATGTCCTATACCTAAGTCTAGCCGTTTTTGACAAATTTCAAATTTTTTGTCAAAAATGACGTTTGCAGGCCAAAACATAGGTGGAAATCTTTTCTAAACGAAGCCTTTATCAATTAGTTATGGTTGGTTTCCTTGGAAATGGGGACCTACTCTAATGAGCTGTATTGATATTTTGTAATACATTCAAACAGGGTGATCAAAAATGGACAATAAAAGTAGATTCAAAAACCTATAAAGTCAATTTTTTAAATGGAAACCCCTATTTTTTAATTCTATCTTATTTAGCATTAAAAATAAGGGTGACTTTGTATAAGAGTGTATATTCCAAAAAATTGTAGTTTTTGAAATAATGACAATTTAACATTTTTTTATTGTAAAAAGGCTATACGGCTTTCAAGTTTTGTTGTTAGTTGGCCGTGACGGCGTGGCGCGGCTAAACAAAAAAAAATCGAGCACTTCAGATCGAAATATTACAATTTATTGAACCCCATATAAATAATTATTTTATTAAACGAACTTAAAGTAAAGACAATATTTTTTTGATTTAACAAATTATGTCCTAATACTAATCATAAACTTAACACCTCTAATGTAACTAAACCTGTAACTAATTATACAGATAAAAGTACTAGAAACACGTCAAATACGTACTACCTAATAACTTGTTCGAAATGTCCGCCTCCTTCTTGAATACACAATGCAATACGTCCCTCAAATTCGCTGCTTAAATTTCTACACATTTCAACACTAATGTTTTGAAAAGAGTTTCCAATCCTAATCTTCATGTCTTCCTTTGTTGTAGGCGGTATTTTATAAACCTGCTCTTTGACGTACCCCCATATGCTAAAGTCCATTTTAGTAAGATCTGGGGATCTAGCAGGCCAAGCAACAGGTCCTCCCCTCCCAATCCAACATTCTGGATATCTAGCATTTAAAAAAGTTATTATCGGACCTGTATGATGTACTGGGGCCCCATCATGAAGAAACCACATTTCTTGTTGCGTATCCTGTGGCACTTGACGCAACAAATTAGGTAGATGGTTTTGCAGAAAGTCTAAGTATACTACCCCTGTTACTCGTTGATCAAAAAAATATGGTGCATTTACGTGATTACCGACAACACCTCCCCAAACATTTAAAGACCATCTAGTTTGAGAAGTATATCTTACAAAATGTGGATTTTCGGTAGAATAGTAATGAAAATTGTGTCTGTTTACACTTCCGTTTCTGTGAAATGTGGCCTCATCTGTAAATAAAATCAAATGAACAAAATTTCTTTCAAAACGCTCCAAAAGCTTTTCAGGTTGCCGTCTCTCTGGAAACCGTTGTTGATACAGTCTTCTTGCTAAGAGCGTATTCTTATCACTAGCTCCCAAAACAAAAATCATATCAACCATCTAGGCTTGCGAAAAATTCATTATTTACACTTTTAATTCAAGTTTGAAATCAATTTGCTATAAAATACACTAATGCATCTCACAAATTATCAACTGACAATAAATAATGACGTTTCTGATGATCTCTATTATTTTTATATGCCACGCCTCGCCCTCACGGCCAACTAACAACAAAACTTGAAAGCCGTATAACCCTTTTACAATAAAAAAATGTTAAATTGTCATTATTTCAAAAACTACAATTTTTTGGAATATACACTCTTATACAAAGTCACCCTTATTTTTAATGCTAAATAAGATAGAATTAAAATAATAGGGGGTTTCCATAAAAAAAAATGACTATCGGTTTTTTTTAATCTACTTTTTATTGTCCATTTTTGATCACCCTGTATGAATGTATTACAAAAATATCAATACGACGCATTAGAGTAGGTCCTCCTTTCCAAGAAAACCAACCATAACTAATTGATAAAGGCTTCGTTTAGAAACCTATGTTTTGGCCTGCAAACGTCATTTTTGACAAAGAATTTGCAATTTGTCAGAAACGGTTAGACTTAGGTATACGAACATTATGCATAAAATGTGTCTAAAATTGTATGTACAATCTAAATATGTAATAATATATAGGGTTTTCTATTTAAAAAAAAAAATTAAAATTACTTCTAAGCTTTTATGATCTACCGTGTATAATTAAAAATATTTTTGGAATATGCACCAGAACATCTTACAACTTTTGTATTTAATTTTTTTTGTATCTTTTTAAATAAAGGAGATATGGGACTTTGTCACACTAATACGCTACCCTGTATATGAGTAAGCATTATGGCATATAATTTGGTAGCGGTTTTTCTTCTGATTTGTTTATGATACAATTGTGGGTCTGATGTTTGTTTTTTTATAGAGCTTATATGTAGTTAAACTGCTTTTTTTCCGTTACTTTTTTTTATTTCGCACTTTAATCTGATTTAATGATAATTCGTTATATCTGCATATTGAACTTTTTCTTGTCTATTCTTTTCGTTTTTTGGTTTATTAATATACTTGTAAAATTATTTATTTATTAATAAACTGGGTTTCTTGGTGGTTCTTTCCCATTTTCAAATTAACGGGTTGAATCATCATTGCGCAAAACTCCTTAATTCTAATTTGAGTAATTTCATTGTTCACCGGTCCCGCTATGATAAGACGCCTTAACCTCATCGAATCCTATCTCATTCACATAACATCGCGTAGGTTTCCACTAGACTGCCAATTCTTTGTATCAGACTTTAATTGTGAGAGTAATTCAATATTAAACTTGTAAATGAATTCTAAGGTATTGCGAGGAAAGTCAATGTGTTGCAAGCTATGATTTGTGTAAAAGTAGCATTATTATCAGTAAAGTAAAAAAAACAGCTATCAGCTATTTTTTTTAGAATTTGCATAATTGCGGATAAGTTCATTATTATGCTCTTAAAGATTTTATAGTCTTTTAATTATTGAGAGTAACTCCGAATTATACTTTTAAGGATAGAGACACTACAATAGCAATATCCTCTCTAAAGTAGAAAAAACTCCTAAAATATACGATTAGTGTAAAAAAAAAGTTTTCTATATCTATACTTTTTTGCAAGTAACGTGTACGGTTGTAAATTAAATGAATTTAGTTCAATTTGGACAAAAATAGTATATAATTCAAATACTTGTGAACTTTTTAGTATTTTCAGTAATAAATTAAACCCTACTCACAATAGTAAAAACGTTTTGAGTCTGTAAGAGACACATTAGAAAATAGGGCTAAATACTATGAAACACATCAGTGCTAAAAATAAAATTTCTCAATATTCTACTCGTTTTCTTTTATAACTAAAAAACATAAAAAACCCATCCTCACAGTTTCTAAATTTTTGTCACAAACAATGTATTCTAAAGATACCACAAGCGATGAGCTAACAAAAACAAAATTACAAAATTTCACGTTGTTGTTTTGAAACACAAATATGACATGAATAAATTCCGGAAAAAAATGTAAATTTAGAACTGCAAAATACATGTACATCGTGAGTACACATTGATCAAAAAAGAGTCGACAAAATCGAAACGAGAAGCGTAAGGGAAATGAGATGCTTGCTGATCAATAAACTGAATCAGTAATTGTAATTCGGTTTCTCCATAACTTTGTTCCAATTTTATTAGATTATCTTCATCCTAAACAAAATTGCACTACATAACTAAATTTTTATATTGAATTTAATGAAAAGTTTAAATTGAGTTTTATAAAATGGAAATTTTCATTTAAATATTTACCAATCAATTGTTAATTTAATGTTGTTTACACATTTTCTATGAACAAGAAAACCATAAAATGATCCTCATAAATATTCATTTTTGATATGGTTTATATTTTTCTATCTGACTTATAGCCAATTCATAACCGAAAATTCAAGAGTGTAACCCTAGATAGGAATTTTTGAAGAATGTACAAAATGTGTATTGAATATTTACACGAAATGGAATTTTCATTTTTGTTTTTTTCGACTCTATGTATTTGTGGCATGTAAATTATGGCAGCCGTTAAGTGCTACATTAAAACTAACAAATGATTTACATTACGGTGCATTAAACACATTATGGCATCTGTGCTAATTGACCATATTCTTGTTAAAAAAAAGTTTCATAAAATAAACCGGAAATATAACTACCGTATAAAAAGTACATATTTACTCTATGCAAAAATGAGGTTATCTGTGTTTATAGAGACTGTTTGATAGACAGAAATGAGCATAAATGTCGACGTTAATCCATAAATAGAAAAGCTTTTAATGAATATTTTTGCGAATCAATAAAAACAAAAAAGAGGGTTTATAGGAAACCGTGAAGCTTGAATGATTTTTAATATTCATACTCTGGGAAGAGATACTGCATACATTTTTGTTTCTTAAAAATACATGTCGGAAATTAATTTGCTACTAATTTTTTGACTACATTTGTTAAATATCTTAAACATAGAAATTATCTTAGGATGAAGTCAATAATTATAAAGATGGAAGTGGCTCTAAATTTTTCATTTTGCTGGAATCCTACAGGTTATGAAATCGTTCATAAATGTAATAAGTGTAAATCGAATTTGTGTTACCCAACGAATTTATTCCAAATATTTGATCGGTTTTAGAGAACGTGTAAAGAACTGAAATGTTACGATACTTTGTACTATACATTTTTAATACTGTAATTATACAGTGCGGATGATAAGTCTTCCCCCCCCCCCTCCCCCTTTAATCTCCGTTACTGAAGACAAAATTGAAAAACGCTCGGATACGTCAATTTTTATTTCAAACGAGGTGTTTTTTAACAAACAAAAATTGTCACCCCTTTCACCCCCTCCCCTTGACAGCTACCCCCTCCATTTTTTTAAATAGCAAGGGGGGTCGTGCGATACATCGTTTGAAAAGATTTAAAAGTAGAATTCAAAAATTATCATTTTTAATTTTTTTAAATAAAAATACAAAAAAAATAAACAAACAAATAATATTAAATTAAATCTTCAAAAATAAATGAACTGGACAAATTATTCTAATTAACAACTTAATTACTGCAGGAGGTGTTCAAAATGTTCTCCATTTACTTCCTGGCAGAAGTAGATTCTTTGTTTGGTTTCCTCCCTAACCCTTTGTAGGGTCTGCATATCAATTCTGTTGCATTCTTCGAATATTTTTTGACGAAGTTCAACAAGTGTCATCAACTGGCTCGCATACACTTTGGATTTAAGGTAACCCCATAGGAAAAAATCCATTAGGAGTCATATCTGGTGACCTAGGTGGCCACTCAATGAACCCAGGACGCCCAATCCATCTCCTCGGATATAAATTGTTTAAAAAATTTCGAACTCGAGGAGCGTAATGTGGTGTAGCTCCATCTTGTTGAAAAACAATAGCTTGAGTGAATTCACCTGGGTTGGTTCTAACCTCATCATTAATTGCAGGGATTATTTGTGTTTCCAATAGGTTAAGGTAGCTATCCCCCGTTAAGTTACCTTCGATAAAAAAAGGGCCTATAATGTGACTCCCTAGTATACCTGCCCAAACATTTAATTTAGTTGGGTATTGTGTGTGGCACTCTCGAAACAATCGAGGATTTTCGTCAGACCAATATCTTATGTTTTGTCGTTGTACATGACCGTTTAAATAGAATGTAGCTTAATCGGAAAAACAAATATGTTGTAAGTAATTTGGATCTTGTGTAATATTGTTATTCATAATTTCACAATATTGCATTCGTCGATCTGGATCATCCTCTGTCAATTCATGCACTATTTTTATTTTATATGGGTGAAATTTTTGCTTCTTTAAAGTGCTTAAAACGGTCGAGTGACTTACTTCGCATTCGCGAGCAACATTTCTGCTTGAACTGGATGGATTTACTACAAATTGGGATACAATATCTACTTGTTTTTCTTCAGAAGTCTTATTTCTACCAACCCGTTTTTTGTTTTCGACAGAACCAGTTTCAAAAAATTTGTTGATGAGTAGTCTATAGTAATGTCGATCAATTGGACGATCCGGAAAACGTTCATTAAATATTCTTACCGCTTCATGAAAGTTACGGTCAGCTTCACTAAATATTAGAACGGCTTCACATTTTTCCACTAAACCACGAGGTTGTACCATTTTGTCTGTTTGGAGTACAAAAATTTACAGGGTACCACCAAAACTCACCAATTGTTAATAATTACGCTTTGCTGTTGTCATTATTGTTTAGACTGAATAGTGCTAAATGTTTGTTATTTTTGACAATACTTGTCAAAAACTAGACACGCCAACTATATTATTTAAAAAAAGTTTTCTAACAATGATACTTTCTTACCTACAAAGTATTTATTCGGCAATAAGTAAGAATAAAAATTAAATAAACTTTGTTAATAGATTGCCCCATATGAAAGTAAAACCAGTGTACCTGATTTGGTATTGTTGAGGATCTTAAAGGAATAGATTGTTTTTAACCAGGAGACAACTGAGCTTAAAATAAAGTGTTAGGGAGGAAACCAAACAAAGAATCTACTTCTACCAGGAAGTAAATGGAGAACATTTTGAACACCTCCTGCAGTAATTAAGTTGTTAATTAGAATAATTTGTCCAGTTCATTTATTTTTGAAGATTTAATTTAATATTATTTGTTTGTTTATTTTGATTTGTATTTTTATTTAAAAAAATTAAAAATGATAATTTTTGAATTCTACTTTTAAAATCTTTTCCAACGATGTACCGCACGACCCCCTTGTTTTTTCCCCAACCTGTGCTATAATCCATTCCTGAGATATGGCCGACGGCCGTTCTTAGTTGGCCACCCTGTACATAAATCATTTTATTGTATTTTTCCTTCATGCAACTTGTGTACTTAGTAGCATAGTGAAAGTTAAGATTTCCGCCCTTATTTTCCGGCACTTATTTCTCCGGCATGAATGCTCGGCGTGTGTTAACGTTGTTTTACCTTTTAAATTGTTTAGTTACCTACTCTTGTGTGGCGTGGAAGTGCGTAAGAGTTCTCGGTTGAAATGCAATATGCCGCCGTATAAACAGTCAAAAAGTGCAAACTATAGGCAGTGGGTGTTGTTAGATATCAATTTATCAACCGACGGTGACGTTCTTATATGCAAAGTTTGCAATAAAAAGGTAAGTGTTAAGTACCTAGTTATGATACGAAATATTCTGTTTAAGTTAGTTACATTTTTAAAAAGATAATTTTAAAGTTTAAAAAAAAAATTAAATTGTAGATTCAACCAACGAAAAAATTGCATGTTGTGCAACATTTAAATACAGCAATTCATCTTGCTCATGCAGCCCGCCAAAATAAAAAGCAAGAATTAGTAACAAATGCATTTGAAAATATGAACAAGAGCGGTCCACGAAAATCGTCATTTTCTTTAGAACTTTGTGAAGCTCTGATTTCTGCGAATATTCCGTTACATAAACTGAAATACAAAAAATTTCAAAGCTTTTTGGAAAAGTACACCAATCAGAGCATACCCAATGAATCTACGTTAAGAAAAAACTACGTGTAGACGTGTTACCAAAATGTAAGTGTCTAATTTTTGTATTTTAAGTATTTTACCGAGTTAAATTAACAATTTTTAATTTTTTAAGGTTATTGAAGACATAAGAAAAGAAATAGGAGCCAATTATATTTGGACCTCTGTAGATGAAACAACTGATGTCCAGGGTCGGTATATATCCAACTTAATTGTCGGAAAATTAACCCCATTTGAAGTCGGACCCCCTTTTTTACTGGCATCAAAACAGCTAGAAAAAACGAATCACCAGACAGTAAGTTTTTTAACAATAGCAGGCGTAAGTGCTTTACATGACATAATTTACATTTGGTTAATATACAGTTTTTGTTTTAGGTATTTTATTTCCTAACGAAATACCTGAATCGAAAATATTGCTTTTAGTAAGCAACGCGGCACCTTATATGCTAAAAGCCGCACGGGCCCTAAAGGTATTCTACACTAAACTACTGCATATTACTTGCATAGCACACGCACTGCACAGAGTGTGTGAATGCATTCGCGAGGAATTGAGTGCCGTAAATAAATTAATTTCTTCCGTGAAGAAGGTAAACATTACATTTCTTGTATGCTGCTGTTACGATTTAAAAATTGCAGGTATTTGTAAAAGCACCATTACGAGTTTCTGAGTGTAAAGAAAAGCTGCCATCAGGGGTACCTGGATCGAGGCGTGTAATTTTTACGCGCTTCATTGGAACTCAATTAAAGAGGTAAACACATGTTTGCAAAATCTGTTATGAATTCTGCAAAAATGGTATGATAATTTACAGGTAGTGAATTCGTTTGACCCCTCCACGGCTGCTGCCATACAAAAAGCTCAGGAGAGTTTTGAAGATGAAAACGTCCGTCGAGGTATAATGTATACATATAAACACCCATTTCTGCTACCTACCCGAAGCTATAAAGAAACTCGAAGCAAGGAACCTCGCGTTAGTGGAAGCGTTAGGGATAGTGGACGATGTGGTAAATAAAATCGCACGGGTACCTGGTGCTAGTTGGATAAAAGTAAATGAAAAGATATTATCTGTATTACAAAAGAATCCAGATCTTCATATAATAAATGAGATTATAAATGTACATAAAGGAGAAGAGGCCATTGGCTTGGATGCAAGCCCTCAAGAAGTCGCTGCATTTAAATGTGCCCCCATTACATCCTGTGATGTCGAGAGATCTTTCTCGACATACAAGCAAATTGTCACCAATACCAGGGCAAATTTGTTACTTGACCATACGGAACAGTACTTAATTACAGCCTCGAATAATAATGTTAACGTAGATTAAATGTTTTGTTATTTTTATTTTTTTATTTGTAAATTCATTTTACGTAATAATTATGAAATTATTTTAAACAATTGTGTGCCTTTTTCGAATTTTAATTTTGCCTTTTTTGGCTGTTTTTGTTGCCTTTTTGCCTGCTTTTTGTAAGGGTTTTTCTTGCCTAACTATCCGCTCCCTATTTATTACGAATTTAACTATGTATTACATATTACGGTTTTGAAGGTAATTTTTAAGAAAAATTCGGATTAATATAAGTATTTGATAATATTTTTATGTACTAATTTAACAACTCCAATCTTTTAAACTTATTTAATTAAGGTTAAATAATTACAATAACTGTTCACATAGGTTGCCGTAATTTCTATAATACTTTTCACACCGAGAATTCAGTATCGGCCTTACGGAGCGCGCCGTTGCCTTATGTTGCATATCTGGGCCGGTCAGGAATCAGGTGTGGCCTCAACTAAACTGCGCTGCTCGGATCTAACGTTATTTATGAACAATAATCTTGTTAATAAACAACATAAACAATTAATAGTGCCGAAAAAATTACAATTAATCGGAAAGAGCTTTGCGATTTTAAATCAGTAATATACTTTTTACTGTTCTATTTAAAATGCATTTTATTTATTAATAATATTGCTTGCAAATATTCAAATATAATTTACAACGATTAAAGATTAAAGCATAATTCTTGTACGGCGCAGACAAAAAAAGCAGAGATATACAAAAACTAATTATGTATTTAAATTAATATTAAACATTCCCACTTGCAAATGAACATTATTACAATTTATGTAACATTTAGAACTATTATATTAAATAGACCCGAAACCCCTTCTTAATTACCTGCAGAACTATGCAAAAGATAAACAAAATAGTTGCACTTAATCATCTGCCGGGATGCTTAATGATATTTTCCAGGATTTCGCTAATAGTTTTGCCGTTGATTGAATCAACGGTTTTGCTTAATCGCATTCTTAGATCAATTACCCGTTTAAATAAACCATTTCTTTCGTTTATTTACATTAATCCTTTAATTTTAATTTCACAAACCATGTCGAAATTGACCATTCTAATATATGTGTTAACCTGGAAACATTTGATAAAGTTGGGTACCTATATGTACATAGTTACAATAATTATAAATAACATCTTTGGGGTATCCGTGTGCACTTTAGACCGAGCCGACCCTGTCACTAATATGCTAGTGACGGCAACGCTTCCCGGGTTTGTCCCACATAAAATGCATTACCTATGCTAGCCATACTGAATTTTCGGTGTGAAAAGTACAATAGACACAGGTAAACTGTCTTTACTGAAGAATTTAAAACAAGGTCTAGCATTTCTGGCGAAATTGTATTAACTGCTGCCATAATCGATACTAACAACTGCTCTTCATTTTCAAAACTCCTTGATTTTTCAGGTAACTCCACAGAAAAAAATCCAACGGACTTTAATCGGATGATCGGACTACACTGTAAGTTCCAATCCATTTTCCTGAAAGCCACGATGACAGATAGTTCTGTACATTTCTATGTGCTGGGGCACCATCTTGTTGAAACCAACAGTTGTTAAGAAGTGTTATCCAAGACATTTTCCAAATCAGTCCGTAGCAAGTTCAGATGTGGTTCGGCCTTTAAATTGTTGTTGTAAATAAAAGGCCCTATTATTCCGCTTCCCAAAATGCCCATCCACATATTAAATCCAAATCTATGTTGATGTCTTGATTCTGTTTTTAAATAAGGATTTTGTTTTTTCCAATAATGTTTGTTACGTCGGTTGAAAATTGCATTGTTGGTTATCATGCTTTCATCAAACCAAATTATTTTAAAAGGAAAATTTAGATCTTCGTCACGTTTTCTGGTGTACCATTCGCAAAAACCTGCTCGCCGCTCCCGATCAGCTGGTCTAAGACCCTGACAAACTCGAAATTTATATGGATGAAACTTATTCTTATTTAAAATGAATTGTGCAGTAGAATTTGCTATACCAGTACGATGTTCAATTTGTCTTGTCGATATTTCAGGGTTATAAAACGGTATTAGCTTGTTCGTCAGTTTTCAACAAAATGTTAAACAAGTGTTATTTTATCAAAGCCTTCTAATATTAACTGATATCATATGAAAAATGTAAAAATGAAAATACGAATTTTTCAGCTTCAAAACTATAATGTGTAATACAGGGTGTTTCGTTGGCTGCGGCGATGTAAAAAAATTAAGTTGATGATGATTTCTCGATGACGAAACGTCGAACAAAAAATATTTAAAAACGCCATCTAATAGAATTCAAAAAGTGACAATGATTTTTAATGGTTTTTAAAATTTTTTTAAATAAATGAAGGAATTACGAAAAAAGAAAAACCCAAAAATTGTAAAACTTTTCTCTAATTTAACCGCCTTCGTATCTCTTACCGTTTTCAGGATCCCCATACTGTTCATCGTTATCTTGGGCACGTTGTATATAGCAGACCTTTAACTTTCTATAAATTATATTGTTAAGATATTTGTATCACTTTTTTTTTAAATAAAGATTACTAATAGATTATTAATAAAGATACGTTTGGTTGTAGTTTATTGGTACTGCCATGGCCCCGGTCATTGGCACACTATTTTTAATTAAAGTTTAACTAATGCTTTAAAAATAAAGAAATAAAACTTCATTTTCTTTTAAAAATTATAATTTTTTCATGCAAACTTTGCACATAAAATGTTCCACGTACAGTTTATTTTCTTTTAAACACCGATACACTTTATGGCAAAGTTAACAACAGATACATTATTGGCACATATAAAACACAAGTCTTTATTAATAATTTTATTATTTTTTGGTGTTACAAAAGTTTCCTTAGTCACATTTTCGGCAAGTCCTTTTTAATTCGTACTGCTGGAAGAATATTTTCTTTCCTTGCCTTTTTCACAGCTCTTCGCTTCGTTGTTTTAGTCAAATCGATTTTCAATTCTAACTACGGAATCATGTATTTAATCTGCTACATCATCGCCCCCATACCTTGATAATTTTTGAAAAATTTGAACCAATGACCTAAAGTCTTCATTGGAATCAGCCACATTTTCACTTTGAATTTTTTGCTTAATTTCTATTAGCTTCTCAACACCGATGATTTTAATAAAACCATCATAAGTCATGCTGGGCTTATCATCAATTTTTATGCTTTTTAGAGCTCTTTAAGAGGCATTTCGAAAAATCAATAATATCCACATTCCAAGGATACTAACCGCAAACCCTGAAACCGTTGCAAATAGATCCAGGTTTTAGATATTTCAGAGCTTCCTGTAAAATGGGAGCGAAATGCACCTTGTTTAATTGAACGAACAGGTTTTTTCTCGTCCATTGTAAAACAGCTAATTTCCAAGCATTTTTAAGGGTTTAAAGCACGCGACATCTGCTAGCTGTAGTATTCTGGTAGCATTCTGATATAATGCTACCAAAATTATCTGTATTCTGGAACAAAGAACACTAAGCTCGTACGTCATATGCGTCTTATGGCCATCTACAAATAAAATTATGGGCAATTTAATATTTTCTTTAACAAGATGGGGATGTAATGTAGTACATTTGAAACATATAATAATTTGAATTTGAATTTGAATTTATTTATTTCACAGTATTTACAGCTTAAGGTCCAACAAAGTCAAATGGCTTTTCCGTTGGTGCCTTATTTATACAATAAAGTTTTAGATACATATATAAATTACAATTTCTGTTTTTGGTGTGGCGTTTAAGAGTGTACACAATCATTGCAAATTACAATTAAATAGGTCATATTTTCATACTTTTATTATTGATTTATTAGCCTATAAACTTTAATAATAATAATAATAATAATTCTTTATTGATGTCTAATCCAAAAACAGTTCTGCCTTCATCCACCCATTATCATCAATGCCAACGCCTCAATCATCTGGCACACTGTTAAATTGGCTTTAGCAAGTCCTTGGTTCACTCAATACACATTCTGTGGAGCAATCACTTTTTCTTATTTAGGGCATTAGAGGAAACAAGTTTCGTCCCCATTATATACCCGTGTCGGGTGGCTTAAAATATCAAAAAATAATTTTTCTTTTAGATATTTTTCTATATTCGGGAACCAGTTTCTAATATCGTGGTCCGATACGGCACTGCTTGCTTTAGTAACAGCCTCTGGTGTTCGGTTAACAAGATTTGGCTGTCGGCTCAAGAATGCTTTATACCAATGTTTTCGTGGTGTATCTTTAAATGGAGTTGGCCTGGGATTCACATCTAGAATTTTTAACAGACGCCTGTATATCATTTTTTCGCCTTGGAAAACCTTTTCGGTAGCTATCAATGTATCTGTATCTTCTTCTGTCAGGTAGGAGGACGGACTATGACGAATTTTCTTAAATTTATCACCCATACGGTACTGAATTGTGTGCCTAGGAATACCGTATAGAGTAGCAGCCTGCTTTTTTGGCATCCCATTTTCTACATCTACCAAATCTTTTTGTATTAGCTTTTCATATCTTTTAACCAACAATATCAAATTTGAAATATTTTTTCATAGCAAATAATCAGTCATAGTACAGCAAGTTTTTTATTATTTATTTAATTTTACGTTTGGACTTATTTGAATTCTGCCCCACCGAACTTTTCCGTAATTTTTAAATGAAGCAAGGCTATTAACAAATCAAACAATTAGTTTCTTCCTTTCACGATATTAATAAATTTAAAAGTTATATTTTTAAACTGTTAGACCAGTATAAAAGTAATATAAAGCATCAACAGTCCTTTCGCGAATGGCATTGTAGTCATGATCGTTCCAATTTCTTACCATATCGGCCCAAAGATTCTCGATTGGCTTAAATTCTGGAGATTTACTGGGCCAACACAGTAATTCTATGTTGCCAACATTATCTTCGAACCAATTCATAACCCGTCGAGCAGTATGGAAACAGCAATTGTCTTGGACAAATGTGATCGGTCCATCACGTTCTTCTTCCGGGTATAAAATATTAATTTATAAGGTAAAAGGACATCTTCCAATACTTCTATATATCGAATGAAGTTAAACGCTGGCTGAGATACCTGCGCTACTCATCCATCCCCATACACCTGAGGACACAGGCCTGCTTGTTGCTAACGGTATAACGTATCTTTGATTGTACCTTTGGTTATCGGGGCGTCATAAAGTGACTGGAGCATCTTACTATGATGAGAACGCCTTTTCATCAGAGAAAATCACCGTCGACCAATCTCTGTCCAAATTATTATGACAGAAATTCGAACGCACTGCAGCATGCTCTGGAGAAAGTATAATCTTCCAAGCCGATGTTCTTGAATTAATTCCAATTTCGTGTAAACGTCTCGATATTATCTTTTCACTGCAATGGACTTGTAATCGCTCCTTAACTTGAACGCAGTTAGTGAAAGTTTACTATTTCTTGATCCTATTGTATGGTGGTCATGCGTGCCCTTCCAGGACGGTGAGTCAACAGTGATATTTCGCCACCTTTTACAAATAAAACTAGTCTTATACAAATCCAGTTAAAAAACGTGCAAATGCATGCAAAAATAATTTGATGAAACTATGTAGTATACATACGTAACAAAATTACTTACCGATAGATTACATCGACGGGACACTTCGCTTATTGAAATTTCACTATTCAATAAACCAAGAATAATTCCCCTCTGCTGTAACGAACTATCCGTTTGCTTTAAGCGACGGGGCATTTTTTCTTATTAAAATAAAGCTTCACAATATAGTTACGACAAAGTCAAGACACTGAATATTTAATAATCATATGTTCTACTTTCACAAAGCAATTTTAAATTCTATTGTTACTTGTAGTAATTACACGTAATTACAATACATTCTTATACAGGGTCCGCCAGTAAAGCAGGAAATTTTGAAGTACCCAATTTTTTCAAAAATGTTTATTTTCAAAACTTTTTTTACAGGTTTGAGTAGAGGAAAGTGTGCCATTTTATGTATTAAAAATAATTTCGCCCAAATGCGAACCATGTCTTTGTAAACACTCTTCTAACCTAGATTTAAAATTTTCGGTTATTCGACGGAGCAGGACAGATTGAATTCACTCAATTTCTTGTTTCATGTTAGATGGTAATTCCGGTAAGGTTTCTTACTCTATACCCCGCTCTTCAGAAATCCGCATGCCGAAAGATCAAGAGATTTTGCGGCCAAATTTTTTTGTCATAAGTCATTGATTCCATGACTTAATTATTGTTTGACAGTTACTGGCATTTAAACAGAAACATGGCGAAGTGGTCAGGCGTTCAGCGTGCGTTTTGCGTAAAATTGTTTTATAAAAATGCTGAGTGTGTAACTTCGGTACGATTGTTTCGTAATAATTTCAATGTTGCACGACATGGAAGTGTGGCGTCCGCTCATGCAATTATACAGTGGGTAAGAAAGTTTGAGGAACCTGGCTCCACATTAAACTTGAAGCATAAAGGGGCAAGAAGAACGGAGGAAAACATTGATAGAGTGCGAGTAGCATTAACACGTAGTCCACTGCGTTTTGCAATGAAGCATGCTTTTGCACTAAACATTAGCGACATATCGTTACAACGAATTTTACATAAAGACCTATCTTTCTACCCTTACAAAATTCAAGTCGTCCAAGAGTTGCAAGATGGTGATATGCCTGCTCGCAGGATTTTCAGCGACGTGTACGTGATCATGAAAACTGTATTAACCATATGTTTATTGCACATGAAGCACATTTCCATTTAAACGGATATGTAAACAAGCAGAATAGTCGCTATTGGAATGACGAAAACCCAGGAGAGATACACCAAAAGTCATTACATAGTCCGAAATTTACAGTGTGGTGTACAATTTCATCATCTGGTATTATTGGGCATATTTTTCCAAGCACCACAACTCTTACGGAAAACCGCTACACATACATGATCAGAACATTTGTGACGGAAGAGTTACCTAGGTTTCCGGACATCAATTATTTGACTGCTTTAAGGAAACGTTTCCGAGGCCGAATCATTTCCAAAGATGGTGGCATTTCGTGGCCCGCAAGATCCCTTGCTCTGCAGTAATATATCACAAACCTTACTGGAATTAGCAATAAACATTACACAAGAAATTGAGCGAATTCAACCTGTCCTACTCCGCAGAGTAATGGAAAATTTTCAATCTAGATTAGAAGAGTGTTGACACAAAAATGGCTCTCACTAGAGCGGAACTATTTTTAAGACATAAAATGGCATACTTTACCATACTTAAAGCTATAAAAAAAGTTTTGATAATAAACATTTTCTGAAAATATTGGGTACTTCAAAATTTCCCGCTTCACTGGGGGACCCTGTGCTTTCTACATTGATTGATATCGATTACATCCTGGATAATTTGATAAGATAAATACTTGAATTGAATTGAAAAACGTTATAATGGCTAAAATAAAAACTGGTTATTTGGCATAAAATTTCCTATGGGTAGGGTGGCGTTCTTTAATTTACACACATCCCAAATGGTTTTCTAAGAAACCGGAAACGCTAAAAATGTCAATTGGATTTTTTTTGGGATATTTCAAAATGAAATATAATTCCCACTTATGGGAAATTGAATCCTAAAACTAATTTTTTGTATTATAATTTAACAAATCCTTTTCAATTTATTGGCTCTATATCGCGCACTGAAGGGTTTTGGACCTGCTTTGTGCAACAAAACAATAGAAAATCTACCTGACCAGTTTTGCATTTAAAGAGATGTACAAAATGTATGTGCATTTTTAAAACTACTTCGAGGATGGGCTTTTTCATTGATGCCGGGTGTACAACCTATTATAGAAAGTATAGAGCAATAACAGTTACGATGGTTTGGACATGTAATACGTATGGAAGGAAGAAAGACAGGGGAACGCCCAGAAAAACGTGGAACAGTGTGATAGTGGAAAACTTAAATAAAACAGGAGTAACATGGAATGAGGGAATAAATATGGCAAGAAACAAAAGAGAATGGGCAAGATTTATCCATAAAACAATGAATGGTTAGATTATGTAGAAACTGTATGTATATATACTGAAATGTTTTATCTTAACACTCTGCGGGTGAATAAGATTATAGATTATAATAATAACAATAAAACGAAAACATGGATCATAATATACGAGAAAGTTAAATTTAATTAAAACTGCTTTTAGTGATAGTTACGAAGATCTGTGCGCCATCGGCCGAGTTTTTCTTTCAAGCTTACCAACTTCAACAGTCACTTGTTTTGTATTCTTATTTATTTAGTTCACAAGCTTTTGCTAGGAAAGAATAGATTTCGAGACATACATTTTATTTTTATTTGTTGAAACCATTTAGTTTCTTTCTGAATGCTTGTATGAAGAGGTATTTTGTTTAGTGAAAACGTAAAAGCTTAAACCCAGAACTTTACAAGAAAAACCTAATTCTTAAAGGCGCTGAGAGATATACTTTAAAGGCGCTAACTCCTTGCTTGATTTTTCTTTTCCCATAAAGCACTTTACATACTTTAGGCATGAACACGAGCTTCCTTTGCCGTATTGATTAAATTTTTGTAAGTTATACTAAGTATTTTATAAAACTGCAACAATAGAACGAAATCTTTCGAAGTAAAAATATTTTGTGTTAAATGAAAAATACATAAACGGTAATGTGTTTAAGCTTTCAATTAGTTTTCTTACAACCACCACTTGCAAATTTAAGTACTGCCCTTAAAATAAAATCTACAAGAACGGCATTCATCCTTTTAAATATATATCAAACACGCGAAAATAAAAAAGTAACAAAATGGTCGTAGAAATAGCAATAAAACAACGAAACATGCATAATGAATAGACCGACGCACCCTTTTTTTCTCTACCTTACCATCAGTTCCACATCATCAAAGCTTGCTATTTTTGAAGGGTCTGTTACAACTTCAACCCATCACGAAAAGGAAAATGATAAGTAGATAGTCAGGCCTACAATAATAAAGTAAATTGCAATATACGGTATGTCTTATTAAAGAGCCAAAGTGATTTGATTAGTTAACATCGCAATTTTTTAATGGAAATTCAGTATTTGTATGATTTTTAGAAAATAGTAATTGTAATTCTAATTATATCTTGGTGTGTAGCGTGTATGTATCTTCAATTACAACGTCTTAATTAAACGTTTACACTATGTTCTGAGGTTAGAACGAGTAACAATTTTTTTTACGATCTAGCTTCGCTTGGTGTATAGCATGAATGTATCTTTAATTACGACCTCCTAATTACATTTCTACATCATGTTCTGAGGTTAGAACGATTAACAAGTTTTTTTTTATTTTGCGAATGAACTTCTTGCTATTGTCACAACACACCCCTATTACGATATTTACTTAAAGGGAACATTTTTATTAAAAAAATGTTTAGTCGTCGAAAAAGTTTGTATTTTTTTTTGCAGATTAGGCGGACATTGTCGTAACGTGGACAATAGACATGTAAATGCTATGGATTTAAAATCATGATCAGACAAAAAACGTTTCACTCTAACGCGAAATTTGTCCTGAAGATGATGGTAGTCGTCGAGACGAAACGTCCTTAATTGTATCGATTGCTCGTCCCAAGGCACGATCACTTGCCAGTTTCCGAAAATATAGAAAATGCGGCACAACATTCACTTAAGGACGAATGTTAAAGGAGGGGACAGAATTTTCGGCCTCGCCTTTTAAAGTCCCTTCGTTCGGGATCATATTAGCAGCATTCATATTTCTAACAGAAACGCTCCTCGCGTAATATCTGTCGAACTTTCCCCGCCCACTTTTGATTCGCACTAGAAATGCGAGACCATCGCAAAAAATTCGGACGCTCCAGCTCTTCAGTTGGGGGAGCCAGACGAAATTTACGAAAAACACGTCTCCTCCATCCACTCCCAAACGGAGCGACGTCCCCCCTCGGTATGCAAAGCTTCGATAATGGTCGCGAACTCTCGAGTCTTTTTTTTATTAAAAATTTTACCTTTAACTAAATATCGTAAGCGGTTATCGCGGTGTGTTGTGACAATAACAAAGAGTGAAGCTCCAAAGCTAGTGTTACAGTATTTTTTTCTAAAATAAACTAGATAAATCTGGAACACTGGAACTGTGGCAGGACCCATAACAAACAAAATACTCTCACGTGCCATGCAAAAAATAAAAAACATCGAACGCGTTTCAATAGCTAAGCTATCACCATCACTTAAAGAAGTTTCTAATATATATATATATATATATATATATATATATATATATATATATATATATATAATCAACGAGTAACGCTTCGTTTCTCACCTGATGAAACTGTAAGTTATAAATTTTAAAGAGATCTGAGTAGCCTAAAGGTCCTTGATCGTTTTAGTAGATAAGGTATCTTCAATCAAACATGTTAGTAATAAGCACAAACTTGATTGCTATGAAAGTTTGGAGATCTTCAAAAACAAATAAATTGTAATGAATAATGACGATCAAGGACCTTTAGGCTATCCAGAAATCATTAAACTTTCACTTTCACCTGAATAGCAATGTACCGTTATGATGATTATTATATATATATATATATATATATATATATATATATATATATATATATACATACATACATACATACATACATACATGAAATTTCTTTAGTTAATTCCAGTCCACCGCTGATCATTATAGCGTAGCTATTGAAACGCGTTCGATGTTTTTGTGCGGTAAACGGGTGTGTTTTGTTTGTTCCAAAAAGAAGTAATACAAATGTAGTGTGCCCAAAATCCACAAGGATGGAGTTCCGATAGTCAGACCTTACTCGCTTACACATTAATTGGTCAGGTACTTTGTGAAACCACTTCAACCTTACAAAGACGTCCTACGTGAAGAATTCGAACCACCTGTTGGAAATCATCCAAAAAGAGAGGACTCAGCAGAAGGACTTGTTGGTTCGCAATATTCCACTGTATGACACACTGGAGTCAACAAACCAAGAATATAATGTACAGAAAGATACCAGCAACCTTATTGCACAGGGTATCCCATTTTCGTCGCTTTTGCGGGTATCTCACTTACTTTAAAGATAGAGAGTTGTGGTTTTCGCGACAGTGTGGTATTTTTTTGTGTAATTAAGGATGGCGCCAGCAGAATATTCATAACCCTTTTGGTTTCTGAGATACAGGGTGCAACTGAGCAGTATCACTTTTGAGGCACCTCTCGTATCTCTGGTATCTTTACACATTTTTTTAAATAACAACAATACGTTTTTTTAACACCCTGTATATTATTACACACACGCACGCACGCACGTACGCACCCACGCACCCACCCACCCAACCAACCAACCAACCACCCACACACACGGACGCACGCACGCACGCACGCACGCACGCACGCACACACACACACACACACACCCACACGCGGATTCGGACACGGACACAAACACCATTATTTTCCAGTTTGACAGCGTCTTTTCTTTTGTAAATAATTGTGGACTTCAACCGGCTAAATTTGTCATATCGTACTAAAGCTCTCAGGAACACTTAGGAGGGACATTGAATTTCCAAGAGATGTCTATGAACAGTTACCTTAAATGTTTTCATATCATAAGTGAGAGGAAAACAGGAACTAGGGAGTTTAGAAGCCGTGTAGAAGAATGTGGATTGCGCCCGTTTGGTACGACAAGTGGAGATTTGTACTGCATATTGATAATGTGAATGAGCGAACCGAGTATTGCTAGCAAAGGTAGCTCGAGATGGCATCAAGAGATGTAATTCAGCAGCGCAATGGCCATTGTAATACAGATAATACAAAGAAAGGACCGCTTTTCTATGCTCAAGGGACTGTATGTCACAAGTTAAGGACGGGCTATTTATAAGCCTAAACGCTCTCTTTTGAATATGATCAACAATATTGACAGCATATTTGGGATCACCAACCCAGATGTGATAATTATATTCCAGGTGAGGTCGAATTTGGGACTTATACAGCAAAAACAGTAAAAGTACTGCCTAGATCTGTACAAAATGCCTATTTTACGAGCAGCTATTTTGATAGCTGACACATATGGTCAACCCATGATAGATTTGAAGATACAGTCATTCCCATCAGAGTAATAGAGTCTGATAACTTAAGATCTGAGCCATTCATACTTACAACAGGAAGTTATCGATCTGTTTTGGAGGACACAAGGCAACACTAGATTATTGCTTCCCCATTCGAGAATACTTTGAATGTCTTTGTTGGTTGAATTTGCCATTTCAGGTTTAATGTGTTCAGACATAGAAGGTAGATTACCATTATAAGTAGAATGAGATGAACTACAATGAAGAGTGCTGTCGTCAGCAAAGCAATGGATCGGATTAGTTGTTGAAGATTTATGTATAGCAGGAAAAGTGTAGTCGCTATAACTGATCCCTGTGGCACGCCCGCATTAATGCTAACTTCTTTTGAAAAACAGCCATCAACTATGACAAGTATTCGTCTTTTATCAAGGAAACTGGAAACACAGTTGATGAGCGTATTATTTAACCCAAACAAGGTGAGTTTGGCAAGTAAAAACTTATGCCAAACTTGGTTAAATGCCTTTGAAATATCTAAAGCGACTACAACTGTTTCACCGGATTGTTCTAATGTATTATTCAAAACTTGGATCACATATGAAAGATGATTACCTGTTGCGCAATTAACGATGAGACGTTTTAACGTTAAAAAGTCGAGACTCGCCTAAACCCATATTGGAGTTCGTTGATTTGAAGGAACGAGAGCAGTTGCTGATTGATGGCTTTTGCTATGATTTTAGACAATACGGAAGTGATAGAAATTGGTCGGTAGTTCGAAGGATCCGTCTTATCACCTTTTTTGGGAATATGTTGAATATTTGCTAACTTCCATGATGAAGGAAATTCCTCAGAAGAAATAGAGATCGAGTAGAGCTTAGACAGGACTGGTACTGGTTTGGGACAACATTTCTTTAAAACAATAGCTGGGATACCGGCAGGGCTAGTCGCCTTATTGAGACCAAGGCTACTGATAATAGATTCTAGGAGCTTGTACCGAAAATGAATCGGTTTCATAGCGTATGAAGAAGAGTTGACTAGGGGCACATCTTTTGCAGAATCATTAAGACACGAGTTTGATGCAAATAAATGCACAAAAATATTGGCTTTGTCTACAGAATCAGCAACTAGAGATCCGTCAAAAGATGTCGGGGGTGGGGGAATGAAGATGTACCAAAGTTTTTACTAATGGCTTTAGCTAAAGACCAAAATTTACGACTGTCCAAAGGAGATGTGCATTTTCGTTGTTCAAGCAATCATTTAGCTTTAGAGATGACACTTGCAGATATCTCTAGCACCAACGTATTCTGCTTGACTCTCTACCGTTTTATTAGATTTCCATTTAATATAAGCTTTATTTTTCAAAGATTGCATCAGCACAAGCCTTATTTAACCAGGGTTGGGAACGTGAACGACCTGTACGATTTTGTTTTTTGGGAATGTAAAATTTCATGCTCATGAGGATGACTGTAGATACCGAAAGAGCAATGTCCGAAGAAGAGAGCGACTTAAAACAATATTCACGCCATGGAAAGGTTGTAAAGAAGTCTCGTAAATCACTCTATCCAGCTGACTTAAAAGACCACAAGGTTCTATTTAGTGTTGCGAGCAACAGCGGATTTAAGGATAGTAGAAATTATTTCTATGAGACAATGGTCAGATAGACATAGAGGGGAAAGAACGGAAGTTTTATAAACAAGTGCATTTGATTTAAGAAAGACATCTAGAAGATGTGGAATATCGCTAGGGTTATCAGGGATTCTCGTGAGTTCAGAAATTATATATGTGAGATCACAAGCAATAGCACTATCTGCACTATGACCAGCTAGATTAGTAGTAGCTGAAAATTGAAGCCAATTATAGTTATGAACATTGAAATCTCCTACAATTGAGATATCGCGAGATGGAAACTGAGACAGGAGATAGTGAAGTTTCAAACTAAGATAATCGAAGAAGTTTTGAAAGTTACTGTCAATAGGAGACCTATAAATGCAACAGTAAAATTTCACAAATTTAGGACCAGAATGGTTAAGCCAAACCTTGTTAATAATGGCCGATTTTTGATGTAGAATTGACGGGCAGTTTTAATATAGTTATTGATATGAATGAGAAGGTTTGGTGAAACGTTGAGAATGTTTATGAAGTAGTAATATCGGTGTAAATTGATTGCATTATTCAAATGAAACATACGACATTGCAGGAAAGGGAATACAGCGGGTTACTCTAACTGTACGAAATTCAATACTGTTTAATAATGGGATACTATCTACCAGATATAAACAAGTCAGACGCTAAGGGCAAGAAAACTGTACTTGCACAAATCGCAGCAGATCGCAGAATGTAGGGCTGACCAGGTTTTTTAACAACTATTGGGTGGTCAGAGAGAGAGATCCCGACATTAACTCCACTTCTGTATATTTTATCCAATCTCAGCGTGGCGGAACATGGTTTTGCTATTGACCTTAGCGTTGGTGATTGATTTGTGCGTAGGTGGTGAAAACAGTGGGGACTCTGATATGGATAATCTTTCAACGGTTTTTACGACAGAGGGGATGAAAATTGACTATTTGTTACTGTAGATATCTAACAATTAAAAAGAAAATTGTTGATTAATAAAAAAATTATTTAAGTTGCCTTACAACAATAACATTATTATTTCATGTATGTTAACGGATGTTTTGAAATCTAATGTTTTAGCGTGTAATATACCTTCGAGAAAAACCATAACCTTTTTTTAAATTTTCTGAAGGCAATATTAGTTATTTCGTTAATGAATAATTTTCCATAATTTAGAATTGAATGTTTAGATGGTTGAATGATGATTTCAGTGAACTAGTTGAAAAAAATTATAGGTTATGTTTTATTTACGGACATTTTGTATGGTTTTGAGGTTGTTGGTGGTGGCTTATACAAGCTCTGCATCACCTAAGATGATGTAAGTTATTAATTGCCTGAGAGCAAAATTTATTTGATGAAATTTAAGTTAACTGTGAGAACATTTTTATAATTTGAATAACATTGGAATGACATTATAAAGACTTTTGGGACGCATTTACGTATTTTATCGCTTTAAGTATCAAATTACAACGTACCACATAATGATTTGAATTTGAATTATAACCGGTATAAACTTTTAGCCATCGGAGTGATTGTTAACGGATGTATTAGCTGATTTTGAGATTTAAATTCATAGAATATTATTTTATTCACGGAACTAACTTATATTTTAATTCATATAAGTACTAAATATATTGTTTTGGAAATGTACCGTCAAATTTTAAGTTGGTGCCACGCAGCTAACACTACCGTGCTAGTTGTACTTGTCGTAACACAATCTACTTAGTAATCAAGAAGGAATGGGTTCGATTCCCGTTACCATCAACCCTGTATGAGGTTTTTTCAGGGGGTTTTCCTTATACTCATATATCGGCATGATTACTGCGTATACGCACATCATGTGCGGCTATTTAGGCAAATGCTGAGTTAATCCCACCATGCACGTATACGTAATGTATATATGGATGCTACTACTGGAGGACCGTGGAAAGCTGGGGCAGACACCCCCCCCCATAGGGAGAGAATTAAACATGTTGTGTTCTTTTCTCTAGCAACGCTTTATTTCCTATATTATGCTACACTCTCAATCCACATGTATCGAGTAGACATCAAAATAAACGGGTTGCCGATTAAATTCTATCCTACTCTGAAATGCAACTCAAAATCGATATGGGTTATAACGCTTCACTAGGATCGGATTTTTTACGACTCAAGCCAAAACCATGAACTAACTAGTCGTTAAAAAAATTAAAAAAAAAAACAAAGCTCTAAACCAATATTCACAACGCTTTTATTATGCAACAATTTATTTATAATGCAAACATACGTATTATAGCCTATTTTATAGAGAATGAGACAGTGGGTGAACAGAGACAGGATACATAATTGTATAAAAATAAATAAAGTCTGTGTATCGTTCAGTGTTACTTCTTCGTGCAATATAGTAATCCCAATGACGATTAATCAAGAATAGACCCATTTGTTCGTATATATTCCAACATAATCGCAAACTGCCAGAGGATGGCGGCCAACATCTTATTTTGCTGATTATTATTGCAGTGAAGGTTTAGATAAGAAGGTTAAGTATAAATTTTATAATGGTGAGACAGTACGTAGTATGCAGAAAAATGGACTATTTAAGTCGTAACCTTACATTCATCGATAAGTAAACAAACCATAGACGTAACATTAATTATTTGCAAAGACCCCTAGTAAGCAAAAACGGTACGTGGCATTTGGCGCTTCGGTTTGGGCGCCGCCGTGTGGGCGCCAGATTTTGTACCGCTGGGCGTTTGGGCGCCGACTGTTGTCCGTCGGACGTGTGTAAATATATTTCATGTATTCTTGTAAAGGTTTTAGTATAAACCATTTTACTACATGAAGTTAATTGATAACAATTACTTGAACATTATGCATGTAAACTATTTGCTACTGATTTACATAATCTTAATTATACGTGTTTTCAATCTTTCTGATACACATCAATTAGTACAATATGTATTTAACTTTACAAATATCTCTGCAAACAACTTTATAATTATAGGTGATTAGTTCGGTGTCACTGAATCTATTTAAATTGATCCCCGAACAATATTTTTTCAGCTGCTTTCAATTGTTATTTGCGAGTTGGATTAGTTGATGTTAAAAGTTATCGAGATTACAAAAACCAACCGTAACCAAAAGAAACTCTGTTTTAACGGTTTTTTGTACGTATTTGATAAAACCAGCAAAGATGTAGGGAAGAAGTTTTGGAGATGTGAGAGAAAAGCGGACAAATGCCGTCGTCGTCTACATATATCTGCGAACGATGAACTTGTGTGTGATGTTGGAAACTGCAACCTTGATAGTGATACAGCAGTGGTACGTGTTACTAAAATAAAAGCTTCTATAAAAACACAAGCCAAGGAAACGATGGATACGCCAGTCCAGATACTAAATCGTACCCTAGAAGATACTGGAGCGGCCGTTCAAGGTAAAATGTCAAATAAAGATGCTATAAGAAAACTGTGTCGGCGAACGCGAAACCTTGTTGCTGATGCGTCGCCAACTCCATTGGATTTAGAGAATTTAATTATTCCAGAAGCGTATAGAATTTACGAATTTGCTCCTGGACACACTGAAGCCTTCCTCATGAAGGATATTGGATCAGAGCGTCCCGACCTACAAATAATACTAATATTTTCTCGAGAAGAAAATACACGGTGGAGTCAACATATGAAATAAATTTTCATGGATGGAACTTTCCAACAAGGATCCAGTAGGAATAGTTTCGTTTTTCCAGTTTTATACGCTCTTTTACCTAACAAAATACGACAAACCTATGATAGACTATTTTCACTTATCCAGGAAATTTGGCCGCAGTTTGAACTGAAATGGCTGTAATCCGATCAGCTACTGATGCTTTTCCAAGAGCCTACTTACATGGTTGTCTGTTTCACCTGGTAAAAGATTTTAAAGAACAGCTGCGTGAAAATTGATTAAGAATACAATATAATAACAACCCTGCAGTGTGTTAAGCGAATGTACGATAACTGCTTTAGCTTTCGTTCCCGTTCAGCAACTCGATGACGCTATTGAAGAAGTGACCACGCATTTACCAAATAGATTACAACCAATTTTAAATTAGTTTGAAGACAATTACGTCAGCAAGCGAAATAGTAACGGTACACGACGAGGGCCCCTTTTTTCGTCTGGTAATTGGAACATGTACGAAAGGGTACTAAACAATCAAGATCGCATAAATAACCCTGCAGAGGCTGCACATCGTTAGCTTACAGTCCCAATCAGACATAAATGATCCGTCTATATGGAAATTCATAGATGGTTTACGAGAATTTTTTTCGAGGTGAAGCTCCCCCTCAGAAAGGAGGAAATACCAAGCGGCTGATGAAAGAATCCGAAACTTCGTTCAAGAATTTGGAAACAGAACAGTAAGGTAATATTTAAGAGGGATTTCTCACAACTTTGGAATGGATTAAGAGTGAAAGTGAAATAATGTGACTGTAACCTTATTTTACTTGTTAAATAACAAAATCGTCATAAAGTTGTTTGTAAGTATAAGATTTCAAGTACGATGTTTTTGTCTTTTTATTCAAAAATAATTAAAATATCTTACAATAAATAACGGAAAAATCGTAGACTATTTTTAATATTTCTAGACCTCGGCGTCCAAATGCCCAACGCCAAATTGGCGGTGCTCAAAGGTCCCGGCGGATAAACGGCGGCGGTGAAAAGGTGGTGCCTAAACGGTGGCGCCCAAAAGTCTTGCTTCCAGTTTGTCTGCTTATTAACCTGAAGCGCAAATACTGTCTCACATTTTACTACAACTTTAAAAAAAAAAAATACATGATATAAGCGTTGTTTTTAATTGTTTATTTTTTGCCGTTTTGACGTTATTAATTACTATAATCCCTCCAGAAATGTACGCCAATGTCACTGCCAGAAAGCAATGTTATGTTGGAGTAAAACAATTCCTTATAAAATGACAATCACTGCAATCAATTCTTGGTTAATCGTCATTGAGTAATTCTTTAAAACCATTGAAGTGTTTTAACACCTTCAGCAATTTTTCCATTTCCTGGAATTTCCTATGAAATTATTTTGTATCGTTTTCTAATATACTTTAGAAAATAACTTCTCACATAATTTTTTAACTAATAAAACTTGGTTAAAAGTTTTTTTGTGGGAAAATCATATACATTTTTTATTTAATAAAGTTATGCCGAACCTTCTTTTATTTTATTTAATTAGAGTAAACTCGGAATTCCTGAAACTTCGGAGATAAATTAGAGAAATAATTCATTTGTAACAATCAATCTTTAATTCTAATTAATCTATACGAAAGATAGACGTGTTTCATAATTTTTTAAACCCAAAAGTTTATTTTGTTGTGAAAGTTCAAACATACTAGGGATTAATCTATTTCAAAATTCCAACCAGCTGCTGTATAAGAAGTTCGTATTAATCAGTAGTGTCTAATACTAAGTATAGACCATCTTTTAGTTACCTGGACCTGTTCAGATTAAAGAAATGCACATTTAATGTGCGTAGAGTAAATGTTACCCATTCACCACTGAGTAATAAATAATATGTGTGCGTGTGTATTTAATACATATGGTAAGTCCGGGATAGATGGCCATAGGGGAGAGATGGCCATAGCGACGTATTTCCTCTCTCGATTGTTTGTAGACGGTGTTACGCGTTAGTGGACTACGTTAGTTGTTATGTGCCTGTCATGTCATTCACGTGGTGAAAAATCGCAAATAACGTGAGTAAACAGATTTTATTTGATTCCACTTTGGTCAGCTCATAAATACAGCAGATGCCAAACAAATACATAAGAAAATCTGTATAGACACGCGGTACGTGATCACAAGGTGGTTTGTCTAAGGCAATCGAGAATGTTATTAATGGAAATAGCTCCTATTGAATTCAATATCCTTGGAGCGTTGAATTAAAACCGGAAACGCTCTAATGGGAAACGTGGACCCCAGCAGCCTCTTTGGAAGAGAAAATGAAGATTAACTATCGTGACATATTCTATCTATGCAAAACGAGGTTTTCCGTTAACCAGGATCATTGCTTATCAATTCGCTTAACAGTTGAAAATTAAGCACAAGTTTAAAGTTGAAACTGGAAAAGCTAGTTACGACTGGCTTGGTTTATTCTTAAACCGTCATCCGGAAATTAGTATTCGTAAATCGGAAGGTATCTCCATAGCTAAAGCAACGGAAATGAATCGAAAGGAAGCAGGGGATTGTTTTAATTTGCTTGAAACAACTATTGAACAAAACTCCTTATTTGGGAAGCCTGCAAATATATTTAATATCAATGAAACGGGTGTTCAACTGTTACGGTCGAAAAACGAATTATTACCAAAGGTAACAGATAATTAAAGTGCACCGGACTAGCTCGGTAGGACAGAGGGCCGTGGGCGTGTTTTTTAATTTAAAAATACTAAAGGCGGTTTGTCATATTGTCGAAAGTCGCAAATAAGGGTGCGTCAAAATTTGAATAAAATCGTGTAATGGGCGCCAGATTGTTGTTAAAACAAAATCAGTAGGAATACACCAGGGGACACGTAGATAAATCAGACTTAACCAGTGAAAAGTCTCACTTACCTTTACGTGTGCTACCTCTAGGAGCATGTAGGAGATGCTTCGGAACTTTAGCTTTGGAACAAATCTCCAAAACATCCACACGCTTCAAATACTAAGGAAGCTACACAATACACTCAAACCAAAAACACTAAATGTCCCGCTTAATTATTGCAAAGTCAAAACTCAAATACTATTCATTTCCAGCATTCTGTTATCAATTGAACTCAAAATAAAATTATTAGACATAACTAAATAATTGGCAATCAAAATTCTCTAATCTTAAAGAAAAAAAAACTATAAAAAAACTACATGAAACTAGATGCGTCAAATTTAGGAACTTGTCACCAGGTCACTTTCAAAGCAAATCAATAAAATTTTAAATCAATAAAACTAGCTTCTACTAAAATCGTGCAGTTTTAAATCTTTAAATTGCCACTTTTCGTTAATTATTACTTTCGTTGCTCGGGAGGAGATTACAAATAATGCTATTGAATCCAATTAATTATTCATCTATTGAACAAACATAATTACAAAAATAAACAACAACGATACATATGTTAAATTTACGACCATACAACAAAACGCAAATAAAAGTAGTTCGTCAGCCTTAATTTAAAATAGCGTAAATGGACTAACACACGGAAGACTACGTTTACCTGCTTTATCGCCGTATAATTTCAACCAAATGCAAACAATTGTATAATAATACAATCACCATAAAAGTACAATGTTAGATTACCTTCTAGAAAAATTCTCGAGAACTTCTCCTCTGGGTATAGCGGAAACAATCTGGGCATGAACGGCTTCAGAAAAACTGCTTAATAACTTCCAAACGGCAAACAAATACAGCAATTTCCGAATAACAACTTCAATAACGTTACGTTTTATTCGACTGAATTCGACGTTGTAAAGTTTGTGTACACAAAGAGCTTTTACGCACGATATTATTTACACGATCATGACATAATGCGGTAGCTTTATTTACAAGTCTATTTATGATTAAATTAACTATTTACAAATTTATGTACAGTGCGACTTGGTGTATCAAAGGCTGTTTGCAGAAAAAAGTACGTAAATAAGGTTCGGGCACACAATACTCCCACCATAAACAATAAAAAAAAATCCGCAAAAGCGATTAAAACTCCGTAAATCAGGAAACACTTGGCAAAACACTATCCTGATTTTGGATACGAAAGGCAGGTCTAGTTGACCACGATAAACCACGTAAAGTTCCCCGGCCAGGTGAACCACCAACAAAAACCGCACAAAGACGAAAAGGACTCGCTGACCACGATACGTTTGGGAGGACCGGGAACGTCGACGGTAAAATCTGTACTCTCCCTTCTACTCACAACTGCACTTAACCAGATCAAGACCAGGGCTGAAGATACACGCCAACATACATCAGTTTCGCCATTTTTTAATTTTAAGAACAACCAATCAGGAAACACATTTATTCAAATTATAAATCGCGCTAAAAATAAAGACAACTCGTTAGAAGAAACGGAAAAATTACGTCATATTTTCTCTAAATCACGTGCTTTCCCATAGAAACTGAATGGAAAGCTTTTCAAGTAACCATCGCCTTATCTCACTTACGGTACACATGCACTCAATTTTGCTGAGGTCATATTGTAGTTCAGATAAATATTGCCTTCTCGTATAATGATAATTCTTAATTGAAAACAAATTTAATACGAAAAACAACATAATTTTATATCTTAATAACATAGCTAGATACGAGTGACTTGGTTTCTTCTTAAACCATCATCCGGAAATTAGTATTCGTAAATCGGAAGGTGTCTCCATAGCTAGAGCAACGGCAATGAATCGAAAGGAAGTAGGGACTGTAGTGATGAGGGTAATTTCTTACCGCCTGCTGTTATGAAGGATAAAAATAAAAAATAAGCGTGGGAGTATAATCTGCCACCAGGATCTGTGCTATTTATGACGCAAAAATCTGCTTACATCAATGCCACTCTTTTTCTTCTGTGGATGCCAAAACCTTTGGTCCCTAGAAAACCGCTAGGAACAGTCCTGTTAATACTTGACGGGCGTGCTTCCCACGTGAATTCAGTCGAAATGTTGAAGTTTGCAGAGTTTAATGACATCACTATATTATGCTTGCCCTGCTATACCACGTATTTTCTTCAACCGTTGGACAAAATCTTTTTTAAGTCGTTAAAAGCGCATTTTTACGAATCGCTTAGAAATAATGCTGGGCTGCGCATCACTAGATATCAGTTTGGTGAGCTACTGAGTGCAAGTTGGGGTAAGTCTGCTACAGTACAAAACGGTTCATCTGATTTTAAAGCAACGGGGATCCTGCCTTTCAACCGCGACATCATGCCAGATTACGCTTTTTGTATTGAAAAAACTCTGCTGCAAAAATATCACAATCTTCTCCTCAAAAACGAATGGAGATTACAGAACTCCCTCAAAGATTGAAATCTGATCTATCGCCTGCTGCTCCAGAAAAATTCGTTGGAGTCAGGAAACGAGCTAAGCAAGTAGCGAGTATTTTAACTTCACCGCAAAGAAAAAGATAGAAAAGCCTAAGACAAAGAACAAAAGACTCCCAATAAAAAGTTGCAAAAAATGCAAGGTGTTCAAGACTAAGAAGAGAATGAAAATTGAATTTTCAGGCAGCGAAGAAAATATAGAAGTTATTCTAGAAAGTGGAAGTGAGGATTTTGATGAAAATTTGTAAGGGGGGGGGGGGCTATAAACATACGAACAAAAAAGTTGACTGGATTAAATGTGTTCATTGCCAGCTGTGATTATATGAAAACGTCTTACGGCGAATTCTGTCAAAAGTGTTGAAAACTTGATAAAAAGTTCAAAAAACTCCTAAGCATAAGAAATACCTAATTAATTTTTCTGTGTTATTTTACAGTGAAAACACAATGCAGTACGTTCTATATAATTTTTATTTTAATTTCAACTACATATGTTACATTATAGTGCCGTCGAAATTTAAACATATAATTGGTAAAGCATTTACTACAAGGTCTAGGAAAATACACAGCAAACAACCTAGACATACCAAAAGCTAAAATTAAAACTAAGATGTACCATTGTGCCTTTTTATAATTATAAGATGCTAAACCTATTTAAACGGAGATTTTCCTCTTGCTTATTGAAGGTATTAGGATGTTTATGTATATCAATACCTTCAAGTTGCAAACGAACATAATAATGAGTTTGTCTTGAAATATTTCCATATTATCAAATTGAATGTCATGATTATTTAAAGCATGCACAGATACCGCAGATTTCTGTGGTTGACCTAATCTGCAAAATCGCATATGTTCTTTACGTCTTGCATCAATGCTACGTTTTGTGGTTTCAATCTATATTTTCCTACATGAACAAGATAATTTATACACTCCGGAAGAAGATAATGGGTTTGAAACATCTTTAGGTGACCTTAAATGTTCATTAACTTTTCTTAATAACGTTATTATTATCATTGAGTGAATATCCATTAGCTTGTAAGGATCATGTTAAATAATTATATACATCTTTCAAAAATTCAGGTTTACAAATTCGGTTTGTTCGATCCACTAAATATTAACTACACCAATTTTTTGACGTGGATGGTGGTTTGATAACTATGAAGGTATCTATCAGTGTGTGTCGGTTTTCTATAAACCTTAAAAGATAGTGAATTTTTAGTTTTAGATGTTTGTATTAAGAAATGGTAAACTTACATTAGTTTCCTTTGCCATGTTTAACTAGATGCTAGAACAGCTGTTGGAACGATAAACTTATCGTTCTTATCCTACAAAAAGTTTCATTTGAAAACTAAAGAACTTATTAAATTATCATCTATTCCTGAAGAAATAGAAAAGAATCTAACTAAGCTTTTTCTCCAAAACTATGTAGACTACCCAAAATTCATAAACCTAATGTTCCTTTAAGACCTATTGTTAGTGCAATTGGTTCTCCTGCATACAATCTTACAAAACATCTCACATTTCTAGTACTTCTTCATATATGTAAACACCCCATTATATTAAAAATTCTGCCGACTTTATTGAAAAAAATACATAACTTAAAAATTGAAGAGGGTGTTATAATGGTCAGTTTTGATTTGAAAATTGTAGATTAGGTCATCCCGAGAAATCTGCGGTAGCTCAGCATGGTTGAAATAATTTAAATCATGACATTCAATTTGATAATATGGAAATATTGTGAAGGTAAACTCGCTATGTTCGTTTGTGAAGCTATTGAGATATGAAAACATCCTAATAACTTCAATGGGCGAGAAGAAAATCTCCGTTTAAGTAGGTTTCGGTATCTTATAATTAATAGAAAGCGTACCTGTAGGTCTTAATTTTAATTAATATATAATAGTTTTTGAAATATGAAAATTGAAAATGCAAACATAAGCCTGCTGTTAACGTAATAATTTGATAAACGTATAAAGCAAAGTATGGAATACAATTTCAGGAAAGAATAACTAGATCCTTAATAACTTGTGAAAAACTTTAGCGTATTAATTTTAGCGTATGGTAAGTCTAGGTTTTTTGATGTTTTTTTCGTAGACCTTGAGGTAAATGCTTTACCATTTATATGTTAAATTACCACAACTCTACAATTTAACATGTATAGTTAAAATTAAAATAAAAAATTATATAAAACGTACTACATTGTGTTTACACTGTAAAATAACACTTACATTTATTAACCAAGCTATTTCTTTGTTAGATTTGACTAAACGTTTAACTACTAAAAGGTAGCAATTGATTAAAATTTCATTCATATGGATCAAGTGGTAATGGCTTATCTGACAGTTCGTTCAGTTTTTTCTAACAATTTTGTCAGGTGTATATTGTGCGAGATTATGTTCAGTTCTTTATTGTTTTCGCTTGTGATTGTTTGTTTGTTTTAGGGTGTAATCATGCATAGTGTGCAAATGTGGAAATTACCCCAAATTAAGCGAATTCGACAGAGGTCGTATTGTTGGTTTGCACGAAGGTGGTTTTCGTTTATAGAAATCGGAAATCGCCTTAACCGAAACCAAACCACATCATGCGCTGCTATCAGGCATGGTTACGAACGCCGTAGAAGAGGAACCGGGAGGCGAAGAAGAACAAATGAGGTGTAGGACCGCCATCTTCAACTTATGGCTACAAGAGACCGATTCTCAAATACCAGATCAATTGCCGATTAATGGTTATGTAACGAAGGTCGTCTTGTAACCCTTCAAACGGTTTACCGCATTACCGCAGAATCAGAGCTTTCGGCTTAGAATCCTATCGGCCACATCTTGTGTTACCACTAACATCGACTGCAACGTTTGGAGTGGTGTAGGTTGCGACTGTACTGGAACCAAGAGTGACGTAGGGTGGTATTTACTGATGAATCTCGAAATCCCGAAATCCCGATTCTGTTTGAGATGCATGATGGCCGTACGAGGGTCAGACGAAGACGTGCGGAACGTAGAAATGTTGAATTTTCTGTTGCGAGGAATGTGCACCAAACTGTTGGGCTTGTGGTATGGGGTGCTATCACTTATGAGAGTAGGTCTCGTTTGGTATTCATCCGAGGCAATATAAACGCCCAACGATATGTGAATGAGCTAATAGAAACCCATATTCTTCCATTTCTTCAGGAGTTGGAAGACCCACTTTTGCAGCAGGATAATGCCTGTCCCCATATTGCAGACACTTCAAGTTCTACAGCACAAATTACAGGTTACTTGGGACGCAATACCTCAATAGGACATCGACTATCTGCTAGAAACGATGCCACGACGAGTGGAGGAGTGTGTAACCAACAGGGGGACCAACCCATTATTAATAAAAATTATGTTTATATTTTGTTCTTTTTCTTTGAATTTTGAATCAATTGCTACCTTGGTGTTGCAATTTCCATATCACTGGGTATACATCATAATTAGATTAATTTTTGTTAAATTTTCTCTTCTATTATGATATTTTTCACTGCTAGCTTTCGATCGTTAGAGGGTGTTCTGATTTATCATCTTTAATGCAGTTTAACAATATTTGATTTATTAATGATCTAGTTATTCTTTAAAATAATTGTATTCCATAGTTCACTTTATACGTTTATGAAATTGTTATATTAACAGCAGTCTTATGTTTGCGTTTTCAATTTTCATACTTCAAACATATGTTTCATCGCCTTAAATTAGAGAAAGGTTTTATAATTTAGGACATGTAGTTTGCAAAAGTTGATTATTGTTTATCGTTTCCGAGATTTAAAACAAAATGCGATTTTTGGGTTTTTCTTTTTTTGTAATTCCTTCATTTATTTTAAAACATTTTTAAAAACCAAAGGTACTTCTTCAGTTTCACTTTTTGAATTCTATTAGATGGCGTTTTCAAATTTTTTATTTGACGCTTCGTCTCCGGGAAACCATCATCAATTTTATTTTTTTATATCGCCGCAACCAACGAAACACCCTGTATTGTTGTTAAATGGAAAAAAAGTTGTGTAATTATGGGACCAATAAAATGACACAAAAATCGATGGTGTAATTTTTTGTTTTTGAGATATTTGAAACAATTTGAATTTTTGGAATTTCTATTTCATTTTTTTCGGGCGCTATTATAAATACTAGAGCAAAAATTCAAACACTTCTTCATGGCAACCTGTTACGGGTCATGGCATAGTCAGTTTTTAAATCGTATGTTTCCTATTTATATAGCCATCATCGACTATTTTTTTTTAAATGCGGTCCTGATATTTTGAAAACTGATTTTGAAAGGTTTTTTTTATTACAAATTCATCAATGGATCGTATTTGATGGTTTTGAACCTTTTATGGACCATTTATGAATACAGATCTGTATTTTCAAGATGTTGATGAAGTAATATTACCGTATCATTATTACACACACCATAATGAAGTTTCTTAATATTAGAAGTTAATATCAATAAACAAATTGACGGTAAAAGGAAAAACTACTAATTTCTTTTGTTTTTAGTGTAAATTAAAGTAAGAATTACTTATAAGACATAATAGTTGTGCACAAAGTTCTCCATTATTTTCCAAACACAAATAACACCGTCTTTCAGTTGAATTCAAAACATTGCGAAGCATTTGGGGCGTAATACTTTCAAATGTTTCGAGAACTAAGTTCCGCAATGGATTGTCATTTTCAATACTGTGTCCGTAAATATAATTTTTGGTATATCCCCAGAGCAAAAAGTCCAAAGGTGTTATATCGGGGGATCGCGCTGGCCATCTTACTCTCGAATATGTTCCAATCCATCTTGCTGGAAACCTTGCCAATAAATATTCCTGGACGCTTCTGGAATTATGTGCCGGAGGACTGTCTTGTAACAACCAATAATATCCATAATTAGCTTGAGGTAAATCAGCTAAAGCTGCTTCTACTTCATTTTCTAATAAATTGTGGTAGTGTTCAGAATTTAAAGATCCGTTATAGAAAAATTGACCTATTATTCGCATTCCGAATATTGCATTCCACATATTAAAACCGAAACGGTGTTGGTGCCTGCGCACTTTATAAACTCTAGGATTTTCTTTCGCCCGATAGTGAGCATTTCTTATTATTGGTCACCTGACTTTCATCCGACCAAATGATTTTATGTGGAAATTGCTCATTATCTGCACATTGCCGGGTTTCACAGAGAGCTCTGCGCCTCGCTTGAAAAAAGGTTCAAAACGCGATCAGACCATCAAATGTGATACATCGCTGAATTTGTAAAAAAAAAGTTTTCAAAATCAGTTTTCAAAGTATCAGGACCGTATTCAAAAAAAAAAAAAAGTTGATGATGGGTATAAAATACGAAACGTCCGATTGAAAACTGACTGTGCTATATTAAAGCACCGATGTTTTACATGTCCTTCTTTTATTCTACTCTAAAACAAAAATTACAATAAGTTTCTTAAAAACAATTTTAACAAAAAAAAAAGCAATTTCCCTGTTGGGGGTTAGAGTTCTTATTGCTTGCGTTACCAGTCAGATAATAATTTAACCGTTTGACCAATAGCTCCACTTATGTTTAACGTTTATTCTTAGCGTATTCCTAAATTGTTACATATTTTTAATTTTTGTCCATTTTCAGTGTAATATTTAAGTTGAAACTATGTATAAATAGGTTTTTTTACAATTTATATTGATTGTGTAGCATCCCAGTCGAAATTCTTATAGTTTTTTATCATTTTCCATGCGTGTGAGAAATTTCAGTTTAATAGCTCCATTTAAACGACTAATTTGAAAACTGTGTAGCTTAACAGGTACTTCCGGTAATCCTACATGTCCATTCCAGCTCAAACGGTCTGGCCACTACCGTGTTTACATACAGACACACACTGACGGCATCCCAAAATTGGCCTAAATGGATTCAGAGACCCTCAAAACGTGAAGATGCGTCAAAATCTCGAGGTCGAATTTTTTCATGATCACATACCTTTTCTTTACTATATCTCGTATAGTACATTTAAAAAAATCCAAAAGGCTAAGTATTCTATTTATTTTTTTTTTAAAGAAATTTTTTCTCTCACTTTTTATTTTAAAAATCAAATACAGTTAAGTTAAAATACATTTATTTTGAAACTATTAAGAAATTCAATTATTTAGTCCAAAAAAATACAAAATATTTTAAGGGAGTTTCCAAGTAAACAGTTTATGTGCCTCCTGTAACATTTACTCCAACACATTTAGAGGATATTGCATGGTCGCTCGGGATTTATCGTTTAAAAAAGAATATCAAGCTGTATTATTTTCTTCCTCAAATAAACAGATCAATTGTATTTTGTGTAAAGAATCGCATATATTTAACTTTAGTATTACTTATACCTTAAGATTGGGCAATTTAAACTTAACCCTCTTATTGTGTTCGGGTCAATATGACCCAATCGCGTTCTTCTAATGTGCATAATTCGTTAATTTATATTTCGTTATCTAACTGAATTTCGAAAAAAAGTGTAGCGTCGTCGTTTTTCCCTCAAAAGCCTCAATTGTAATAGAAAACATTTACTTAAAGTTTATTCAATTAAAATACTTTTGAGTTCAAAATAATTGTTTATTCATTTATTTATTTACAATAATAGTTTTATCTCAATCATCGTCCATATCCACTTCCATAGAATTGCAGCAGCTTATACCTCTACAAACAGTGCACGCATCTGTGCACAGTATACCCTGTCGTTTGCATATACATTGCAGAGTTGCACATTGACCTTTGATACAGCCACATTTTACAAATTTCAGTAAATGGGCTGGTGCTGGTGCTTGACTCATTCTAATAGGAGTCAATATTCCATCCTTCACTTCAAATCTCCACTGTAATGGACCCATAGCAATACCCATTGTTGCACCTGATGACATACCCTGAAAGAATGAAATTTGCTTGCATCCTCTGTAGGAGGCAAAACTTCCGGTTTTACATGGATTGTTGATTTTGTTGCCTTTGAAGTGAAAGTTCGAAGTCTCATATCATGTAATGTGCTGTCTCCTGTTTTTCCTCCATACAAAGATATAATGGCATTCAGACCCGCATTTAAGATTTCTTCTGTGGATTTTTGAGAAGTTTGGAAAATTGCAGCACTTTCTTTGAAGGTATCTGATTTCTTTAACAGTTTTATGGAGTCACTTTTCCCTAATCCAAATGGTTTCGAGGTGGTATCACATCCTAATATGGCATGAGCAAATAAGATGTGAGAGCAGACGTCACTACCCAATGCGTTTACAATTTTTCTAATATCATAGACAGTTACGGTTTTGGAAGATTTGTTAGGTTCTGGGCGAAGAAAAGTATCACATAAGTTTTCTTGAAAATGATGGAGTAGGATGACAAGATCGGTGTCTTCTCCAACAATGGCTGTAGGATGACTTTTTGCCGACTCTATAGCTTCCATAACGACCAAGACGTCTGCATCACTATGAGATTGCTTTGTTTTACACCCAACTTTGTGTAATTTTTCTACTAATTGAGCAATGAAAGCTTGTTTATTTTCTTTATTACTCAAACATAATTATTTCTTGATGGCAATGGAGGTTGAAGTAGTTAAATTTACTTTAGGTCCTACAATACCTCGGTTTCTTTTTAAATGAGCCGATTTTGCGGAAAACGTATCATCATATCCGTCGAACACAATTGTAGACTGACCATACTTTATTAGCACATATCTCACATAAGCACATAACAGTTCATCGAATGTCTGTTTCAGGCTCCAAGGAAGGCGATGTAATAACCAACCACCATCTATCACGAACTGCAAATTGTCAGGCAAGTTAGCAACACCTGACACTTGCTCTTTAATATAATTGCCAAGCTGAGACTTCCCTCATCAACCCATGCTTATCGAATAAACTAGCTAGATGTGAGCAAAGCTCGTAACGGAAAACCTCATGCAAATCGACGCCACTGGTCTGAGCACAAAGCAACAGGCGCTGAAATAATAATTCCGTTTCAATTACAAAGGTTTCACCTTTTAACTTGACAGATTGCACTACATGCATTGGTTTCACCTGTTTGCTCTTTCTGAAAGAGAACTCAGATACTTTTTTACCAGTCATGTCATAAAGGATTCTCTTCCTAATTTCTTCTGCTAGTTCAGGATTTACATCACTTCCATAAGTAACTCCCGTGACAATGTTCCGCAGATTGCTGTCTCGCTCGAATACATTAAGCTGTTCTACATATACTATTACTTTTTGTGTATCTCCTGTATCGCGTGCAATTCTTGCGGTGGTAATAGTAACATGTTGCTCACTTGATGTATGCTTTACTGAAGCAAATTCCTGCATGCTTTCATTCAAATGGGCGCAAATAGGGCGTGACATAACCCAAACAAGCTGCTGCTGTTCTGTCATACTCTTTCCATGAGTCATTCCTCCGAATCCTTTAATGTTCTTCATTAAAACTTGTTCGATAACTAGCTCCAAACCTATCACTTCTACGGACAACATGCAGACCACTTGTAAAAGCCGTGTATACATCAGGAGCTTCAAATTCAAGCTCAATCATTTTTTCATAGTAGAGACGTGCAGAGCTGGTATATGAATTATGGCCACATGCTGCAAAAAAAGGTAACATGTTCTTTACCATTGCGAGATGTAGGTGCCAATTTCCTGCTATTTTAGCTTTTAAGAACTGTTTCAGGATCTTAACCATTTCCAAATACTGCAACCAAAGTCGAGGTGTCCTGTAAGCAGACAACTCCTCATTAAGAAGACTGTTAAATAATGATCTAGCAGCCTGTACATCGTCCTGATTATCTAGAGCTTGTGTTGCTAGAATCGTGTTCAAGACTAATAAAACAATAGGATTACCACGAATTGCTCTTGCAATAGCTTTCCCAGAAAGCATATTCCTGCATGTATGATCTCAAGTATATCCGCCAAGCCTGCTCCACTCATAAAAAAACCTATGTATCCAAGAAAACTCATAATTGTGTGAAGACCTCCGAGTCTCAGGATGACCTTCCTTAAAGGATTATCCTGTGGTTCATTAGCTATGATGCCAAGTGATTTGTGGAAAAGGGGTTGGTCGAATGTTATAATAGGGGTCTGGCTGTATCGCCTGGCATGGGTAGAAACAAAAGACAGCGTTGAGAGAATACACGTCTCATTGGTAGGATCCATGTTAATCATTGGCAGAAAGATGACAGCTGAAACACCAGGATGGTTACCTTGCCATCCTGGAGCAATATTGCTGAGAAAATGTGAAATGTTCAGTAAAATATCCAGGTTTGCAGATGGGTCACTCTACGCGATATCCTTAATGGTATTATACGTTAATGAACGCATTCCATTGGCCTGTGAATAACATGTCTTTATTTGGATTTGCCTAAACCTCCTCAGTTCTTCAAATGAAACTTGGCGTTAATGACCGTTGAAAACTTTCCAGCTGGAGTGACAGCCGCGATAATGCCCATTCTAAGAAAAGTACCATGGCCATCCATTGTAATAATATTGTGATCAATATTATCTGCTGCATATTGAACGAATTTATGAGGACTTTCAGAAGGTGCTAAAAGGACAAGTATGGTAGTTCCTCTTTCTAGTGCAGCTGAACGTTCAAAACTAATAACTTCGGAATAGGAGCTACAGAATCCCATATGATTCACCGCCTCAACTACAAATCTCGAGCTTGTGCTGTCATGTAGTTGAACTCCCAGTTCTATCTGCAATGGTGCAACTAACACTCGTGGGCGCAGTGCTTGCATAACTGCTTGACCTATAGAAGCAACTTTTCTTTCCTTGTTGGTTTTACCAGTAACTAGAACTGTTAATAGCATCCTTAAGGAATCAGGAATATAGCTTGCATTATAGTCAACACTATTCATGTTTTCAATTGGTGGATATACTTCTGGATCTACTGGGATATCTTTAACACCGTTACTTACTATTTGAGCAGCTGCCATAATGATATTTTTTCGATCCTCACCTACATCTTCATGGATTTGACTGTGGTACCCTTGCAACACATATGTAGCTGTACTTTTGGAAGTAACATTAGCAGTGCCTGCAATTGTTCCTATAAAAATATTATCTTGAAAATGCTCTTTCAGTTTTAGTTTCATATAATGTGGACGATATGGTTCACTATTTTCGGGCAGTAATTCTCGCATTTTTTCAACAAGCTCTTTCACAGTAGTTTGCTCTTCATCATTTTGCTCCATGTATTTAGCTACTTGGAGAAAAAATTTCTGTCGGACTGAGTCCTCTGGACGACCTGAAGATGTTGTAGTTAAAGTTTGTGGTAACATGCGTCTACATCATGTAAATCAAACACATTTTCGATACGTCTTTTAACTTTGTCTGCCCACTCATCACTGCGTTCGTTGCATTTCCTTAAAACTGATGATTTGAATTCAACTGTTCGTGCGTAAAACCAAGCATTTTTCTTCCTCTCCCTGAAGTATACACTTATCTCAGTACTACAGAAAAAACATTTTTTTCTAAAATCAAACTGGGATTCACATCACCGCAGAACATGGGATGTTGTGGGACCTGATTCTTTCTCCTGGAATGGAGTTTTCAAATTAACAAAACGCGCTGTACATTTCTTGTGAACCGTCTGTCCAACACAAACGTGAAACGAAGATATTTTTCTCTCCTTGCATGTTTTCTTTATTCCAGTCACTCCTCTTTCAGTGAGTACAGATACATCGTCATTTTCTTGAAACAGCTCGTCACAAATGAAACACTTTTCCATCTTCATTTTCAAAGCATCTCAGAACAACTCGCTAGAACCCGCAACACATTTGTTTATTATATATTTTTATATATAATAGAAAATTATAATTTTTTTTATTAAAATATTGGTGCACTTGGCTACAACTATCACTCTAACGCACTAGTATGTTAAAATTTTTTTTACCGCACTAGTGCGTGAAATGATAGTTACCGCACTAACTTGTTTGTTGTAGATGAAATTGTATTCACAACTCGCTTGATAAAGGTTTTAAGCGCACACAAAGTAAAGTTTTAAAAACTCGTTTGCGGCTCGTTTCGTAAACTTCACTAGCGTGCGCTATAATCCTAACTTAACACACTTATTATGTAATATACTATTAGCGAACGACAACAGAAAATATAATATTAACATTAACAAATAATAATATGATAAAATATGTATAACTGTCTCAAATAATGGGCAGCCATTTTGGAAATTACGCCATATTGAATAAACGCGTCACTTTAGAGTGGTAGACTTTTCACCATCGTTTTCTACGGGAAATTTTCATTAGGAAACCACTCACAGAAATTGTATTGCAATTAGTTTGAGGTTCCACATCAATTTTACTAGGCTATAGATTGATATTAGAAAATTATAATTAGTTTTTCTAATGTATTTGTTACACGCACTGAGTTTGGGTCTGTATGACCCGGTGATTTGTGTGGTTCAAATTAGAAGAACGAGAAGCAGATTATTATCATAGGCGAATGTATTTTATTAGTTTTGTTTTATTTTCATAAATAACTTACATAATCTTGCCACATTATTGCGCAATATTGCGCATATTGCATGGGTTATTTGCGTACCGGTAAACAAGTTTATTCCTGATGAGACTTGTCTGTAGCTCCGCGTATAAATGCAGCCAGTGAGTATCTGTGTGTTAGTTTCGTAGTAAATATCAGACTTGGTGCTATACTCTAATAAGAAATACCTAACAATTGAAATTTATTATTGAAAATGTGTAATGAGAGAGTGCTTACGGATAGTGAACTTGTGTGTTTCTGATAGTGATTCTAAGAATGCTTCTGAAGAAGAAGTCCATTTCTCCAAAACCAAGATATATAATAGCAAATCGAGTGATGAAGTCGAAGCTACGATTTCAGATAAAGCTGATACGGATAATCACGTAACTTCAAAAGATGGCAATATAGTATGAAATAAAGAGACACATCAATCGAGACGGTTATCAGCAGCAAATATTATTTCGTTGATTCCTAGGCCAACAAGGAATGCTACGTCGCGAATAATTGATGTAAAATCCGGGTACTTCCTATATTTCACACCCAATTGTGAACCTAATTTTGAAAATGTCAAATTTAGAAGACAAAAGACTGTGGAGACACTTTTCAAGAACTAATATTAGTTGAACTAGAAGTATATTTTGGCCTACTGTTTGTAGCTGGAGTGTATAAATCTCACGGAGAGGCAACAGCCAGCCTGGGAAATGTAGGTCGTCCAATAGTCATAGCAACAATATCAGTACAACAATTTCATGTAGTTGCACGAATAATTCGCTGTGACGATAAAAAAACTCGACCACAACGACTTCAAACTGATAAAGTAGCTCCCATATGGGACTTGTGGGATGAATGGATTGGAATTCTATCTAAGCTCTATAATGTTCACGAAAATGTAACAGTAGATGAGCAACTGGTACCTGTTAGAAGCCGTTGTCTTTTAGATAGTACATCGCGAATACACCTGCTAAATACGGAGTCAAGATTTGGACTTTATGCGATTCTGTAACTGCTTATGCATATAACATGTAAGTTTACCTCGGGAAAAAAGAAGGTGAATCTCCAGAGAGACGTCAAGGTAAAAGAGCTGTGCTAGATCTTATTTATGGTTTATAAGGTCACACCCTAGCGTGTGATAATTTTTTACCTCGTGCGATCTGGGGCAGATGCTATTAAAAAGAAAAAATAACTATGCTTGGCACTATTCGCAAAAATAAGCACGAATTGCCAGCCGCACTGGTCTGCAACAGAAAAGAAGTTCTTTCTTCAAAGTTTTAATTTACCAAGCACACGTCGATAGTTTGCTATATTTCGAAACGGAATAAAAATGTTACGCTCATGAGCACCATGCACCACGATAACGGAGTGTGTAACCAAGATCATAAAAAGATCAAAAAAAGATTACAACAAAACTAAAGGTGCTGTAGACACGTTAGACTAGTTAATAATAACATACACATGCAGACGGCAAACTAAAATATGGCCAATGACTATCTTTTACAATATCATGGACGTTTCAGCTTACAACGCTTACGTTCTGTGGTGCGAAGTAACTCCACCTTGGAATACTAGAACGGCGGCTATTTCATGAAGAACTGGATGATTCCTTAATCACTCCAATATTGCAAGAGAGAAAACGTTTCCCTCGAAGTATTCCTGCAGCTGCAATGATTATAAAGTCACGCTCTTCAACCAGTAATGCCGAAGTACGGGAACAGTCAACCACAACCAAGCATAAAATATGTAATTTTTGTCCCTCTTCAAATGATAATAAAATTAACATGGTACGTTGTAATTGCTCAAAATACTTATGTAAAGCTCAAGACTAATAAATAAATGTATATACCTAACTACTACGTTTTTAAGATGTTCTTTACATAATATTTATAATAATATGTAATAAAAATAAAATAACGTAATAAAATGTAATAAATAATAAATACTACATTTTATTTCTTATTATTATTTACTGTTATATCAATTTAACGACAATAAAACAACTATAGGTTCCCGGGTCATAATGACCCGAACACAACAAGCGAAACCAAAATGTTGACACGATAGGAGGGTTAAATTTAAATTTTTCAACAAATGAATATAAGAAATCATGATTATCTAAGTATACATGTAGAATATGTAATTTGCGACATAACACTGCTTTATTATAACAAAAACGTAAATCAATCACCTGCAAATACTGTGGTGATAAAAAATGACGAATTGACTGCAGGCAATAACAACGCACAAATAATAGCCAACGACGTTCGCATTCAACTACCATAATGACATGTAATTTAAAATCTAATCAGTATATATTCCTTTAACAGTAGAGGCGTTGATACAAAATGTCATTCAATAAAACGCTTATTGGATAGTTTAATGCAAAATGTTATAACACTTGAATTGGCAAACAATCTTAAATTAAAAACTAGCTTTACTCCACAAAATTTTGCGTTTAAAATTAAATTTAATGATGATAATAAAACGCATAATAAATTAAATACAAACTTATATATGTAAATGGACACTAATGTTAGTGTCGGCTGACTTTTTCAAAAAAATTAAAACCTTAAAATAAAATTCTGGCTACGCAAAATTACCTTCATATAAAAAAAAAATCATCGAAATCCGACAAGCTGTTGTCTCGCATTCTGCGTGAATTAAATGACTCGTTTATTTTAATATATAGGATGATATTTAGGGCGGAGCACCACACGACCTTCCAACCTACAAAATGGAAATTAAAAGAAATGATATAATTTTAATGTCCTTAGCGTGTTATTTTCCAATAATGCACCTATTGTTAAACACGTTAGAAGCGATATAATGCCCTAGGGCATTATGAAAAACAGAACGCATTGTTACAAAACCAATGTGACTGAACAAACTCGATTATATTTTGTGCTAAAATAAAAGTTAATTAAATAACACACTAAAAGGACATTAAAAATTAGAAGGCACCACGGGTGTTAAAGGAAATACGCCCTCGGTCAACGTACATCCCTCGGGCTAGAGGCCCTCGGGAAGTACATTGTTGCCCTTGGGGCATTATTATACCTTAATTAGCATTATGAAATTACTATGGTGAAATTTTTATTAACATCAAATAAACATTTTATAACATAAATACACAACATTTTAATTTATTATGGTAACACACTATACATTAAACATATAATATCACTGAACTAACATTTTAAATAAACATGGTTCATACATTGATTATCATACGCAAACATCTCCCTTATAACAGGGGTTTTTGGAGATAGATTTGTTCAATTGTACACATCTACCAATTTTGTTAATGTTAAGGATGTAAATCATTCAGATAGTTATTATTATAATAACCTTTTGTAATGCTAGAAATTTGATGTAGGTACCATGTAACAAACAATGTTGGATTTGTTAATAATTATATAATTGTCTATGTTCTGATGAAGGAACCACATATGTTTTGGTATATGTCAGCTTCCTGAAACGTTACCTGATAATAAATTACAACATCGTACAACATGAAACCACTGTGTTTTTCTTTTAAAAGTAAGTTGTTATTGACTACCAAGTGTGTTTCATCTTATGTCAAGTTAATGTTCGAACTGTTATAGTGAATGTTTCTACCAAATTTCAATATCAAATAAACATGTCAAATGACAAAACGTCAAAAAATAAATATTCTAACCATAGATCTAATAATTATACATCCATAATTCCAACTATTTATCTAACTATTTAGTAATATAAAAATTACAATTTTCGAAGTGGCCTGAAAAAGTACTATTTCCATTCGTAACAGGTCCAGCTGCCATATTTTTTGAAGTAGTGTTAGATTCTGCTACTGTACATCGTGAAATTGAATTTATACCCGCTAATAGTGAGGCATTCACTAATTTAGAGTAATGCTATTGTCCACATAGCTTTGAGCTATTTTTGCATTCTTCCAGCCTCCAAGCCTCATCAAACTTTCTGCGTTACCTCCTTTGTCAGGGTGTAAAATTGCTGATGTACGCCTTAAACAATGGCCTATATATGAGTTAGCATTGGGTAAATTCAAAAAGGTCGCAATTTTAGCAGGAATACTCCTAAAGTGTTTTTTACCTTCGGTAATAATGTTAGTATTAGATATAATTATTTTGCGTAATTTAAAACTTAAAGTATTACCTACCAATGAGTTGTGCTGTGCATCGTTTATCTCGGCAAGGCACAAAAAATCTATGTTTAGGTACTGTACTAGGTCTTAGTGATATATAATGCATAATAAGTATGAAAATGTAAACTTTCACCGTTATCACTCATAATAAAATACTTATCTTTTTTGGGTTTGTTAATGGTGTATTTTAAATTATACAATCTAAACGTTTCGAAAACACTTACAGTTATCTTCGTCAGCAGTAATACCTGTTAAAATTGTTAAAGATGTTGTAAACAATTTTGTCAAAGTTGAAAAATTAAAACATAAACATCAGCCTGCTATCAACATAACAGTTTGAGAAACGTATAATGCCAACTATAGAATTAATTTTAGTAAAGAATAACTAGGTCTTTAAAAATTAAATATTGTTAAACTATCTTAAAGATGACAAATCAGAACACTCTCTAACGGCGAAAGCTAATAATGAAAAATGTCAGCCAAAAAAACACATTTAACAAAATTTTATCAAGTTAAGATGTAAGTGTAAAATTGTGAAAAACTTCAATTTCAAAATGATGGAAGTATTTACAAATATAAACATGACATCTGATAAAATAATCCAGTTAAATTTAACAATGAGATATCTTTATCAATAAGTGCAAGTATTATTAACAATGAAAAGCATAATGCAGAACGTTTTTTGTAATTTTTTTACTTTAATCTTAATTTCAACTACTTATGTTAAATTATAGTGCTGTGGTAATGTAACATATAATTGGTAAAGCATTTGCTTCAAGGTCTAGGAAAAACACAGCAAAGACCCTAGACATATCATTATGCCTTTTTTTAATTATAAGATGCTAAAACCTATTTAAACGGAGATTTTCTTCTTGTCTATTAAAAATATTAGGGTGTTTATATATTTCAATAGCTTCACGTTGTAAACGAACATAATAATGAGTTTGTCTTGACAATATTTCCATATTGTCAAATTGAATGCCATGATGTAGATTATTCCAGGCATGGTCAGCCACAGCAGACTTCTCTGGTTTACCTAATCTACAAAATTTGTTCTTTACGTCTTGTATCAAAGCTACGTTTTGTGGTTCCGATGTATACTTTTCCACATGAACAAGATAACTTATGTACTGCGGAAGATGATAAAGGGTTTGACACATCTTTAGGTGATCTTAAGTGTTCTTTAATTTTCCTTGTAGGTTCAAAAATAGTCCTAATGCCATATGTAATTAGGATTTTTTCAATTCTATCTGTAACAGCTATAAAAGGAAGAAAAGCAGTTCCAATATTAAGAACTGGTTTTTCTTTAAGTTTACGTCTAGAAGGTGTAATAACATTATTAATCCATTATGTACCGGGGTCATATATATAGGACAGCAAAAATAGCAATTTTTATTTCTTGGTTGTAATTCAAAAATGTGTTTTTTTTTAATTTTATATTACTTTGTCATCTTTTAGGAGCACGATTGTACCTTTACTTTTATAAGAAATTAGTAATTATAAACAGAAAAATAATTTATAAGAAAGGTTTTTTCTTCGCTTGTCACGCATTTGGTTTTCCTTAGTTTTTTGAAAATTCAATAAATTATATAACTTTTCTGTTCAGAATCTTTTCAAACGTTGATCTTTTCATAAACAAGTACAAAATATGATGTCATATTTATAGGGCACTGACCCAATTCGTATACGTTTATACCTTGAATTTACACGTCTAGACTAGATAATTCTTGCAGAGATTGTTGGTATATAAATTAGAGGCGATGTTTCCTTATTCATTTAATGCATTTATTGTGGTGTAAAACATGGTAAGTAAGCGGCGTTAAAGATATTGAAGCGTTGTTCGAAGATGGGGAATGTTATAAACATTTGGAAAAGGCAGATAGTGTAGATATAGCTGTTTTGCCACCGAATCCGGACGTTTTAAGCGATTGTGATGAAGACGACGAAGACATAACAGGTGAAAATGAAATCAATGATATTCCTGGAAATATAGAAATTCAATTACAAGGAGCTAATGTGTCTAATCGTAATGATAATCCTGATACGCAATGTACTCGTAAGAAACCCGATAAAAGCTCTTCAACAAGTACGGGTAAAAAGAAATTAACTAATATTACTTCGCGTTGGCATAAATCTTAGCCATCCTATACAAACACAATAAGAGAGTCACAGTCTGAAAATGAGAAAATTAAAATTGTTATTGCTGAAATACACGATTTATCTCTTGTACAATTGTTTGAAAAACTTTTCTCCGACGATGTTTATAATTTATTGCACGAAGAAACAGAAAGATACGCTAAATCTGTAAAAATTTTACTGATTTTACTATGGCTGTTCAGGAATTAAAAACGTTTATTGAATTCTTAATATTTTCTGGTTACCATATTTTACCTTCTGAAAAGCTATATTGGAGTACAGATGAAGAGACCAGAATACAACTTGTAGCGTATGCAATGTCTCGAAATAGATACTTGAAATTGAAATCAGTTTTTCACTGTTGTAATAACGACGAAATTGATTTGACGCATAGGTAAATAAAATAACAATAACAATGTCAGAATTCTAACATTATGTGTTTCATTGTAGGTGCTATAAAATTCGTCCACTAATAAATAAAATAAACCAAGCATTTCAACAATGGGGTACATTTTCTACTCATTTATCAATTGATGAAATGATGACTATGGGCACAATCACATGAAGCAATTTATACAAGCAAAACCAATTCGATTTGGATATAAATTATGGGCGGTATGTAGTTGAGATGGTTATTGCTACAAATTGCAACTCCGTGTTTACTGCAAGGTTAGCAATTAGCAAGTTATTACAGATCTTTTAGTAATCGTTGAAAATCCTAATGACCATTTCGTATATTTTGATAACTTTTTTACAAACCATGACATACAGATTCATCTAAAATCAATTGGATTTCGTGCAACAGGTATATACTGCAATAATCTATACTTTTCTTATCCTACTTCTTACAGGAACAATGCGTGAAAACAGAACAGATAAATGCCCACTTTTAAATTCAAAAGAACTTTCAAAGAAAGAGCGTGGCATATTTGATTATCGATTTGACAAAAATGGTGAAATTTTAATCTTAAAATGGAACGATAACAAATGTGTCACAATTGGAACAAATTTTGACACCATTGAACCACTAGGTAATGCTTCAAGGTGGTATAACTCTAATCAACAAAAAATTCATGTCCCCCAACCTAATGTTATCAAAATGTACAATCAATATATGGGAGGTGTTCATCATCATTACTGGATAGTTGGCAAATATGTTATTAGGATTAGAGGCAAAAAATGGTACTGGTCGTTAATTACAAGAATGGTCGACATGCCCATAACAAAAGAATTGATTTTGTACTGAAAAATTCACGGGTCAGGTTCTTTATCTTGTTTAGATTTCCGAAGAAGTGTTGCCACATTTCATTTAAAACAAGGCCATTCACACACAACGTGCATGGCGTACTGCCTGGTGTTCGGTATGATGGAAACAGCCATTGAATAAGACGGAGGGAAAAACCGCGTAGATGCCAATTTCCAAATTGCCAGAAAAAACATAATAAAATAGTTTTTTTTTTTTGTTTTTAAATGGTGTATTTTAAATTATATAACCTAAACGTTTCGATAACACTTACAGTTATCTTCGTCAGTAGTAATATCTGTTAAAATTGTTAAAGGTAATTAATTAATTTTTCTGATTATCATCCTTGATCATCTTTTCTATGGGGCATATCCATTCTTGTTCAGTACTGTCTTACTACAACTTATTTTCAGTGCAATAGTAAATTTTATGAACAGATTTATGGTGTAGCAATGGATAGTCCCCTTAGTCCTGTTATAGCTAATTTTTACATGGAAAAATTTCAAACATTAGCGGTACAAAATACACCAACAAAACCTTCAGTTTGGTAGATGACACATTTGTTATTTAGAGACATGGAGAAGAGGCACTGCATGAGTTTTTAGTTTTTGTAAATGGTATATATCCTAGTATTCAGTTCACCATGGAAAAAGAGTTTCTTTTTCCATGATAAACTGAATACTAGGATGGAAGCTTACCATTTCTTGACATACTAATATCTAAAAATAATAATTCAATATCTTTTAAGGTTTACAGAAAGCCGACACACACTGATAGATACCTTCATAAATTATCCAACCACCATGGGTGTTACACGAATAATGTCCTCGGTCAACGTACCTACATCGTACACTGTTGACGGGGCATTATTATACCTGTAACACCCTTGATACCTTAATTATTATTAATAACATTTTTTTAGGACAATTATACAACCTCTTTTATAATAAGTGAATTACGAAAATATGCAACATTGTAAAAACAGAAACAATCATCTATGTCAAACAGACATTTAAAATTCATGTCTGACAGGGGTTAATAGGTACCTAGATGCTAACTGAAAAAATTAAAAGAAATGAAATAATTTTAATTATAATTTTTTAGGGTAACTATGCAACCTCTTTTTTATACGTTCATAAGGAAAACAGGCCAGATTGTAAAAACAAAAACATAATCTGTCAGAATGACGTTTAAAACTTCATGTTAGATAGATATTAATATGTACATGTTAACTTAAAAAATTCCAAAGCCGCCCACTTCTATAAGATATCAATAATTCAGTATAACCATTTTAATTCATATTTAATTAATGTTAGACTTACCTTACGCTATCTAAATTTAGAATTTACATTAGTTCTACATACATACAGACAAAATTTACATCGATTGTGGTTTGTACTTCGATAGCGCAGTTGGTTAGCGCGGTACTCTGGCAAAGTACAGGTCGTAGGTTCAAATCTTACTCGAGGTAAACTTTTTATTTATGTATTTAATAAAATTAATAATAATTTTTAATTACATAATTACAGATAATATTAACTTTATAAATACTCTCCTGCATACGTATGTATTTCAAAAAGAAAGTTTAATGTATGTGAAGTTAGCACCGCTATTTTGTAATTCCGAAAAATGAAAACAAATTGTGCTGAGCTGTGCTAGGTTAGTGCCACATTGTCTCGAAAAACCAATCGCCTATCTCAAAAAGCAAACCGTCAAAATTAAAAAAATAATTTTTTTTCCGGAATCGCATTTCGTTTTTTTCAAAAATATCTTGTGTGGAATACCCCACAACTTTCCAACCTACAAAGTGGAACTTAAAAGACATGAAATAAGCCCCCACCCCCCCTCTCCTCCGATGAATTTCTCTTAAAATCTAATCAGCTCCAGGAGATAACAAGTTTAAATACGAAATTTCTAGTACGTAGGTGTTGTCGTTCTGGAGTTATCGTGAACATTAATATAGATCCTTGGCTAATAAAAGTTGTGCCAAAAAGACAAAAACTTTTAAAAATGTTTATTGAATTATAACTTCTAAACAATGGCATAAATGAATTCTGCAAATTGTATTGATTGGCCCTTTGTCGACTACAGCCTCTTACCGTCGGGACATGTTACAAAAATTACAGAATTTGCAAAATTGTTGGGCCAATTTACTTTTATATTTTCGAAATTTAAGAGATGTATCAAGTTGTGCTAGTCAGCTTTCCCTAATGACAAAATTATATCAGACCACCGTAGGAAACCTTTCATTTGTCACCGTTTTCATATTACCATAATTTTTTAACCGTAACAGTAAACGAATTCTGTACTAAGTTGAGTCATATTGTGTCAAAATTGTGAGAGAATTCTTTTTAATGAAGAAATTCTCTAAATTGTGTTAGCACAAATGTATAAGTACGTGGACCGTTTAGTTTGCTAAATTTAATCTCGGCCATCTTCACAATCTGTGACGTTTTGATATAATTATCGTTTGGAATTCTTAGTTCATATCAATTGAGTTGATTGCATAAAGTCGATTATATGGAATAGTGATTTAGCCTGTTTGTATAGCTTTTGTAAATATTGTTGAGAACTTATTTGACTCGGTTTACTGTATTTGGTAGTGTTATCATGTATCGTGCATTCTCTGAATTGATAGTTTTGTGTTTATTTTTTTATCGTTAAGTCTCCATGTGAAATGCCAAGTTGTCAAGTACCTATAGAAGAGGGAGCAGATGACTGCTTCCTTTTAGTTCAATTCTTGAGAGTTCACGTTCTTAATTTATATCAATTCGTGCAATTATGATGTAGTTTACGAATTATTATGCTATCGGACCTTCGGCGTCCCGCCGTCGTTATGGTTACATGAAGACGTGTTCCGTCAATTTTGTTGAGATTGTGCTATTAGATCGGTGCTATTAGCAGTTTGTTTTTATGCGGTTATTGATTTATAGTTACTCCCCTAACAAATTTGTTTGCCGTTTTATCAAGGAAGTCGGAGATTTCCAATTTAGCCTAGTGCTGTTCGGTGAAAAGGCGTCTTCTACATTTAACCAGCGCCGATGTGTACTATGTTTTAAAAAACTTTAGTCAATATTGCAGTAAAAATTACGATGTAATTGTAATTCTAACGTGTAAGAAAGGTTTTCTTGTAGTAATGAAGCCAGTTGTTATAAATCTATGTGACATATTTTTACTGATTTTCACTTTATTGAGTTGTGTCGAGTGCCTTTTTGACGTAAAATCCGCGCCCATATCACTCAGCTGTGTTGCTCTCTACCTTTATGGGCTGATGTAATAGTGAGTGTCATACCCGTAACAATTGTGCTAGTGTAGTACAATCAAAAGCTATGTAGACATATTTCCAAAATTTTACAGTTTGCAAGAAAAAATGTTTTTGGGCTTAAATTTCTTTAACATTATCAACATTTTGAAAGTTGTGCTGAGGAGCCCAACAACTTCCCATAATGGCAAAATTATGCCAGACCTTCATTGTGCATTGGGCACCCAAAAATGTGGTGTCGATGTTCTCTTTCAGTTATTGCTGTTTTCATATTGTTTTAATGTTTGAGTACAAAACCATCGAGAAATATTTCAAAATTTTTTTTCTGATTTATTCTCCAGTTAATTACATTAATGGAAAAATCTCGTAGCATAAAGGGGGAATTATTAGATGCAGTTTTTGGTTTTTATGAAATATTTCTGAAATGTCTGAATAACGATCAACTATATAGCATCATGTGTACACATTTTTCAAAAATACATTAAAGATAAATTTTGCAACTTTTCAGTACAAAAGTTCTTGATACTATACCAAATCAGCCTTAAATATTAATTTAATTGATTAAGCGCGTAAACTGTATTTACATTTTTGACACATGGTGTCTAAATTCTATTAACGTCTGTCTGACATGAAGTTTTAAACGTCTATTTGACAAATTATTAACGTTTTGACGATGTTGATTATTTTCGTTATGAACGTATTGCAATAGAGATTGCATAATTAACCTAAAGGATAGTGTATACATTATGGGTCAAGGCAATGAAGTGGATTTTTTAAGACGAAAACGCTGGTTAGGTACCGAGGTCCTCATCAAGTCTTAAAAAATCAGTTAATTGCCGTGGTTCATACATTATTTTTTCGGAAACCGGAATCATTTAGTTAAAAGGTCAAAAAGTTAGTAAAGATTTGGTTAATTAATTAGTGTGATAGTCACTTCACGTTACGCATGGTTAAGGTTACAGAACTTTTTGAAGTTATGATTAGTGGAAAATGAAATTCCCAGGATAATAATTGAGGGTATTATGCTACATGTTTCATTTCTTTTAATGTTTGCTTTGTAAATAGGAAGGTCGTATTTTGTTCCCACCAGATATTAAATATTCGCTTATGGTTTGTGTAACTGCGCAATTAAAATTAGTATAAAGTTATACTTATCTCATTTATTTTCACTGATTAATTAGTGCTATTTTTCTTGCACAACTTGGAACACTGGAATGTACTCTCAAGATGATGAATGCGCTATCCACGTAGTATGTATAATGTTGTATAGTATTTTATTAAGCTTTTTTTGTTTCGTTAAATCATTTTTTGTGTTTTTTATCCGTCAGTAAAAGGTAAATGTTGTAAAAGATTCCATACCTGTCTCGAAATCTAAGCATAAAAGCCATGACACCAATAAAAAGTAACTGAGAGTATCAAAAGATTGTGTTTTTGTTGCGTAACATCCTAACTTCTAAATCATCTACAAGATGGAGTTGCAAACTGTGTGTTAAAATGTAATTATACCACAAGATGATATCGCAAACTTTATTCTAACATTTAATTATACCGAATATTGGGCTAGTGGCTCTTAAACTATACCACAAGATGAAGCTGTCTCTGCGCTGACTTCTAATTATACTACAGGAGAGGACTACATTCACTTGTAACCAATGAGACTTTAGATGTTGAAACCTGTTTCAAGATACAGATCCAAGATGTAGGTGTAGCCCCCTGGCATTGGGAAAAAGGACGTTGGTAGAATCACTGCCGTTGAAATGTGGAGGTGTCACGGCTCTTAAGTATCCTAGCTGTCGGAAATAGGGGGCCCGTCTTGGAAAAAAGATTACAAAACAATATGGTGAAAGTCCAAATAGGCACGGACGTAAAGAAATAGGGGATAGAGAGGGGTCTTAAAAGAGGGGGATCAAAAGGTCATCCCAATAGAAGATATGTTTTGAGGCAGTAAAAGACAATTAATACAATTAGGTGTAATTAAAAAAGCAATGGACAATAAGAAGCAATTATCAAGACCATAGTTTTGGGAGTTGGCTACGATGGTTTGACCAGTTTGTCATTAGGGAAAGTTGTTAGGCTTGACTAGCATAACACAAAATTTAAAATCTCGAAAATGGAAAAAAAAATTGTTTGCAATTTGTGCAATTTTTGGAGCAAATTGTTATGGTTTCTGATTGTATTGGATTAGCACTCAGCACATCCACATGTTGGGTTTGATTAGCACAACTTTCAAGATTTCGAAAATATAAAAAAAATATTTTTGGCCCAACAGTTTTTGCAACTTTTATTTTGCAAATTCTACACTTTTCGTAACATGTCTCGATGGTTTTAGACTGTGCTCAATTAGCATAAATCAGAACAGCTTGCAGAAGTCATTTAGTTATAGTTGAATAAACATTTCTTAAAATCAAAATGTTTGAATTTTTTTTAACGGAAGGTAGTAGGGTTTTTATTTTTGCGGCACAACTTTTATCAGCTGATGCTACACCCAGCACAACGTTTGTGCAGGGTAGACAAATTTATTTTTTTAAATTACCACTTTGTTTTTAGAGATACGTCATTGAATTTAAGATCACAGCGTGGCACAAACCTAGCACAACTCTGCACCATTTAATTTTTGCGGAATTACAAAATGGCGGCGTTAACCTCAGATGCATTAAATTACACGATTCCTTTAACAAAATTTTAGGACATCGGATCTTCCCTAAAATAAGTTCCTTTTTTTTAACGAAGAACGATTCTGTGAAGAGCTTATCGATAAAACAGTTTCTGTCGATTATGAGAATCGCTATTTGAACAATTCCCTTTCACAATAAGATTTCTCAATTAGACCAATCTATCAGTTAGCGTTAATAAGATTTCTATCTGTCGAAAAACGCCATTTAAAGGATTCATAAACCGAAGGTTTGTACAGGGATTTCATGCGCGAATATCTACATCTAAATCATACTACATCAATGTCGAAAAATTGATTTAGTTACTGTGAACCTTTTACCTCATGTTGTGGTTATGCGAAATGATTTATTACCAACTCAAGTGATGTTTAACGAAAGTGCAAGAAGTGACATCGGACTTTTCTATCAACGACTGTCAAATGTTAGAGCCCCTGGTTCAAACCGATCTATTTACAATCTTTATTCATTTTCGATAATTTTAGTATTACAAAATGAAATTCACGCGAATCAGTTAAAACACTAATAAGAGAAGTCTTAAACAAAGTTCATATCCCGATAAGATAATTTATTTCACCAGTCGGGAATTGAGAAGCTGTATATAATTGTATGGTTCCACTTAGTCTTTGTAACAATGCCCAAACTTTGGGGATTCGTTGAGACCCACAGGATAATTCATTATCATACGAGTACAAACGATCCGTCTTGGATTGGAAAGGACAAAATCGAATTGTCCTTTCCGAAATTTCAAAATTGTTTGGCCCGCTTGTTCAAAAATTATGGCTTGCAAATCTTGACTGTTACAATGGACGAATTTTGTAATATTTCTGAAATGGTTCTACCGAGATCGATGATCTTATCACACTACGTCGATATTCCATTGCATAGTTTGGTCGATGCTAACTCGGTTGCTTACGGCGCGTGTTTATATATACGTCGTGTCAATAGAGATCAGATCTGCGCAAATCTCTGCGCAAATCTACTCTGTTTAAAATCTCGCGTGGCTCCAATGAAATCTTGTACTACAATGCCATGTTTAGGGTTGTTTTATTACAATTGGCACATAAAGTAAATGAGATCTAATTATTTAACTTTCGACAAGGTCAAGCTCCACACCCAATAAGCACAAACGCTGTTTGTTGCCAATGGTCATTCAGTAATTCACTAACACTACTGACTGGTAACGCATATCTAGCAAATTAAATCCCGAGTAAATTGAGACTTAATGGTCCACCCTTTTTGCTGAACCCACAGGAGCCTTTCGACTTTGAAATTCTTGATCAATCAGAAAAATTACCAGAAACAAAGAAAAAGGTCGCCGCAGTTATGGCCAAAACGATGTTTTTGACTGCATAATTAATAAATTTTCCTTTTTACGAAAGTATTGCGTGTCACTGCATAAACGTTGCGTTTCGTTGATAACGTAAAACACTCGTTCGAGGTTCGTGAAAAATCGTGCCAACCACGGAGCAATCTTGAAGGAAAATTTTTGGATAATTTCGGGAAAAACTTTTGGTTCAATTAACCTAGGCGGTTCTTAGTATTTTTATTTGTAGGACCTGTGAAGCTGTCCTTGAGCTCATTACCACTCGTTTTATTGCTCGTAGGCTCAAACCATTGCATATGTATTTTAATAATGACGGTAACTTTGTTGCTGCATCTAGCGTAGTGAAGGAGGTTTACGCAATGTTTTTATCATGAAGTTTTACCAGTCATGAAGGTATTGAGTGGCATTTCAATCCTCCGGGTGCACTCCATTTTGAGGAATTGTACGAAGTAAATGTAAAGCACGAGGGCAGTTTGACAAGTCAGTGACTTTTTGAATCTCCCGCGCAGTAATTTTAAATACAACACTACTCCCATCAGCTGTCATATATTAATAGACTACTGTCAAATGTTTTGAGCAAGCTGCGTTATTTAGTTTGTGTGTGACAGCCATTCAAAGCAGACAACCTCGTGAATTTGAACGAAAATGGAAAAAAGTTAATTTCGTGAAAAATTGCCTAAAAGAACCATCACCGAAACCAAGGAATGTCTGGATTAATGCTATGGGGACCATCGATTTTAATGGTTAAGAAGTGGTTTACTGAGTTCCGTTCTGGTCGTACCAGCACAAGTGACGCCGAACGTTCAGGCCGCTCAACAGAGGTCACGCCAGAAATTGTCGATAAAATTCATGAAAGGATATTGGACGATCGGAGAATTAAAGTGTGTCAGGTGGTTGAGACTGAAGGCAGCTCTACTGAGCGAGTACTTGAATATTTGGACATGCAAAAGCTATTCTCGCGATGAGTGCCGCGATGGCTCACTCTCAACCATAAACGAAACCGTGTGACTACTATTCTTCCGCCAGAAGTGAATTATTTTGATGTTGAATATTCGAAATATTTTATTATTACTATACTATGATATTTGAATACGGGCCGCATTAAAAGATTACCACCCTGAATTTAGCCATAGCGCGAAAAACCCGACAATCACATTCGAACTTCTGTTTCCAGGGTCATATTTAAAAAATCAAAATAAAATTCGAATGAATGTGATTGGTGAGTTTTTCGCATTATGGCTAAATTAGGGGTCATAATGTTTTAATGCATACGGGCCACATGTTGATATTTAAATTGTGTACCTTTTGCGCAATAAAATATTGGATGCGGCTTTACAAAAACGTTCGCATTCGCAAACAAGCCGTTCATGGGAGTCATTTTAAATTACGAATATAACATTCTATTATACAAAAGCGTGTTTTATTATCTATATGGTCGGGATTGTTCCTTTCAGGTACTTTTCGCAGCTGCACGCGACTGCACTATTCGGACTATACTTCAAACATTCTGTTGGAGTTGTGCTAAGTTAACTGAAGTGGCGTAGTTTCAGCTGTAAGGTTATTTTGATGCACCGTGTATGTGTAGTATTTTGATAAGGCATGTAACGTGTTTGAATGTAGCTGAAGTGAGTTTGCAGGAATTTTTTTTTTTTTGTGTATGCGTAATGTGTTGGCGTAAATGATACGCCACTAGAATTTGAGGAAGCATTGGTGATCGTGTGAAGGAATATTTGAATGATTTTCGTGTTGAAAGCATTAAATTTGGTTGTGAAATGTTTTGAGTAAATTTATATTGGTACGGCACTGGTAAGACTACTGGTACTTGCTACTATGTATGAAGGAATTTGGACTAAGGACGTATGATTGATTGAGTTTATGATATATTGATGTTTTATTAACGTCCAGTAAGGAATATGGATGTATATTTTTGCTTGTAGACATTTTTGTAATATTGTGCAATGGGATAATTTAACGCATGTTCGAGAATGAAGTTGATAGAATGTAATTGAAATTGATGATTTCTTCCGGAAGTTTTCAGTGAAGTTACAAAGTAATTCAAGATGGCTACGTTTATTTCGCATAGTTCTTCCACGTTGGAACCTTCGACGCGGCAAACAAACGCTCGAAGTACACGGTTGGGATAGGTGAATTTTGATCTTTGCGCGAATTTATTGTGACGTATTGGCAATATGGCGAGCAAAAGATATATAAATGAGTGTCAAACTCGAGGAGTTAGTTAAGGGTTGAGTAAGGGTCGCGCGCGTTGGTGTTTGCAGAAGCATTAGAATGGTTAGTGTGGGAATTTATTTGTGAAAATTATAGTTTTGGCAGAGCATGTATAGCCACTGTATTAACCCATAAGGGGATAAATCGTATAGACATTCATAAATAAATAATTTAATATATTGTGAGTTGAAGGAAAACATTAGTGTTTTTTTTCAAGAAATAAAAAGTCCTTAGGCAGATTGGAAGTTAACTAAACAAATATTTTGTTATTAGTGTTCAATTGTGGGACGCGTGACCTAATATTATTATGAGGAAAACCGAAGGTAGACATTTGGGTGACCGAAATAGAAGTTTGTAGAATTTAGTTAAGATATTGGTGATCATCATTGACATTGAATGTGTACAATCGTTAGCAATACCAAATTGATTGTATAAAAGCAAATAAGAACTTTAATGTGCATATGGAAAGAACCATTTTTCATTGTGGTAAACGTTTTGAAGGGCAAACATCACAGCATAAGGTGATGTGATGTTAGGCTAAAGAGCTCCTATACCAGGTGAACAAACCATAGACGCTGCGTTAGTGAGTACTACAGCCGAGTCTGTAGGGCGAATACGGCTACCTCTTGTGTTTTGTGCATAGTGCATCTAAGAATTTGAAAAGGATTACCGAAAGCAGATCATATGGACTGCAACCACCGCATCGAAAAAGTAATGCGTAATACGTAAGAATTAGATTTAAATTTTATTGAACCAAGACAAGTACGATTATCTTTTTAGTACATTCTTTTTTGTTATTGTTACGTTAATTACGGTTCATTCAAAGAAAAAAAGGTAATCGAGATTTAGTTATTTTGTTGTTTTAGTGTTAGGAACTGGGGAATTTTAGTCCTAACGTATTGATGTGTATGGTGGTTTCTTTAAACCACGCCGTTGTATATATTTACATGTGAATTTGTCAATATATATCCACTGTTCAATTTATTTTGTCGTTTATTTGTGTCAATTGTGTGCATAACTGGTTACACCTTCTGATAAGTGAAATTAGTCTTTGCATATTTTTGAATTTAAGGATCGATTGGAAATTGCGCAATGAGCCAGATCGATCACAAAATTTCATTTTAGCTTGGAAAAATTTTACAGTCAAGTGAAGCAGAAAGATAAAGTAGTAATAAAATATAAAGATATTATTGATGGTACAAGTACGAACTGCTCTATGTTTGAATTATTCAGAAATTATCGAACATTTTGTTGAGATAACAATTTATTATTGAACCGAGTTCGTTTATTTTATTTAGAATTTTCTAAATTGGGAATACTTATTTAATTCAAAGTTTTATAACAGTTAGAAATATATATGTACAGGTATACTAGGGATACTTAAAAAGTATTCAAATTAACGTCTTACGATTTGGGTATTTTCATTTGTACAGGGTGTGTTCAGTAAGTTTACGACGATCCGTGTGTTTCAGAATTTTCTTAAGCTTTTGGATCAATTTATTTTGAAGTGTAATTGGATTTGAATGGTGAATGGTTTTACTGAGTAGGCCGCAATCCTGTCTTCCGCAGTCAGATAGGATTAATTTAACATCCCGCGTAAGACTATTTATTTTAGCAAAATTTAAGATTGTGGTGGCGCCTAGAGACAATTTTTCCCGGACTGAGGTTTGTGAGTGTAGATTAATAGTAATTATAAAGTGTTTGAAACTACTTTTCAATCATTTTACTCTTTATATCGACCACGCCTACTGTAGCTGGCTTGGCAACCCGATTACTTCGGTAAGCAGACACGGCGCCTACTGCGGTTTGGGCGTATAACACAGCCCTAGACCACACTTGATGTCCGGTTATAACTGTAGATCGGTGTAGCTCGGGGTAATTTCATTTTTTACAATACACTCACATGGTGGTGCCTAAACTCTGTTACAACGCTACTTAATTTAATCGTTTTGTGATTAACTTTTTTTAAATTTTATTAGGGTGTAGGGAAATTGGTTAAATTGCGCATATAAATTGTTTTATTTATAAATATCAATTATTCATTTCTGCGCGCGAATATTGCTCATTTATTGGTCTCTCTGATTACTGTTGTTACCTATGTGTAATTACTATACTGGTAAGCCAAATAATTGTTTTCTCTTTCAGCAGGGCTATACCTTTTGGTCTGCTATATCACCTGCCGTGTTTCGAGTTTTAGGGGATAATCTACATAAAAACTCGTGGTGCCTTTTCCTTTGGGAAATAATGTTCTCTGGTTGAGGTCCTTAGTGCTACGTGCGATCGTTTTGAGCATGTAGCATTGAGTCAGTCACATGGAATGTAGGTTATAGTATTACCGTAGAAAATTGCATCCACTCTTAAGTAATATTGATGGTAGTGAATAACTATTGCAACATGTATTTTTTTGTACTTCTTTTGATTATGCCAATCAGTGGCGGATCGTGGTTTCTTGGAGCCCTAGGCTAACAGAGTATCCCCCCCCCCCTTCCAAAAAAGTTATCTAAATTTCTAAAATAGCCCAACTCTTTGAACCTATAGATAATTTTATGTAGAATGGCAATTAAAAAAAAACATTTTTCTTCTGCACTTAACTGAAACCTATTCGCGAAATGCTCCATCATACGAAATGGATCTCGTCAAATCATGTTCGATGGATAAAATTGAAAGGTTATTTAACCTTTCATCCGTTATCATAGTAATGTATTTATTTTTGATTTAAGCCATAACTCTTCATAGGTATTGTTAAATACATTTTACAATACAAATTTGCAAATGCGTCAATGAGATTGTTGTCAAATATTAGTTTTACTATTCCAGAAGCAGTAATAAAATCGTTTTGTTCAAAACGTACTGTTTAAATAGTGCTTCAATTGACTACATCTACTAAGTAATTCTTCGCCAATATCATTTTTATTCAATGACCTAACCGACGTTAATGATTCAGGTTCAATAATTGAGAGTGTGGAGTTTATCAAATATTTTATTTATCTCCAATATCCTTATATACATTACTTCTATTTTACGTTCGCCCCCACTTATCAATGAGAACATTAAATACTTCACGGCGTGAATTGACTCGTAATGAGAAGACCATCTGGTGGTGCTTAAATTCTTTAGTGAAATTTTCAGTGATGGTCAATATTTTCCGAGGGTGTGGGGATGCACAGAAAAAGGTCTATCTTTTGAATAGTTCCGAAATATTCTGTTATTTCCATTATAGCGGACACCGCCTCAACTCCAACCAAATTTATAGAATGCCAGCGCATGGGGCAAAATCAGCTAGTGAATTAATACTTTTTCTTCGGGCCTGCATTTGTTTTGCATCTCCATAGATTCTGGATATGAATCAATTTCATTTATATTTTGAAAAAACGTAGATGGCTTGTTTAGAAAAAAATCGATTAATTAACTTTGACCAAAATACTGCATCGCTATAGTTTTCATTCATTTCAATAATATCCATAATTTCGGACAATTTCTTTATCTCCTTTAAGCGTGCAGTTCTCGTTCCTATTCTCGACAAGACATTCGACTGGGCGTTCGGTATTTCCGCTGTCGTCATCATGTTCTTTAAATACTTCCACAACATCGGTTACATTTACCTCTTCCAAATCTGCCATTTCCTTAGATGATTCACCGATTCCGACAGGTTTGGATTGAAAAAAGCTTAATAATTTTTGACATTTTGATAGTTCTGTAGTCCTATCTTTTTTTATTTTTCGTTTTTGACTATCACTTAAATATTTCCTTCCAGACATTTTCACACTTGTCTTATATTTATAAAATACTTTTAAAGACCTACAGGGAAAGAGAAAAACCATCGTCCATTTTAACACGTTTGCTGCCGTGTTAGCCCAATGTGGTGTTCCGCGAAATTTTTGATAATAGCCATGTGACGTCACATTGGAGATTATGCTGTGATGAGCTTATGCCTCATGTACCCACATATGTAACAGACTCCTTTGCTTTTTATATGTGGGTCAGAACATTATGGCTTGTAGGAACAGAAAACGTGTCGGGCCTGTGGTTTAGGAGCTATTGGTGGGTACGCCAGGCCTCTAAATAGGGTATTCAAAATGTCAATTGTTAAACATTTTTATTCATACATAATTGTTATTTTGAGGTAGAAAACCTGAACTATAAGAAAAATAAATACTCATTCGAAATATATAATAAAAGAAAACGATTGAAAATTATTATTTTATACACTAATGCGCTTCAAAAAAACAAGACAAACAATAGTTTTTCAGCATTTGTTACACCTCAGTTTGGTGCGTGAAGCCTTTGCTTGAGTAGAAAACACGTCCAATTTCTACTTTTAGTCTTCTATAGCATAAACAGCACCTTCCTCTATGATTTCTGCCAACATCTTCAAAAATGTGTTGGGTAGTGTCGATATGGTCATCAGGGTTTAGGTCTTTTACATGTAGTAGTTGGTCTGCCAATAATTCTTTGAATTTTGTTATATTCATTTTGCCGTTAGTTACTTCTTGGTGTAGAACGTAGTGTAACGGATGCCTAAGTAAATTCAAAATTTCGCGCTAAATTGTACAGGATTTGATAGTATTATTATTTTTCTAAATAAAAAAATGATTATTGGTTATTTGTATTTGAATGTAATTAATGTGTAATGATCCTGCAGATCCTACCTAAAAATTCCAATCCTTGTAAATAAATCCATCAAAACTTATTTCCTATTTTCTTCCACAACTGCATGCACATGATTTAAACATGTTATCAGTTGTTCCCCACTCTCCCCACTCTCTCCAAAATCCATATATAAACACTAACTTCCCATCCAAATTCATTACTTACTTACTTACTTTCTTATTATTATTCTCATTACTTATGATTATTACATCCTGTCATTCATTATTAATATTTTATTAGTGTCCTAATTCTGTATTAATCCTGCCTGCACCCTACCTGATCTACTATTCCTGTATTACACTCCTGCCTGAAGTCATCCTGTTACATTCATCGAACATCACACCTCTTCCTGTTCATTTTACATTCATTCAACATCATTCCCCCATAACCTGGTTAGGTATACAAACTTATTGTGGGTTCTGGCCCCGATTTGGGTATACCTGCCAAGAAGTAAAGTGTGTGAAAGCAGACGGAGGGCTTTTTCACCCCGAATGTTGATACACATTTAACTACCCATTTTCTCATCACCTTTGTCCAACCAGACAAGATTACTATCCCTATAAACTTGTTGAAGGTGTAAGCCGCGACAAGGATAGGTGATAGAGATCCGAGAGACTATAGGGAAGTGACGGTGGTATATTGCCCGAAACCTTCTACATAGTCACGACCCAGGTCATTCCTATCAGTTCCCTTTGACGGTTTCGGCTTGTGCCCCGAAAAAGGATTGTCCTACTTCTAAATATTCATCCCAGTTCCCTTCCGTTATAACCTATCGTCTGCAACCCTTATAAATTACCCCTACCTTCATACATAAAAATAAGATCATATCTACTCCCTCAATTACATTATATTTAATCGTCACATATAAATTTGTTCCAGCATACATCCTGATTCATCCCTATATAATATCCATTCTCCATCAACCCGAAATAAATCACACACCTGAATAACACCTGTTTTAATTCCACATAGCATTTCTACCTTAAAATTACAATTAAACTAAATTCCTTACTTACCGGGTATGTAATCACCTCCTTACAACATTATTTCACCACAATTCCACGATAATTAACTATTATCACTTGTAATTAACCAAACAAATCTACCACGCTTTGATCATCTGTTTTTAGATTTAAAATACGACCAGTAAGGAAGGTTGGAAGCTAAGCTAGGCCAGAGGCGTAGACGTTTCTAAGAAAACCATCCCAAATATTTAAAATATTTTTTAATAGGATTCTCTTGTATTATATAACCCTTTAGTTTCAGTTTATTTAGTTATTTATTTTTTATTAGAATCAATATTATAATTTCCGTTTGTACTGTAAATAAACCATTCCTGTATATAACATTTGTAAAATTAGATAGGCAATCCAACCTGCGTCCCAGTATACAACAAAGTCTGAACCACCCTTTTGAGAAAGCTCTCATATTCAAAAATTAGAGTATACAGGTTGTAAAATAGTAAATTTACAACCGGTAAAAGACCGGTAGAAGCTACCATTACACCGGGAAGCATTACAAATGTTAAGATGAAAAGCTTGAGTTTATTTCAATAAGTTATCTATGTATTTAGTTCGAAAATATTAAAAATACGCGGCATTTGCAAGTGCATAAATGCGTTGAAGGAGAAGGGAATGACATTGTCATAATGGTGTGTAGTTTTTAAAAACAGTCGCCTCAAGTAAGCGATCAGAGTTGGTTGAAAAGCTCCAACAGAGTAATTCGTCACCGAGGCACGAATTACTAGGTAATAGTAAAATTACCCTAAATTTAGAAACAAAGTAGCATAATATTTGGTGTATAATAGGGAAGAAGCGCAATTACCTTCCTTATTAAGATAATAACAGGCTAAAGTGAATAATTAAATGTAAATCAGGAGAAGTTGGTGATAATAAAAAAGATTACGCAATAATTTAAAACCGGGTTTTGTGCGCATTGAGAGTATTCCAAGATTATGTATAAATATTGACGATTAAATGCAAAATAAGACAATCGATACAGTGTAATAATAAAGCAAAGTAAGTGGAAAATATTGACCATTAAAAGCACGCCCGTTGGTAGTTTTCTTGCAGTTTGTAGCGCAAGCTGTTGGTCGTTGAAGTTAAACGATTAAAGTAATAATTGACTATAATGAATATATCAAGCAATTATTTACAAAAATCGTTAAATTATTGGAAGGGAAATTGATATCGGTTTAACCCACGATAAAGGTATAAAAAAAATTACTTTAGAGGAAAAATTACACGAAAAAGAACGAACTGTAGGAAAAGAAAAGACAACAGTAGTATATAGATCAGAACCCTGGGCACCACAACAACCAAAAAAGTTTGATGGAAATATAAGGGTCACCCACCTAATGAATTTTATAGAGGCATTAGAAAATTACCTGAACCAAGCAGAAAAAATTGAAGGAGGAAAAATAAGAGCGGCAATGGATTTATTAGAAGGCAACGTCAAAGCATGGGCAGAATTACATCGTTTTGACTGGACGGATTTTGCTCAATTACAAGAAGATTTTATAAAACAATTTTGGTCGAAATCAGTACAAGAAAAAATTAAATTGGGATTAGCCGCACCGCGATTATAGATATAGATATAGATCAAGGAAAATATGTGGACCACGTTTGGTTTTGGGTCAGCAAGACTATATATTTACAGCCATCGATTGAAGAACACTTAGTAGAAACTTGAGTTAGACATTTTCCCAGAGATGTGGAGAATATTTTAATTGGATCAGGAGCAAAGACCATTGACCAAATAACAAATATTTTGGAAAGAATACAATCTGAAAATTACGAGACACATTTACAGGATTTTACAAGCGCAGGAACGACTATGATCAAGAAAATACTCGACCGAGCAACGATAGGACAGATAATGAGAAATGTGAACTTCGAGAACTATCACAGAAGTAGAGGGGATCCGAGAAAAAGAGTGGCGATGATGAGGACCAGGAGAGAGTCACCACCACCTAGACAAGAAGAAAACAGACGACAAAGAGATATCGAGCATGCAGAAGAGGACAGAAGAGAGAGATCGCCGTCACCCACGCCATCGGGAAACTATGGGAGTCGGGTCCAGAGGCTCCACTCGCCTCCAGGGACTTATAAAGAGGAGCAAATACATTTACTTAATTTTGTGAAGGTATATTACCAAAACTGCCGAAAACAATCGTTAAATATTTTAAATTTAAAAGTCCACTGCAATGGAGAAGGAGAAAGCAACCAAATAGAATCACCCAGTGAAGAAATAAATTATCAGGAGGAAGATTTTACCGCGAATTATGAAGAAGAAGAAGCGACGTACCACCCAGGTTTGAAAGGAGAGTTGGACGGGGTTAATCAGAACACACTGATCGATGCTGGAAGTCAAATAAGTGTTATCTTAGAAAATGTGTTTATCAAATTAAAGGAAAGGATTCCAAAATTAATAGTGTTACCTGTCCAAGGAATTACTATACAAGGCGATGAACAAGATCGACGGCCAGAAGAACAAAAAGGGGTTGAAGGATTGATGGAATTTCTGAAAAGCCAGGATTAGTAAGCAATTTTATTTGTGGACTGAAAATCAAAAACGAGGTACCGTTTTTACAACAAAACTACTCGAGACCATGTACACCAAGGGAAGCAGTAAGATAAGCAATTAATGGAATATTAGTGGATAAAATAATTGGTAGGTCGCAATCACCGTACATAAATCCCATTGTCACTGTACCGTTTGTTTAATTCAAAACCAAAGAAAATTAAAAATTTCGCGCTAAATTATACGAGATTTGATAGTTGTCTTATTATTTTTCTAGATAAAGAAATGGTTATTGTTTATTTGTATTTGAATGTAATTAATATTAAGATGAAAAGCTTGAGTTTATTACAATAAGTTAACTATATATTCAATTCGAAAATATTTAAAATAAATGCGTTGAAAGAGAAGGGAATGGCATTGTCATAATGGTGTGTAGTTTTTAAAAACGGTCGCCTCAAGTAAGCGATCAGAGTTGGTTGAAAAGCTCCAACAGAGTAATTCGTCACCGAGGCACGAATTACTAGGTAATAGAAAAATTACCCAAAATTTAGAAATAAAGTAAGATAACATTTGGTGTATAATAGGGAAGAAGCGTAATTACCTTCCTTAGTAAGATAACAACGGGCTAAAGTGAATAATTAAATGTAAATAAGGACAAGTTGGTGACAATAAAAAAGATTACGCAATAATTTAAAATCGGGTTTTGTGCGCATTTAAAGTGTTCCAAGATTGTGTGTAAATATTGACGATTAAATGCAAAATAAGACAATCGATACACTGTAATAATAAAGCAAAGCAACTGGAAAATATTGACAATTAAAAGCACAGTCGTTGGTAGTTTGATTGCAGGATGTATTGCAAGCTGTTGGTCGTTAAACAATTAAAGTAATAATTGACTATAATAAATATATCAAGCAGTTATTTACAAAAATCGTTAAATTATTGGAAGGAAAATTGATGTCGTTTTAACCCACAACAAAGGCATAAAAAGACATCGTGTGAGAACAAAGGAAGCGGTTCCAGTTTGGCGGCATAGTGACATCATCGGCGGAGCAGCCCAATAACCTATTTGAGGTCTCTTCAACGATCCAAGAAACACGGGATTACGTCTTCCGCTTTCAACGAAAGTAACAAGTAAGAACCTTTTAATTGTGTGAATTAAAGAAACTTTTATGTGTTTGATTCGAACTTTAAATTTGAACATCAATATTAAACGGAAAACGATTCGTTTAATTTTGATAAGAAATTATTGTTACATGTAAGTTTTAAGAAGATTATTTTACATTATAGGTTTGATTTTTATATATGTATTGTGACCAACGCATTGATGTATTTTCGTTCGGATTTTGGGTTTAATTAATAAAGTATAACGTTTGATATACTTTTATTACTAAAGATTATTGATATTAAAAGCTTATACAAATATGAAATATGTAAATGCACAATAGGAATCCAGATAAATAATCAAGTCGAATACAACATAATTTTGGTCAATGGTAACAGTAATCATTTCTTTATACTCACTTTGAGCTAGTCGCCGCACCCAATTAAGAAAAGAATTTGCAAACGTAATTATTAAAGTTCATTTAATCAAACTGAAATTAAATAGCAAGCGAATTAAAATTAAACAAGGGTATTACGCCCGTTGCAGTAGGTATTTACAAGAGACGTTCCAGTCAATAATTCAATAGCCAGTTTTCTGTACCACTTGACTCCTCCTCTAAGACAAGTGTTGTGTGCCTTCATCTGATCCGACAGATCTATATAGGCCTTATGGTTATTATAATCAATTACTGACGGCGGTTTTTCTTTTCCTTTCGAGCCATGTTCTACTTTTACCAATTGTGAATTGTACTTCATACTCAAGATAACCAGATCCCGCTTATCCTTCCCTTTCTGCACTATTATGCCAAAATTATTTTCAGCAGCTACATATTCTATATGGTCATAAGGGTTTAGGTCTTCTACATTTAGAAGTAGGGCTGCCAATAATTCATTGAATTTTGTGATATTCATTTTGTTGTTAGTTACTTTTTGGTGTAAAACGTGTAGGCATTTACTAGAGACGTGCCAGTCAATAACTCAATTGCCAGTTTTCTGTACCACTTGACTCCTCCTCTAACATAAGTGTTGTATGCCTTCATTTGATCAGACAGATCTATATAGGCCTTATGGTTATTATAATCAATTACTGGCAGCGGTTTTTCTTTTTCTATATAGCCATATTTTACTTTTACCAACTGAGTTGTACTTGGTACTCAAGATAAGCGCATCCCGTTTATCCTTACATTTCTGCACCATTATGCCAGAGTTACTTTCAACAGCTACAAATTCTCCCGTTTTTAATTTTTTTTTCATTAATTTCTGTAGGGTTCAGCTTACGATTCGATCGAAGGGTACCAACTAACTTGGTTTGTTTATCTACCAATGCATGCGCTAATGGCACACCGGTAGTTGTCCGTGTGTATGGTGCGTCCCGCATTCAATAAGTTTGCAACCAGTATACCATAAGAGTATAAGTATATCCTTTTTCTAAGCATAATTTACATAATTATGCCAAATTTGTGGTGCTTATTTTTTATATACTGCGTGAAACTCAAGCGTTCTCGAACGGAACAAGAGTTTCATCGAAACATACAGAATCTTTTGGTACCGCGGGAGCTCGAAAACTGTTGACGAGCAACCTCTCAGTAGTAGCGACATCGTTGTTAGGAAAATGTCACATCCTCAACGTCAACCGAAATCAATTTTATTTTATTTTGGTAAAGGACATTTCTATTCCAAAATAGGAGTGTGATGGATTCTGGCCTTTGGTGCCGATTCTTTTGCCTTACACTGAGCTGCATAACGGTTGGTTTCCAAAACCATCATATTGAGCAGTGGATCATTGACGAATAAAGAATAAAAGTCTATTGGACTTTTATTGAAATAATTTTCATATATTTCTGCATTCACACCAGTATTAGCACCTGTATAAGTAAACTTTTTCAAGTGCATGTCCATCGCATCGCCCCAAATAAAGTTTGTTGCTATTCTTTCTATTTAATTTTCGTCACTGCTATCTGCTGTGTAATCCCTTATGACCCGTTCAATGGTTTCCTTCTCGGTATCTACTTGGATTTCTCTACTGGTATAGGCATTATTTGAAGCGCTTGCTATTTCTGGGCGCCTAGCTTTCTTAGGACCTTTTCCAAATTCTGCCGTAGTACGACGCTTTTTAAGAGAGATATTCTTCGGGTTCTTCTTCCGAATCACCACTTGTAGAACTAGGAAATACTCATCCGATTCTTATAACTCAAAAGATCTTCGTCTTAATCAGACAAAACTTCCTATACATCAAATTTTACTATTAAAGACTACAATTTGCAAAGGTCAAACAAATACCTTCCCTGAAAAAGTTTTTGCAAGTTACGTTGTTTTTCTTCGTAACTCACAGCATGTAAAAATAATAATAACCAGAGTAATTTATCGCAACAATACAACCTACACAGATCTGACATAAAAATAATAATAATAAGGACATTACAAGACAAGCTACGACGTTTATGCTTGCTTTACCCCACTTTTTGACCGTGACTCCAGGTATATATCACGCAGCCCTTATGATACTGTTGGAGCCGCGTGTATCCAATATGGTGTCTCATGGATGAAAACATGTTCTAACAAGTTTTTTCGCAATATTATAGTTAATATAGTTAAACAAACAATTTTTCATTACTGCTGAATTGAAGGCAACTTAGTGAAGTATAATTAGTGTTTTTTTACACATACACATGCAACTATGCCAGTTCAAAGGGTAAAAATAATTAAAAATCTTTATGAACAACCAGCCACTACTACTATTAATAATTAACAGCGTTGTCCACCCTCGGCAATGTACTTGACCCATAGTACCGCTTCTAACCTTATCACGCTACAAACAGACGATACGACGCGAATGCATCACGAGAGCGGCGTTGTGAAGACTGCTAGAAGTAGCATGAGCATCAATTAGGAAATGTTTAATAGAGGTTATAGAATAAGTGGGAATAAGTAAGCTACACAAATAAATATCAACTGGTTTTTATTTATTATTTGTTATTTCTTATTTATAAATGTCAATTATTATTTGCTTTCCTTAGTGCGGGTACATATTAGTTCGCTGCGGGACTTTCTCTCGGCGGGTCCTAGGCTCAGCCTACTCAGCCAAATAGATGATCCGCCTCTGAGTCAATAACTAAATGATTTTTTTTGTACTATTGACCATCAGAACGTGAACTTTTGTGAACGCATAAACTTAATTTTATTTACAAAAAGTAAAAAGCTTTGAATTTTCTTGTAACAAGCATATCACGAAGGTTTTATATAACAGCCATCGATCGTTTAATATCATACCTCTATCACATAATGTATTATTATGGTCTGGTATTATTGTTAAATTAAAAAACATTACGCTTTTAAAATATCATTTTTAAAGAATGTCGTACTCCATAAAAAAGAAAATATGATTGCAATTTTCGTCTGAATAGCGGGCAAATAACTGAAATTACAGCTCTACTTTGCCTGGAAATTCGATCACTAAGGTAGAAAATGAACTCGAATTGTAATACAAACTGTACTTTCTACACCTTCATGTTAGGGTTGTGGTAATTTAATTACATATAATGTATATACAATTTTTATTTGCAACTGTTTAAAAAAATTTCGTTTCAGTCACAAAGCGTTAAAAAATTGCTTTTAATAACTCAAATTATCTATCCATTCGAAAGTGTCACACAAATATAAATTCAATTCGGACTCTTGTGGCTTTTTATGGCGAAACGCCTACATACAATTTTTGAAAGGATTCTTTGGATATTGAAAAATGACAATTCGTTTGGCAATTTAAATAGGAGCTAGACTTTTCGATTTTCCTCTATAAATTTATTTGTCAGGTAACTTGTATTGACAGTAACATTAATTTCTAAAGGTATAGAATGACACCCTTAATCGCTACAGTAAACTATTTAATCACTCTTTTCCGCTTAACCTCCACAGAATTTGGGCTGTGAAAATCTATTTCTGAGTAATCCAAATGTACGTAGTTGGCGTGTTAATTTGGATATAATTATTGCGTATTTAATTAATTTATAAATAGGTTTTTAATTGTATCATATTTTTATGTGTAAAATTGACAGTAGCTATTTTTTATTTCAGAACAGAACGTAGATCGAATCACGTAAGCTGCACTCGATTCTTCGATAGGTAGGTAACTAAATATTTACTTTTCTGTTTATAATATGTACATTACAAATGCTTTTCATAATATTTGAGTGTATATTTTTTTTATGTTGTTGTGTAACCCTCGAAGTTTAGCGTTTTGTAAACATAAAATGTAAGATAACCTGTACTGAATGAGAAATGTGTATACAGGGTGGTACAGTTTATAGCAGCAGGACTTTACCAAAGGATAGTTAACGTAAAAATAATGTCAGTTTTTCATATAAACATATATGCCTAAGATACAAGGTGTTGAAATTTTGTAAAATAAACAGAATATTTTGAATATTTCTAAAACGGCAGCTTTGAATAATTTTAAATTTGGCACACAGTGTGAGTAGAAGGGAGACACTTGCGCCGCCATCTTGGATTTTGACGTCACAAGACCGCCCACGTGGGGGACCGGTTTTTCCACCCTTATTTTTACTCCTTACGTGTAGGACGTGTTTTTCACCCTATTTTTGCACATCCACGTGTGAGACCGGATTTTCACTTATTTCCTCTTACGTAGTTTTTCATATTTTTCATCCACGTGAGACATTTTCAACTAATTTTCATCGTGTGAGACCGTATTTTCATCCCTAATTATTTCTATATGCCCATGTGTGAGACCGTGTTTTCAACCCTTATTTTACACACCACGTGTGAGACCGTATTTTGAATCCTTTCTTTTTCATCCCTAATTAAAGTTTTTGATTTTTAATGGCATAACGTGAAGGGCCGTATTTATTACCCTTATTTTGAGATGATCTTTTAATTATTTTTATTAATATAAGATGGTGATTTTTAATTATTTTTATTAATTAATTATCCTAGGGAAATTCTTAATCTGATAGTTTATAAGAAGATGATGATCTTTAATTATTTTATTAATTAATTATTTTAGCCCTGGAAAATGATGTAAAGATAGTTTATTTAATTTTGTATTTTACTATTAACATTTATTAGAACTTGTTTATCAGATATTATTTAAAGAATTGATTAGGTAATAATAATTACGTACACAATGACTGTATTTCCCCATTTTATTTTATTAGCGTATTTTTTACCAATGAGATTGTTATTACATTTATTTTAATGCCTATCTACAGGTTGTATTTAGGGTGGGGCTGGTCTAGGGTTAATCTTAGGGTTATTTGGTGGTATTAAGGTCCTTCTGGCTATATTAAGAACAGTGCCCCTGGAGGTTAGGCGAATGCACACATACAATGTTGGAAATTGCATAATTAATAAGATATTATTATTAAAATTATCGACCCTATTGCTTTAAAATGGCCACATGCTATTGGATGATCTTTTACCTAAAACGTTGTATTTCTAATAAGGAGGTTCTTGTGCGACACGTGTAGGGCTTCAACTTGTTCTCAGGCCTTCGCCCTGGCTGAGATGGTGTGAACCTGACCTTATAAGACAAGTGTAGAGCTTAGCTCTATCGTGGCCCTTGATGCAATTGTATGTTGTTCTAACTTAATCTTACAGCTGTAGGCCTTCGACCCATCACACAAAATTGTATTCTAATAAGGAGGTTCTTGTAAGGTAGGACTTGTATCAGGGTCGCGCCCTGGCCCCTTGAGTAAAATTGATTTTAGCGCCATCTAGTGGCGTATAGACTAATGAACATTTTCTGAAGATGATAATGCACACCTCTCTCTTGCTCTATCTTGTTTCTTCCTCCCACCTCTCTCTTTCTCAGACACGCACAAACAAATCAATTAATTAATCAATCTCAAACAAAGCACGCTCGATCACCAAATCAATCTCAACCAATCAACCGAAATTATGTCTTACAGTTCGCGGGAAACAGATTACAGTTGAAACTGA